>CM035806.1:54317915-54350415 GCA_020466095.1 Chlorops oryzae | reverse complement strand
AAATAAAAAACTAATAGATTCTTTGGTTTATTTAGCTGTGTTTTGGCTTTAGAACTAATTTATTTAGTTGATTTTTCATTTTAAAGTATAGTTTTAATAAATATTATTTTGGATAAAAAAAAAATAAAAAAAAAAAATTATGTATAGGTAATTATAAAAGGCCTACGGAAATGAAAAATTTGAACTGTCCAACACGCGTTTTAAAAATACAGTTTCAATCTAAAATTCCGAACTGTCGCCGTGAGGACGGTACATTTTTCTTTCTTTATATTATTGAGGGGCGGACTGGGCCACCGGGCAACCGACCAAATGCGCTGTATCTGGGATCAATACTCATTGAGTAAGAATTTTAATTTTTTTATTTTTTTATTTATGAATTTTATTTCAGATAAACTTAAAAACCCCATTTTACCAGTTATTTTTAGCTGTTAGATTTTTTCTTTTTCTTATGTAACGGGGCCCCATTTTTCAAATGACCGGTGGACCCTTTGACCCCCAGTCCGCCCTTTATATTATTCGAAAGATTTTTCAAAAGGAAGGTCATCTCGAGGTTTTAGTTCTTAGAAAGTATAACTGCGGGACTAAATAAGAATAATAATAATCACTCTCGAGGCGCTAATTCGAACTGCATTTGGGCATTTCCAAACGGACGCGACACTTAAATGAGCAATTTTATGTCCCGAATTCAAGTATGCGGTAAATAGTACTTTTGCTTCTCAATACTTTTGTGCAGCTTACGAGGACTATTATATTTTGCAAAGTTTCTATGCAGCCCCGAATGGCAATCAGCTATATACGGACGCGACAAAAAGTTTACTTTTTCTGGAAATGCCCATTTGCAAAATTTTGTATTAATCATACATAGTTACATATAATCATAGTGTTCACAAATGAAATCGAATAAGCTTCAGAGTCGATTTTCCCATGAAAATGCGATAGATCAAATAACAATTGAAAAAAAAAAAAAAAAAAACAAGGGAAAAATCATTTAAATTTTTCACTAGAATTGTGAATGCAGTGAAGAAATGCCTCAAATTTTGAACGTTTCTGTTTTTTTCTTCGCACATTTTCTTGCCTTGATTCTGCTGCTTGCTCTTGATTTCTTAATTAAAATTTTTAAAAATCTATAAACGAAAATTTTCACTTAACTATTTTTAATTGTATTTTCTAAAAAAAAATTCATATTTCTCTAGAAACCATCAAGGCACATAAGTTCATTATTTGGAATGTGTTCAAATAATCGAAATTCGAAATTGGACTATCCACAATCGATAGTCGATAGTCGATAGTCGAAAATCGACAATCGTTATCGAAAGAGCTCGAATACTAATATATATATATATTTATCAAACTTATTAAGACATGAGCACTTGGGTGACTTATAAAATATTTAATAAATAACATTTCGTTAAAGCGTAAAATTCCAGTTCTTTCCAGAATTTCCCCACCTTTGTCCTATTAATCACTTTTTCGGAAATGAAAAAGCATTCACAACTGATATGGTACAATATTTAAAATCAAATTTTCATTATCATATATTCAGTTAAATAAAATAATTTAAAATTTTTCGCAACAACAACCACTTAACGTGCGGATAGTCTCAAAATAACTTTGGCTTCAAACGACTTTGCATTGTCAGACCAACTGGGAAAGTGTCTACGATGTGAGTAGAGTTTTTTTTTTTTTTTTTCTCACACAATTTGCTTATGCGAATAGAAAATTGCTTAAAGATTCAAATTTCTAAAATTGAATATTAAATACGTAATAAAATATGAGTTGACCAGGCGCGAAATTAATGTGCTTACGTTTCTATGTGCTGCTTTAACCTAGCTCCGCACCCAGTGATAATCGTTAAATAAAAGTCCTAATTACACAAAAAAAAAGTTTTTGTTTCCTTTCTTTTCCTGACAAGACCTGAAAAATAGGTCTCTTTTTTTTTGTCTTAAGTTCCTGTACTATGTATCACCTTTTAATATTCGCCATTCTAGCAGCTGCTGCTGCTGACCTCCATTTTGACCATCGACAAATTCTCCTCGTGTCGACTCTCGCGATGACGACGAAGATCGACCTTACGTTGGAACGATTGATCACATAGACCACAAGCGAACGGCTTGTAACCAGTATGCTTTCTCATGTGGGTAATTAGATTTGAGCTTTGACTGAAGGCCTTCAAGCAGACGGTGCACTTATGCGGTTTTTCACCTGAAAATGAGAAAAGAAAACAAGAAGGAAAAAAAAAAGAATTCAATTAGAATCGATTTTGATGCACAATTGTTCCCGGATACACACGAACAGCGAATTGTCCTGGTCACCAAACCCATCGTACCATGACCTATTGAGTTGTCACCAATTTATAGTGTCATTCTTTTAGGCGTCTCAGTCCCCTGGCCCATATAAAAGCAGTCCACTATGTATCAACAAATTTTCGATTCTAACAACAAACTACTGCAAACCAATCAAACTCATTTCAATTGCTCATCAGCTGTAATATCACGCAATTAGTTAATTGAAATCAGATAAGAATTGCACTCTTTCACAAACAAGTGATTTAATTGTTGCCATAAAGCCAGCCAGTCCATTAAACTCTCTCTCTCTGTTCGCTTGGGGTTGCTTTTGCGGGCAAATTTTTCCACTGCTGTTTTATACTTGACACATTCTGTGTCGAGGGTACGTTGTAATTGTGCTTACGTGTGCAAAAACCCAGATCCAGTCCGGATAGATCATACAAAATGTATATAGAAATGACCAACGTTACCACGAGATTCGATATAGCCATGCCCGTCCGTCTGTCTGTATACAGTTTTCTTATCGAAAGAGTTGAGCTATCTTGACGAAATTCGGTATGCGTGCTCACGGGGACATGAGTAAGAACACGCTCGAGATTGGACCCGACTATTATTCGGGGTATCTCCAGTACTAGGGTCTGTCAAAAAATTCCCAAAACTTCCCCAAAATCGGACTTTTGAGAAATATTTGAATGAAATTAAGAATTTGAGCGTATATTTAAGCTTTCTATAAGAATTCAAAATATTTTCAAAAGTGGGCGTGGAAAAGTGGCGGTTTTCTTTTTGAAAAAATTGAACAAACGTCGGTATATGGCGCCCCTTGTGGCTTAAAAAATCTCTAGAATATTCTTTCTTAATGGTTCTGATTTTTGGACGTATGTATTTGAAAAATTATTTAAGCATGTGTGTCTGTGTCGGGTATTTTATTGTCAGGCTCCAGGGGTGGACTGGGGATCAAAGGGCCCACCGGGCGTTTGAAAAATGGGGCTTCGTTACCGAAGAAGAAAAAAACGTAACAGCTAAAAAGCAAAGCGAACTGGGGGCCCACCGTGCTTTTGCCTGGTTGCCCATGGACCCAGCCCGCCCCTGTCAGGCTCCCCTGACTATAACACCCTCGCTTGTTTTTCTTTGCATTGCACATTCTACTGCAATTAAAACGAAGAAAGCCCCTCAACAGAAAATATTTTTTGCGAGCGTAAATCAAAGGCTTTAAGGCTAAAATTCGGGACAATTAGCTTAGAGTGTAGGGGTTCGAATCCTCCAAAAGACCCCCTCACTGTTAACTTTAATCGATATTCGATATAAGAGGGCAAGCACATTCATTTTCGACTCCTGAATGGTTCAATATGACACATTTAGCATACGTCAACTTTTTTGCCGGTTAAGACATGAATGGCAGCAGAACTACACAACTACTTAAAGCTATGGTCCTGAGCTACGGTTTGCCCTTTCAATTATTTCCAAATAAACTTTCCGTTCCCCTAAATTGTCGATCGCCAACTTACCTGTATGTATGTAGGTGTGCTTTTTCATATCCGATTTTTGGTGAAAGCGTTTTCCGCAATATTGGCATGGATAAGGCCTGGTGTCACTATGGATCAGTAGATGTGTGGAAAGGGTTGACGAACGCTTAAAAGATTTGCCGCATTGTTTGCACTGTAAAAAACGGTATGAACAAGAAAAATAATTTAAATTGGAGTTAAACACAGCAACAAACACAAAAAATTTATAAACAAAAAGTTTTGAAAATCAGAAAACAGTGAATAACAAAAAAATCCCGAAATTTGTACAGCTTTTTTCCCCCAGTTTTCTACGATGTTTTGTTGTTGACATCGAGGAAACGACGACGAAAATTTTTAACAATCATTCAAATAAACAAAATCTCATGTGGGTTGTGAATAGAACAGAACAGAGCAGAACAGACGAAAACAGAGCAGAACAAATGTTACTAAATCATACAGTAATTTCAAATATTTAGACTAGAAAGCAAAGAACCCAAAGAAAGCGAGGCGACACAGACAGAAATTATTCCGATGAAACAAAAAAAAAAAAAAATATTTTTATTCAAATTCGTCATTTTTTCAATTTTCCACATTCATTATTCTTAATATTTTTAACGCTTATTTTGCGTTTAAGCAAATACATCGTTTCATCGCAGTAAGTAACAGTCCTGTGCGGTGTCAATTAGTCCGTCTGTTTATTTTTGGTTTTTTATATTATTTTATATTTTATTTAATTTTGGTTTTTTTTTTTTTTTTTGTGTGTGTGTGTTTTGAGACTGTCTGCTGGTATGTTTCGAGCCGATTCGAAACAGCTAAACAAATATGAAAAGCATGACAGCCATGCGTTCGCGTGATCAGAGGACCTAGTTGATCTCTGAATCTCGAGAGCCAGAAAAGAAAACGAAAAGAGAAAATGAAAAAAAAAAAAAAAAAAAACAAGTGAAGGTGTATAGTCAGGCGAGCCTGACAATGCAATACCCAACACAGACACACTTTGTCCACTTGTCTAAATTTTTTTAATTCTCATCAGAGGCTTAAATATATCGCACCCTTGCTAATAAATCGGCACAATTCAAAATTTTTTTAATCAATTTTTTACGTACGATTGAATTTTTCTGTAAGAAACCCAACACATAGAGAATTAACGCTTATGTTGACTGATGCAGCAGTCGATTAAGAGTAATATTAGTTTAGAAAAAATTTTATTTCTCCTTAGAGTCAAGAGGACTTGAATGATTTTCGAGAAATGCGAAATTTTGAATTGTGCCGATTTAGTAGCAAGGGTGCGATGTGCTCAAATTCTAAATTACATTGAAATATTTCGAAGAAGTCTGATTTTGGGGCAGTTTTGGGAATTTCTGCAACAGACCCTAATACTGAAGATACCCCTAATAATAGTCGGGTCCAATCTCGAACTTGTTCTTACTCATGTCCCCGTGACCACGCATACCAAATTTCGTCAAGACAGCTCAACTCTTTCGATAAGAAAACTGTATACAGACAGACGCACAGACGGGCATGGCTAAATCGAATCTCATGGTGACGTTGATCATTTCCATACATATATATTTTGTATGGTCTATTCTGACTGGTTCTGGGTGTTACACACAACCACTCAAACGCAATATACCCCTCGACACAGAGTGTGTCGGGTATAAAAAAAAAACCTAAGATCCACTGGGCGACAACGAGTCATTCCATCGGTTATTGGACCGTTTTGAAAGAAATGGGCCTTTGAGGCAGTTGTTTTTATGATTTCATGATATATATTTTTTGAAATTCTATTTCGGGAAAGTCCCTGTCTGGGGTGAAAGAAACAAATAAGAGTAGCTTGAAGAGCCTGTTCAAATACAGCTGAGTTTATTTGTGCTACTGAAATAAATTCGTTCTTCTTGTTGTGTGCTCTTCGACCGAACCGATCTTTCGATCGCGCTTTGTTGTTTTCAAAATTTCGACTTCCAATAACCTTTCAATTTCCTACTAAATTATTGATATTTTTAATTGAAATTCGAAAGCGTTCTCCTTACGTGAGAACGGAGTTAACATTGATGGGTCACGCTTTTCATGCTGAGGTGCATACCCTGCTCATGAAAATTGTCATACGTCTCTGGAGCTTTCGGGATAGTTCTCTTATGAAATCGCCCAAGTCAGTGGGTACCGTTAAACAGTTCCACGGACCGTTGGTGAGCTAGATTTAAGGAGGCGATTTCCAGACTTTAGGAATAGAGACCCCGAATTGTTTAGCACTTCTATCATACGCCGGATTGTCACCTCTTTTTCATCATTCTTTGCGATTTTCACAATAAGAGCTAATATCGCGTCCCAAAGGAAAACACTTTCCACGGCCCCGAAAATTTCCCTCTTGCCTGGCTTGACTTTAACAAGGGTCTTGAATTTAATTCTTTGATTTAAAGTATACTAAAAAAAATTCTTTGGATATTGGCGATTCGAGCTTTCGAAGTTTGATTGGTATTTGGTTGCTTGCAATTATTTTCTTCCTTCAGCGAATTAGGATCAAGTTAAGTTAATTAAATTGAAGTTAAGTCAAGCAGATTTAAGTGAAGAACAACTGGGACAAAAAAAAAAGAGAAAAAAAAGAAAGAAAACTACGATTGCAACTTGAAATGTATAATGAAACTAATTGAAAAGAAAGAAATAAAAGTAAAAATTAAGATCAAACTGAAGAAATATCGAAGGATCATGACTCGCTTTTCTCATTATACATACTATCATCTGAAAAATATCTGTGTTGTTTTTGTTATTGTTGCATGTTTTGTTCCGTCATTTAAATATTTGAACGAGACTCGTGTAAGCAAATCAAAAATGTTTATTCAGTTTGCGTTGCTATCGCCGTTGTTTCGATGCTACCAGTTTTATGCAATTCACTGTATTACGAGCTGGTTTTCCTCGATTCGATTCACATTTTATTTGCTCAAAGTTGACAAATCTATTTGTCAATTCGAGCACTTCGAATTCTGGTACGTGCCTGTCATTAATAATATTAATTTAATAGCATGTACCTTTAATAAGTGTGCGAGGAAAATCGAGAAAAAACTTTAACAACAGATCGAAGTAAAAAAAAAACCAAAAAAAAAAAAAAAAACAACTGAAGAACAAGAAAATTATTGGTGTCGTCAAACAAACGCTGCTGCTGTAAGTTCAACGGCTGAACAAAGAAAAAGTGTCAATAAAAAGTGTTAAAATAAAAGTCAATTTAAAGGAAATTTTTATTAAAAAAAAAAAAAATTAAATAAAAAAATAGTTTATATAAATTAGTTCCAAGGAAGAAATAAGACTGCGTTCAAACGAATCATGTTGAAAGCATTTTTTTTTTTTATTTCAACTCCGTGCATATTTTTCGCATTTGTCATCAGTTTTTCGTTCTTTTCTTTTTATTTTTATTTTTCTTGGTGCCTTACGAATTCTACTTTATTTAATTATTATTTTTTTTTTTTTTTACAAATATGCATCCATGTAGAGAGCTCATTTCATACTATTTGGCTTTTCATGTACATATTCATACAAATGTAAACTGCGATGTGCCCTCTCACTCGTAGCCAAATAAGTCGGAAATACGGCCTATTTATGAAGACACTCCAATTAGTCGCAATTGTTCGCCGCTTGTCGACGTTTGTTCAACGGAAGTCTGCTTAAATTCACAAACAATCAGCCTTCAATTTCGAATGATTCTTAACATATACTAGGTATATACTGTTTGTCATATGCCCGTGCACGGAATTTGGTCTTGGAAAATACTTGAGGGTTTCCCGTTCGAAAAATAGGTTTTTAAGCCATGAATCATGCCGATTTCTCACTTTTATCGAAGTCGAGAGATATCATGGATTTGGGGTTAAAATAACTGTCCGGTATACGAGTACATATCAGCCGAATCCGACTGCATGGACTAAAATGAACTCCCATTTTGGGGTTATTTTTCTTGTCTGACTTTGGTTGACAATTCGTCCCCTCTGAAAACGACTGTCGTATGTCGCATGTATTTCTTATGGGACATACGACAGTCGTTTTCTGATGGGTTATTCATTCAAAAATAACTATATTTACAACTAATCCGTGCAAACCGGGTGTTTTTCCCCAGTCCGCAAGAAATTAAAATCGAAAATATTCTGAGGTCGACATTTTCCGATAGAATTCCACCTTCCTTGTGAATACCCACCCCTATTGTCAGTAATCCTGGCAGTATTTTCGTAGAATTCAATTCAAATCTTTCATATCTTTTTGATTGCCATTTTCCACCTCGGAATGATCGAATCCCCATTGATCAAATGAGAAAAGCCATGCACATCTTCCACGCCAAAAAAAAAAAGTGGTAGAGTATTGAGAGACCTGGGCTTAAAAAAAATAATCATATTTTTCATTGATTGTGAAAACCTTGTTTATTTACTCTTTGCGAGGTATTCAATTGAGTGCGACTGTAAAGATCGGAAATGTCACAGAAGCCAAGCTCGTATTTTAAGTTGCCTTCATCACAGAACCCTGGCTTCGTGTACCACGTTCGAACCAGTAATGTTGAAATCTTTTAACACATGCACGAGGCTGCCAAATTTTCCTACCCTTTCCGCACCCTATCCAAGCTTTGATTTTGCATCTTTACTCCGTTGGCAATCTTCTTCATATTCGAAGAGTTCGTGCGTAGCAATTTATGCATCAATTGCATCAATCAAACGAAGGAGAGAAGAAAAAGTTCTCAAGTTTTTATAATGACAAAGGACCACCCAATATTTCAACAGCCTGGCGTACATCTCAAGCCATCTTGAGCGTGTAACAGATGTAATTTTTCTTAAACAGTGTGTGAGAGAGAAAGAAAGAGGGAGAGAGAGAGAGAGAGAGAGAGAGAGAGAAATAAAATTTTTTGTTATTGTATTAAATCAATTGCAAATTGGAATTAAAACGCTGAACTCTTGAGCAACCATATGGCACACCTGAGATGGAAGAGCCGAAAGGATTTTTTTTTTTTTTTCATTCTTTTTGTATATGTTATTCCTGCTTTTTCCTCTGTTATGAAAGAAACCCTTCAACCGTATCGAATTACATGTGTCAATGAGAGTGACTCTTGATTCTTGGCGTACACCCATCCGATCGTCCGTTGCGGCCCGTTGCCAGCTCTTGCTGGCCGTTCAAGAGCTGTTAAGGACCATGGGTAAAAAGGGTAACTGCTTCGCTTTACATCGAAATATTTTGATACAAACAGAAGATGACAACGTCATTGGTCAGGATAAGGAGTTCGGACGGACGTGAGCGCATGTTGTATCGTTGCATGAGAATAGGGGGTAGGTGAAAGTGTGACCATATGTACGTAATTGAACGCTTGTAGGGAGTTTAGTTAACGGCTGGCGTGTGCCGCTGTTGTAATTTCATGTTGCCTTAATTCGAACAAGAAACAATTCGAGGCGATTTTTCAATGAACAACAACAAAATAGTTCACTTAAAAATGTGAGAAAGCTTCCAACACTTAAATAAACACTGGAATTTTATAACTGATCTATGACAATCGGGGGGTGCATGCAGATGAGATAGTTTGGTGCTTCGATATATTTTAATGTTAATTCCTTTATGGTTGACGCGATTCCTTTACGGGCTGAGAAAGTGTGTGACAAGTTTGTACCTATTTTTTCCAGCTCTTACCCATCACCGCCCACAGTCCTATTTTGAGGACACTGCATTTTTGTACCTACTTTTTAACCCTTTCGGACACACTCCCAAACTGATAGCATTAAAATCTGATTAGCTCTTGTCCCATATAAGTGACGCCGTGTCTCAATGGGAAAAAATGGTTTATTGGCAGCATTTCAACCATTTAGAAACTTCGTTTTTCAGTAGGATGTTGAGATTTCGTTGTGAATTGCTTTTGAGTGCATTGGAAACGTAACAGCTTCAAATGGATGTGAGTGTTGAGTGTCAAAACTAAATTACCAAAAATGTGCAGATCTCTCTGCGTCTTCATAGACGTGTCCAGAATGTCATTAAGACTTTTTCGTATGCTCACAATTGGCTTCCCATGCAAGCGTTAGTCTCCTTTTATCTTTTGAAAAATGATTTAGAAACTCTTGTTTCATTTCTGGAGACTTTTCCCAAACCCCCTTTCTCATGACATTTAAAGGCTAACCATTTTCATTTTAATAATAAAAAAATTTAAAAAAAAAAAAAAACGTATACTTAATGTTATGGACTACCATTTTTTTTTGGAAATAACATTGCTCATACGTCGGGTATTAAAACTAAAAATTGCTCGATGTGACCAAATTTTGATGTTTAGGGGTATGAAAGAAAATATGTTGGCCGATTCTCAGATCTACCCGATATACACATAAAATTTCATAAAAATCTGGAAAGTAATGGGTTAAGACGGAAATTATAAAGTTCTCCTAAGCCTTGCATCAAAGCATTTTCAATCCAATTGTATGACGAAATCGCCTTCTGGAATATTCCTCAAATTCGTATTGGGTTTGGTGATCACTTTGAGACTTGAAGGAAACGCGTAAAAAAATTTCGATGCCCATTAAAGAATTTTGGCCCAGGGGAAATCTCCCCGTTGTCCTCTCCTGCTCTCTACAGGCGTGAGTTACTATTTGCTTTTCTTTCATCTGATCTAAAACAAAACAAAAACTATCCCCCCTATTGGAAATCTTATTTACCCTCGCTTAATTGAGAAATATCGTGTTTTGAGGTCAAATAAAAATTATTGCTCCAACGCAAAATAATCAAATGGCCGCAATATTGAATCCTTTTAGTTAAATTAATGGAAACCAAGGGAAGAAATGAAGCGACAACCAAGCGGACGTTGTAATTGAAATCGAAATCGAAATCGAATTGATTGCTGTCTTGTGTTGCGATTCGTGTTAATTGGTCAATAATTTCGAATATTTTCGGTGAAAGAATTTCCGAAACACTTCTCCTCGCGCTGCGTATCAATTTCTCAATGTCAGTTGTGTCTCCATTTTTTTTTAGAATTTTTTTTAGAATTTTTTTTTTTTTTTTTTTCTTACCAATCGTAATTTTCCTGGCGTGTTTTCTTTTTTTATTTTTTTCGTTCCTCCGACTCCAGGGTCGGCATTTACTTACACATTTTTTTTTTTTTGTCGTTTATTTTTGGTTCTTTTTGGTAAGCGAAATATTCTGGTTTGATTAAATGGTAAACGTGAAGTACCAACTCCGGGAGAGCGAATTCAAAATTGAGCCAAAATGCTTGTAATACGGGTTGGTGAGAGTGTAGGAATGGAGTGGAGGCACCGACGATTTACCCCCATATAAAATTTCCATTTTCGAAAACGGGCTCATTCGTTCTTTTCACGTTTTATACTTTGCCCCTTTCCTTGCTCGATGTGCGGGAATTATGAAAATCACGCAATTAGTTAATCAAATAATTTTATTTCACGATTGATATCATTTCAATTTCAATTTAGCGGTTGGGGTGCTTCGTTTTCGTCTTTCTATTGTTTTTTATTGTTTTTCTGTTATTCTGTTTTTTCATCGCGATAATTTGCCTTGGAGGGGAATGAGAGCAGATTTCTGTTAAGCTCATAACTTTGTTAAATTGAAATTTAATTCTACCCAATTTTGATACCAGTTGGGGTCAAGTAGGGCTCTCCTAACGGGAAGGCTGTAGCTAATAACAATCTGGTACGCCATTTCTTTATTTTATTATTTCTCTATTTCCTTACGACTCCTTTGAAATTGTAATGAAATTGTGATGAAATTATGAAGGAAATTTGTCCAAAAAGAACATCATGTAGCACGACAGTAGAGAGAAGCGTGTTTGCGGTTTAATATATGAAGAATCTGGCCCTCAAAGCTCAAAGATTGCCGGGAGCAAAAAAATCCCCTGATTCATCTTTGCCTGTAGACAAAATGTCCGGTTGTTATTGTTCGATTAGAACGCCTCTGAAAAGTTTCAATTCTTTATCAGTTTGAATTTGTTTTCGTCTAGCCTCAGATCGGTGTAGGTATGTAACAAATACCTAAATGCAGAGACCCAAAATTCGTTTAATGATTTGGGTTAAGAACGATTATCTACAGCTCCGACCCACAGAGTTGTAATTATTTTTCTCCTTCTTTATTAGCGCCGTACTTGAGTTTTATGAGAATATTCAATTTGGCTAATTTGTTTTTTGTAGTCACTTTTTGTGTTTTATTGAAAAGCCGAGCAATCAATCTACAACTGCCGCAGTCAATACAAGGGTATAGGCGAGAGAAGAGGAGTAATATGCGTGCTTCAATGAAAATACACAGTACGCTATGTAAACATATCGCGAATAGGGTGAGTGAAGCTTTTGTTTTATGTTTTATGTTTTATTTTCTATGTTTTATGGTTATTGGTTTATGTTTTATGTTTCAAATTTTATATTTAAAGTTGTATTTTCTATTTTTTATGTTTAATGTTTTATGTTTTATATATTATTTTTAGTGTTTTAAGTTTAAAGTTCTATGCTTTATTTTTAATGTTTTATTTTAAATTTTTTATGTTTTACGGTTATTGGTTTATGTTTTAAAATTTTATTTTTTAATTTTTATGTATTATGTTTTATGTATTGTATATTATGTTTTATATTTTATGTTTAGTGTTATATGTCTTATGTTTTATGTTTTCGGTTTTTATACCCAGCGTAAGCGGGGTATATTAGTTTTGTGGGAATCTTGTAACAGGGAGAATTAAGCTCCGGAGATAAAGACAAATATATATAGAAATGATCAGGATCAAAAACTGAATCGATTTAGACATGTCCGTCTGTCCGTCGTCCGTCTGTCCGTCTGTCCGTCCGTCCGTGGTCGGATCTCCTCCGAAACGGCTGAACCAATGAAGTCGAAATTTGGCACACATGTATATCGGGGTCCGAGTATGATCCTAAGTAAAAATGGGAGACATCCGCCCACTGCCACGCCCACAAATGAATTTATTGTGTTTTCAGTAAAATGCTTGTAACTTGCGTACCACTCAACACATTCCATTGATATTTGGTGTACTGGTAAACTACAAAAAGGGACATATCCTGGAAAAAAAATGGACGCCGTCCTCTCGAGCCACGCCCAAAATAAGACTATCGAACTAAGCACGTAAAGCCCACAAATAAGCCCACAAATAAGGGCTTATCGTAACTTCTGAAGTAAAAGGCGTAGAAGCTTCAAAATCGCAACATAGGTTCACCAAGGCGAATGAAAGGTGTAGGAAAAAATTTATGTGGCCCTCCCACTGCCACGCCCACAAATAGAGAAGCAAAACATAGTGCGCTCATAATTTCGGGACGCTGGGTATTTCAAAGTCGGGCTTGACCGACTTTAGCTTTCTTACTTGTTTATTTTATGTTTTCGGGCGTTGTAATTTATGTTTGATGCTTTCGTTTTATGTTTTTAAATTCATATTTTCTGTTTTATACTTAATTTTTTAATTTCTGTGCTTCACCATTCATGTTTTGTGATTTATGTTTCACGATTTGTGTCTTATGTGTTATCTTTCACACGTCAAAGAAGGTTGCCAACAAAATTCCTTTCAATATTTCATTGCACTAATTTAATTTTGTTCTCCTCTTCTTTCACTGATTCCGATTTAGAAAACTTAACGAAGGTAAAAAAGTTATTCATGATAATTACCTGAAAGTTTCGGCATCCACGCTTTTCGTCGCCATCGCTGCGATACGATCGTATGGCGTCGTTGCTGCTGCAACCGATCAACGCTGTTGAGTCCGGATGCTGATGAGGCTGTTGTGGCGCGTACTGGTGACGCAACTGTTGCTGTTGCTGTTGAAGATGTTGCGAATAGGCTTGCTGTTGATGTTGATGTTGATGATGATGATGATGATGCTGCTGTTGTTGGTGGTGCTGTTTCTGTGCAGTAACTTTGTTGTTGCTGCTGTTGGCATTCGCTCGCAGTAGCTCCTCATCCCATTCGATCATATTAAATTGATTCGAAGCGATCGCTGTCGGTGTGAGTGGTGCTCCGGTTATTTTCGTCGCTGCTGCGGCTGTTGTCGTTGTTGTTGCTGCTACCGTTGTTGCTGTTGCGAACGCACCTGCTATCGTATTGTCGTTCTTGTTATGGCTGTTGATGTTGATGGCGTGACTAAAGTTGTTGTTTGGATTTTTGTTATCATTGTTGTTGTTGTTGTTGTTGTTGACAGTAAAGATTTCGGCACGTGTCTGTCGCAGGAATTCCAATTCGCCCTGCGTTGTCGCTTTCAGATGCTGCGTCAACAATTCGAAATTATTGCCGGTAAGTCCTGCCATAAATGCATTTCTATGTGCATAGATTTGTTGTTGTGCAGCCTCGAGGCTGGCAAGATCGGCCTCGGATTTAATGTCACCAACGCTACTGCACCCAATGGAGGCGGCAGCGGTGAGCGTTGAAAGCGGCGATTGCAGCACCGATGAGTCGAAGCCCGTTGCCGTACTGCCGAGTGCTGTTGCTGCAACGGCTGCTGCTGCCGCAGCTGCTGCTGCTGCAGCGGCCATCTGATGGTGATGCTGATGGTGGTGTTGGCTGTGTTGTTGGTTATGATAGTGCTGCTGACGTTGGTAGCTGGACGTACGACGCTTGTACTTAAATTTTCTAACGATGGGATCAACAATGGCGTATGTGCTACCACCGCCAGTGGCACCTTGATTCTCAACGTTTTCATCATAGTCGATGGCTTCAGTGTCAACATCAGCGTCGACATCATCCTCATCGTCATCGTCGTCAGTGCAATAGAAATTTGTGCCAGTCGTATGGTTAGATGTTGTTGTGATGATTGTGCCCGCTGGCGCATTGGCTAGTGAGGCATCAACGACCGATTTTTCGCACATGCTCGCCGGTGACCAGATGATGTTGCCGTGAGATCTTCGTTTGGCATGCGGGGGCAAATCGATTTTCCTATATTTGCTTGGTGGGGTGACATTATTGTTGGAACGTTCGTTCGATGCAGCAACGGTTTTCAAATTGACTGCCCGCAATGGTGGCGGTGTACTGAGATTTTGGTTGTTGCTGTGTTGCAACAACTCTTCGTTTCCGCTTTCATCGGGCTCGGGGCTGCCGCTGCTACTGCTGCTGCTGTGACTGTGGCTATGGCTATGGCTGCTACTGTATGAACTCTTTGCATTTCGTGTTGCTGCCGTTGCTGCTACCGTGGTTGTTGTTACAACAGCTGGTGTTGTCGTTGTTGGTGTCGATGTTTTTGGTGAACGTTTTATTGATAGATTCAATGGCATTTCATCACTGGTGGTTGAACAATCCTGCTGTCCATTCGATGAATTCATCAAAAGCGATTGTTGCATCTCATCTTTTTCGGGTGTGAGGGCAAAATCACGACTGCTTGTTAAGTGTGCGGGAGATTTTGGTGTTGTGGGCGTGATCGGAGTAGCCAGGGCCGATGCCGAAGAAAGTAAAAATTGTGGCCACAGCAAAGCACTCGAATACAGCAGCGGATTGTAAAGAAAGGGAATATCTGAAAGGAGTGAAGAAAGATGGGACAAAGCTCAATAAGAATTCATGAAAAAGAGATCAAAAATCAGGACATGCTTCAAAGGAAAACGAGCAGAAGAAAAGCAATAATGCACAATAAAGGCCAAGGTCGTAGCGAGGCAATTATAAGGGGGGTGGGGGTCTGTTTTTTTTTTCCCAAAATTAAAGTACTTAGATTAAGACTTATGGCTTGATTATGAAGTTTGCTCCTTATTTGATGGGAGAGGCCCCTGTCAAATAACCCTTTCTTTAAGGCTTCATCCGATAGGTTCTTCATATCGAGAATGTTGAGGGAGAATTTAAAGTGGAAAATTCTTTCGTCTGTCGATGTGCTTTTAAGGAGTCTCTTCAATTTCCCTGCACCTGAATGAGACTCGCAAAAGCAAAAAATAAAAACATGGTTAAGCTCAACGGGCCTTGTGCTGCTTGTGGTCAGGGCCTTGTACTTACCTCTCGAATTGAATTTTTGTGCGGCTGCGGAGGCAATCACGGTATTGAAAGCCGATGCGCGCTGTATCCAATTTTTGGAGGACACTAGATTCACATCTAGTGGGGAGTTCGCAAAAGTTCCCAGCTGTGTTTGCTGCGAATGAGGTGAAGGTGGTGGGGAAAGATGGTTCATTTTGCTTGTTCAAGATTTTTTCAATTTGTCCAGCAAGAAAATTTTTTTAACCAATCGCTTTAAAACTGTTCTCACTTTAATGTTCAATCGATTAAGATTTCAATCAATTGAAAATTCAATCAATTGAAAATTAACACACATCTATGAAGTGATTAGCTCGTGGGAATTTCTGTTTGAAATTAGATATTTTTTCGGTTTCTTCGCTTTTCGCTCTCTTTTTTTTTTTTTGGCTTCAATTAATATTTAATCAATTTTGAATCGTTTTTTAATTGTTGTCATTTTTAATTCCTTTCGATTTCATTGTCCGGTAGGATGACCTTTTTTACTCTCCTGTTGCGATTTTTCGTCTTGAAATCACTTGTGAATTGATTTTTAAAACATAATCATTTAATTTTCTCGGAAACTTAGTTTAATTGAATTTATTTTAATTTTTTTTCTAATTTTTTTTGTTTGTTTTTAATTGTAGATTAATTTCTCGTCATCGCTGCAGATACGCAGACGTTTGACTGAGCGACGTGATTGGTCTTTACCGCTTCGTGTCTTTCGACCAATTCAATGTCGGCTTTGGCTCTTCAGCTCGAATTTCAGATTGTGATATTGGCGAGTCGAAGAGAACGAGCACACGATATTGCGTTGCTTCGCGTAACTTGGTCGCGCCGAGGCGTTTTTGAGACGGGAACGATTTCGGAAGAGACACGTCCGTGTTGTACGGTGCTTGGCACCTGACTGAATCTTACGCCGTTCGTCGTGTTCTCAGAAAGAGTCTGTCTGCTGCGTTCAAGTCCAGTTTTCGATAGTGCGCGTGTGCAACGACGACGCTCACCTTTATGCCGCTTCAATTTTGTTGCACCAGTAGCTGTTGTTGTTGGGGTTGCTGCTGCTGCTGCTGCTACTGCTGGTATTTTGACCATGTGTTGTGTGTAAAGGCACCTTTTCGATTTGTTTTATTTTTATTTTTATTTTTATTTTTTTTCATTTATAAAATCCGTAAGTTAACCAAATTCAATGCGAGAACGGGGAAGACAACAAAAATACAAGCAACACAAGAAAAATCAAACAAAACCCGAAAAAAAAAATGTATATAAAAATCCAAAAGGCGAAGGAGTGAATATTTGAACTCCTGGAATTTGCTGTCATTGCACTTTTCTATCTTTTATTTCCATTACTCTTAGAAATTTTTGGAACCAAAAAAAAATAAAAAAATAAATACAACTCAAAGCAATACAATAACATGAAAAATATTTGCCCTCAAACGCATACGAATTACATTGTGCTCATCTTGCTTTTTCGGATAAAGCTTTTGATCCACACAATGGCGCAAAGAGACATACAAATGTTCATACACACATATGTAGGGATAGATAGTCTCTCACTTTGCCATTCAAAATCATACACATTTATTTTTATGTCCTGATTTGAACAAAATTTCACTTGCACTGAACGATTTTGATTCAGACGGCTTTGAACGGGAGTTCACAAATTAACCTACCAGCCTGCCTAACCTACCATCAATCCCCCGCCAAAGAAACTTATTCATTGGCGAGTTCGCTTCGCTTCCCACCATTAGCCGCCCACTGGAATTCTCTGATAAATTCACATCATAGCACAGCACAGTAAAGCTCCGTTCAAAAGGACTTATTATTTGATCTTCTTACGCGCACATCGAACAAATCACGTTTCACAGTTTTATCATAAGTATTTGCGTTCTGTTGAATAATCCAAAAATAATTTTTTATTTCTTATTTTAATGATCCCTCGAAAGATGCTTTCACTGTGTTTTTTTCTATTGAAAAGCAAACGCACCCAATTGATTGGTAAATAACAGCGAGAAATTAATCCAACAACAAAACGTGAACGTGCAAAAGCAATGAAATCAAGTCCCGCCTACCAGAGAAGAATGCCAGCCAATCAAATTAGAGCATGAACGTTTGCTTTGGCTTTTGTTTTTGCTTTCTCATGAGCAGTTCTCAAACCTCGACACAACAAAGCCAGAGTAAACAATCTGAAGAGATAGAAAAAAAAAGAATTTTCTTTTTCTTTTAGTAGCTATATAGGTATAAACAATTAAATCAGCACACTGAATATATGTATAATCAGTCTTGCTATTAGTTAACACTTGCCGGCTTTTGCTTAATGTTTGTATGTTCACGAAAAAAATGAGAAACAACTGCAATACAAAAGCAATAGTTCCGTTTAATACCGTTTCATTTCAAATGAAATGACTTTAATGTTTAAAAAGAAGAAACGAATTCAATGCTTGGAATTTCCGAGACTTTTTTACTCAGCATTATTTTCAATAAATATGTGTAAATAACTGCTTAGATTGAATTTTGTTTGATACTCGTGGTATTACTGAATTCCACTCGAAGAGACGCATTTTTCGATAGTAGGTGTACCTAAAAGAAATATGTACCTATACTTTATATTTGCATAAAGCCAAAACAAAAAAAAAAAAAAAAAAATTACTCCCAAAATAAAAATCTCTTACAAAGTGTGAAACTCTTTTATTTTCGCAACAGCTGTTCTCAATTAAAGCAGCTATTGGAAAATCATTAATACCAAAAATTATTGGCAGATGTTGAGAATTAAGAAGGATCCGGCTGGAAATTTTAAGTAGATATTGCAAGGGGCCTGACTATATTTGGGGGGTTACAACCCCCCGTGCATACGGGCCTGCCTTGACGGGGTATTGGTTAAAGTTTTCAGCTAGCTAATAATCGCAACTCAGTAGAACCTAATTAGTTACGATATCGGCCCCATGTAGGACTGTAGGTCTAACTCTTCTTCTTCCTAATCCCTGCAATGTGTTAGAGCTACGCTGCTTCAACATATGCATATAGCACGAGGAAAAGAGAAGCACGCTATGGCAGCGAAGGCTTTAGCTCTGCTCTGGTGAAATGCATTGCCACTTTTATTTTTAATTTTGGGAGATTTTCGAGTACATTACATATAAAATATCTACCAAACTCATAAAATGCCATGAAAAGCTTGGAAAACATAAAAATAATCAAGGAAACTCAATATAAATGGTTTTTTTTGTCCTACCCCGTCCACATAACTTTTTGATCACACTTTTTCAGCAAAAATACTAAATTCTATATACAATCAAATTCGTAGCAGTAGTCAAAAATGTGTGTCAATTTATTACAAAATGAAAACATTCGTGCACATTAAGCAAAAAGTATATCGTAATATATTTATTAAAGCTTCAATTATAAACTTTTAAAGCTATATAAAAAACCGAGCTGACGCCGTGTTTCTTTGATAATTTTCTTGCAAGTGGCATCATAGTGCCACTTTGCGTCTACCGTATTGTTGGTGGTAGCTTTCTGGTGAATTTCTCGAATTTGTTGAATTTCCTATTCCTGCTAAGGTTTTTGTTGGTAGCTTTTTGGTGAATATCCCCAATTTGTTGAATTTCCTATGCTGCCTAATGGTGTATATCCCCATGCGCAGAGGCTTTTCGACGTCGACAGTTAGACCTACAGTCCTACATGATCGGCCCTTTGGGCCATGTAGGACTGTAGGTCTAACTGTCGACGTCGAAAGGCCTCTGCGCTAATAAGAAACTCCCCATTAGGCAGGGATAGGAAACTCAACTCTTTCGAGAAATTCACCAGAAAGCTACCAACAACAATACGGCAGACAAAAAGTGGCACTATGATGCCACTTGCAAGAAAATTATAAAAGACATCACGTGCGTCGGCTTCGGTTTTTTATATTGCTTGAAAAGTTTCATAATTGAAACTTTAATTGAATTTATTCGATATGTTTTTGCTTAATGTGCACGAATGTTTTCATTTTGTAATAAATTGACATACATTTTTGATATAGCTACGAATTTGATTGTATATAGAATTTAGCATTTTTGCTGAAATAGTGATCAAAAAGTTATGTGGACAGGGAGGGATAAAAAAACAATTTCTGTTTCTCCTTGATAAAATTGCGTTCTATTGATTATTTTTATGTTTTTCAAGCTTTTCATATCAATTTTATGATTTTGGTAGATTTTTTATATTAATGTACTCGAAAATCTCCCAAAATTAAATAAGAAAATGGCATGATTTCACCAAGCAGAGCTAAAGATTTCGCTGCCATAGGTGCTTCTACTTTTCCTCATGCTTTAGCCTTGTTGAAGCAGCGTATGCTCTAAATTTCATTGCGGATTAGTAAAAGAAAGTTAGACCTATTAGTCCTATATGCCTTTGTGCAAAGCCGACGTTCAACACGCAAAGTACGCGGTTTATATTCCCACGAATTTAAACTAAGTGAGAATTATAAAAAAAAATTTTGTCTGAAATTCCTCTCCCGGAAAAAAATGCATATGTATACGGGCTATAACTAGTAAAATCTAGTTAGGTACTGTCTAGATTTTTCCTAAGAAGGCCGCGATGACGCCAGGTTAGCATTTTCTATCTGGGCTTTACATAGACAATATTACATAGGCCCTGTCTAGATTATTCACTTCATCGACAATATAGGGGCGATTCTACCCAGCGTCAAAGTAGGGCCCAGATAAGCCTGATCGAGTCAAGATTTGTTAGTCCATCGCCTGGCTAGACCCATCCCAGACTTATCTATATTGTGGAAAATCTAGATAGGCCCAAGCTAATCACCAGACTTCTCTAGGCAATTTTCCAGCCGGGGAAGAAATTGACGCCGAAACTTTTAATAAGCAAGTAGATTTGAGCATCATGAACTCTGTCTACTCCCGTTGAAGAAGAGTTCGGCCAATGCTCAACATTGCTTATAATCAAAGGCCCGTTCACTCCGATTTTTGATTAATAACACAGCTCAACAAATGAAATATTTTTGTTTCGTGTCGCGATTTCGTTAAGATTTTTGGATAAGGGTGGTATTGGTAACATCAGAAAAGTGTTTTCTCATTTTTTCTTAGGTCTAGTAGAGGAGCTACCATCAATTTTGCGTAAAATCTTCAGTTGTTAACTTTTACGGGAGAAATATGTTATCAGCCCTATTATGAATGGATATTCCCCTAGAAATTTTACTCCGAGGAAAAAGGAAGTCTTCTAAGCGTCAAAAAAATAAAAGAATTGATACCTATCCTTTACTCAAAAGCGTTCGGGATTCTTGCTCCCTGTATATTTTCTTAATAATGTATTTAAAATGGACTAATTTTTTTTTGAATCCGCACGGAAAAAAATCCCCGGAAATATTTACAATCGGGCTGTATATGTATATAAAGTTTTAAAGTTATGAGCATTCTAAAGGTTGGGGAAATTTTTAATTTTTTCCTCGATTTTTGCACTTTATTTTCCCTTTATGGCATGAAAAAATGATCCTTAAAATATCATTTTTTTGAGCTGGCAAGATGTTACCTAATACTAAGTCCACAAGTCAAATTTTTTTTATAGGATTGAAAATGTGGAGGCTACGGTAGAAGTTGTCAATAAATTTAAGTTCTGTTATTTCAAATACAAAAAACAACTCTCAGGATTTTTAACTGAACTGATCTTCATACATAGTAACTCAATACTCTCGAAATGTTGTAGATTTAGGATTGTAGTCTCCAACTCGGTTTGAGAACTTGGAAAGTTTAAATTTTGGAATATTTTCTTCTAGTCTTCATTATATTTTTCCAAAAATTTTAATATAACATAAATAAGCCTGGTTGAAACTCTCCTGGAGACTATCATTTGAAAGTTGAAATCCTCAAAAAGGTTCAAGACTATGAGCCTTAAAGAAAAAGTTTTGAAAAATTTGGCCAAAAATTTTTAAAAACCCTTCACCTTGCGGCGCACTGGAAGTTTAGAAATTAATTATGATGTATGATCCATAAAAAGAGGGAGGCAAATAAATGACTTGCCCCGAGCGCCTAGATAGCTAAGGCCGGACCTGCGCAGCACCAAGCAACACCTAGGTGAGGTTTTACGTTATAAATAGAGCAGAGGTTCCACTGTATCACGGAGGAAATCTTCCTTTCGCGGCACCACTGAGTACCTATTATAAAAAGAGTAAAAAAATTAAAAGATCGAATAACCGCCTCAGTGAGGCCCCTAGATTAAGTCAGGACAAGAAGATAATTTCATTTTCAACAACACGGACTCGGAAATTCCCGAAAGCGTGAAATACTCGTAGATTATCAAACGGCGTGAAAAATAATTTCTTTAAGTTTTGTTGCCCACTTTCTCGAAGTCCGGACGTGGGGGAAAACATCCCATTTACTGAGCCCTCCTACAGGTATTGTAGTTCGAAGCAAAAAAGAAGGAAAATATGAATTTTTGTAAGTGTTTCATAAAATTTCTCTGAATTGTTGCAAACTGTACGAACCTTAGGTCCCTTCATACTCCTCATTGGTCGGAAATTTCTATTTGTTCTTTTTAATAATTTTTCATGCAGTTTTTTTTCTGCTCACGGTGGCGCGGGATCTACGAAGAAAATTCAAATTAGGCAACTCGGCGCATGTGCATGCGAATGACATACGGTGAATCCGTTACGATGATCATCTTCTTTTTGTTGTTGCTGTTGTTGCTGTCATTGCTGATCGCGCTATAATCTGTTATTTTAACCGCTGGCATCTGAGGTGTTCGTGCACCCTTAGCCTTTATTCCTTATTCCTTAGCCCTTAGGCCTTGCTGTAACGAAGGGGGATGAAAGACGCTACCAATTTAGGGCGCACTCATGTGCCATGAAGCATAACGGCGCGTGGTTTCTTTTAATTCTTTTTCTGTTTCTGTGCATTTATGGTAGGGAATCGCGAGAAACGTGGGTACTTCAATTCGAATCTATAAAAGAGCCCCTTTTCGACTTCTCGTCTTGACGCACAAATTGCGAATCACCCTACCGTATCGGCTTCACCTATCGACGATGAAGGAGGGCACACACTCAAGTCAAATCGAACTCGACTGAGCTTGACTCGACATTACTCGACTCGACTCGATTCGGATTCGGATTGGGACTCAGACTCGACTCGTGCCAGGTCGCGGGCCAAGCCACATGCCAAGAAGAGCGTGAAAGATTGCTTCCAAGAGGGAGAGAGCGAAACAGAGCTAGGGCGCGTGCGCGTGCGCGCTGATAAGCCAAGAAAAGTCTATGTACGATTTCAGGCATTTTTTCCGCCAAAGACGAAAGAAAGGAAGAATGGAAGGAAAACGGGAAGAAATGAAAAAGCGCGCGAAGAAAAAGTCCGTTAAGTGGTTTTCCATTTTGGACACAACTTCGTCTTCTTCTTCTGCCTCGACGTTTTAACGCTTAAAAAATACATACATATGTATGTATGTAGGTACCTACATAAATATATCGCTTTGTTGCCCGCATTGCCAAGTTGATTTCTTTTTTTCTTCATCTTCCACTTCTCCTTCTTCTTCTTCTTATGCTTTTTAATTTCTTTTTGCTCAATTTTCTTTCGATTTCCATATTAACTTGACGTACGACGAAGTGAAGTGATAATTTAGCAGAGCTACCCTTTGCCCTGCTCTGACAATTCGTCGTACCGCTTGCCGGTATGGATTCATAGGGGCCATTTTTCTCGGCTTGGTGACTGACTCCCTTCGTGCGATTGGCAGGTGTGCGCGTGGTTCTTTGCCCGGGCTTTGAACTTTTTAGGGCTCTTCTTTTCTCGTTTTTTTTTTTTGTTTTTACAAAATGTCGCCAATCGCTGCTATAAGTAAGTGCGGCGATTAAAACGATCATGATGGCTATGGTAGCTTTGGAATCGAAAAATCATGAGGGTCTCCGATACGAGTGAACACCAAGCTAAGCTTTTCGCTTTCTCGATGCAATATTGTAAATTGTTAGGGGGGAGTGGGGCATATCCAAAGTGATATATCCTTCCATAGTAGAAGATCCCTCTGCTTTTGGGCCATACGTTAAATGAAGTTGAAGTTCATTGGTTTCTCTCCCTGTCGAAATACTTAAAGGCACTGCGATCAGAATACATCTATCTTGTCTGTTCCCAACTAGCAAAATAGTTCCAAAGTTGATATTTTCTGACCTATTTTAGGGCAGAATATTTCATTGCCCTGCCCTAAATGGGGCATAATTACGTCCGTACGACTTCCATTCGACGTAAGTGGGGAATAGAATGGAAGTCGTCTGGCGTCAGTGCCGTAGCAACCATAGGGGCCAGAGGGGGCTTTGCCCCCCACGCATTTTTGTTTTTGCCCATGAATAAAATTGAAAAAATAATTTTGGCCCCCCCACGCAAATTGGAAAAATAATTTTTCCCCCTCACGCAAAACAGAATTGCTACGGCACTGTCTGGCGTTAATAATAGGGCATTTCGTATTTAAAGTTAGGGCATTGAGAAGGCATTTCGACCAAAAATAGGTCGAAAAGAAGTAGAAATTACCAAATTTTAACCTAAATTGGGCAAAGAATGAAATGAAAATAACGAAACAAAAACGAAAACGAACCCAAAACGAAACGACAAAAAGGAAGAGAGATATATAAATAGATAATATCTTAACAGGTTGGCTGATAAGTCCCCGGTCTAACAAAGAAAAACACATTTTTTTGTCAAAATTCGTTTTTATTATTCAACATAGTTCCCTTCAAGAGCGATACAACGATTATAACGACCTTCCAATTTTTTGATACCATTTTGGTAGTACTCCTTCGGTTTTGCCTCAAAATAGGCCTCAGTTTCGGCGATCACCTCTTCATTGCAGCCAAATTTTTTCCCTGCGAGCATCCTTTTGAGGTCTGAGAACAAGAAAAAGTCGCTGGGGGCCAGATCTGGAGAATACGGTGGATGGGGAAGCAATTCGAAGCCGAATTCATGAATTTTTGCCATCGTTCTCAATGACTTGTGGCACGGTGCGTTGTCTTGGTGGAACAACACTTTTTTCTTCTTCATATGGGGCCGTTTTGCCGCGATTTCGACCTTCAAACGCTCCAATAACGACATATAATAGTCACTGTTGATGGTTTTTCCCTTCTCAAGATAATCGATAAAAATTATTCCATGCCCATCCCAAAAACAGAGGCCATTACTTTGCCAGCGGACTTTTGAGTCTTTCCACGCTTCGGAGACGGTTCACCGATCGCTGTCCACTCAGCCGACTGTCGATTGGACTCAGGAGTGTAGTGATAGAGCCATGTTTCATCCATTGTCACATATCGACGCAAAAAACTCGGGTGTATTGCGAGTTAACAGCTGCAAACACCGCTCAGAATCATCAACACGTTGTTGTTTTTGGTCAAATGTGAGCTCGCGCGGCACCCATTTTGCACAGAGCTTTTTCATATCCAAATATTGATGAATGATATGACCAACACGTTCCTTTGACATCTTTAAGACCTCTGCTATCTCGATCAACTTCATTTTACGGTCATTCAAAATCATTTTGTGAATTTTTTTGATGTTTTCGTCGGTAACCACCTCTTTCGGGCGTCCACTGCGTTGAATTTTGCATACCAATCAATTATTGTTGATTTTCCTGGGGCAGAGTCCGGAAACTCATTATCAAGCCAAGTTTTTGCTTCCACTGTATTTTTTACCCTTCAGAAAACAGTATTTTATCAAAACACGAAATTCCTTTTTTTCCATTTTTTTCACAATAACAAAAGTTGCTTCACAAAAGACGCTCTATCTCACAAACTAATTGACTTACAGACGTCAAATTTTGACACGAATCATTTGAAGGTTGCCACTATATAAAAATAATATGCATTTAATACTAGCGACGCCATCTATGTGTCAGACCGGGGACTTATCAGCCAACCTGTTACATCTATCCTGTCTGTTCCCAACTAGCAAAATAGTTCCAAAGTTAATATTTTCTTACCTATTTTAGGGCAGAATATTTCATTGCCCTGCCCTAAATGGGGCATAGTTACGTCCGTACGACTTCCATTCGACGAAAGTGGGGAATAGAATGGAAGTCGTCTGGCGGTAATAATAGGGCATTTCGTATTTAAAGTTAGGGCATTGAGAAGGCATTTCGACCAAAAATAGGTCGAAAAGAAGTCGGAATTACCAAATTTTAAGCTAAATTGGGCAAAGAAGGAAATGAAAAGAACGAAACGAAAACGAAAACGAACCCAAAACGAAACGACAAAAAGGGAGAGAGATATATAAATAGATAATATCTTACTCATTCATACGGATTACTTCAATACAACAATGAACAAGTATGTCTTATGAAATGAATAATAAATAAAATATGGACTTGATTAAAAAATATTTTGCGATTCATAAAACCTTAATGTATTTATATGCGAGCTTGGATTTATGGTGAAAGTGTTCATTGTACTCCTTCATTTTTCAGGGGCCATCTCATTGATGTGAATTAAATAAATTTTTCTTAAAAAAAAAATTATTTTTCGTATAGAAAAAACAGATGCAGAAGAAGAATTCTCAATCCGCCATTCGAAAGACATGGCGGAACGCAAAATCGGGCCACAAAGTCCAATTTCCTTCATTTCCTTACCTAATAGGTAAAAATGACTTTCAGCTCTTTCTTCATAGTTATTTTGCCTTAAATTATCCCTGTTAAGGAATTTATTACTCATTTTTGCTCTAATAAGGCATTTAAACTTTTTTTTGCGACAGCCACTCACATGTATTGCTTACGCTTTTGCCTCAGTTTGACGGAAACAGCCGAGCATGCAACATCGAGAGCGGGCATGCGGAAATTTATAGCTTTTTCCGTCAATTTCAGCTCTTTAATGCTACTTCTAGCTGTCATTAAAACTCGCGGTGCTTCTTCGCGTTTAGAGTATGCATATATTCCTAGCAATTGGGAACAAAATGGAATTTTATTCTGGCCGAATTAAAATTCATTAATTAAAACTCACACTTCTTATACTCTCAACGTTACTTTACATAATGGTCCTTTTACGTCAAAATAGGGCATACGTTTTTTTTTTTTTTAGCTTTGTGTTTTTTCTTCGGAGGCATTTCGACTTAAAAGTCGAATAATCAATGCATCTCGACTTATAGGGCAGAAAGGCAACAAAACAAGTAATTTTTTTGACCTAATATCGCCCTAAAAGTCGAATGGACCTAATACCCAAGCAGCAAAATAGAGCGATTCGACCAGCAGCAAGTCGAATCGACCTATTTTGGTTGAAAATACCCTATTTCTGACCTATTTTCCGGCCTTAAATATGACCTAATTTAAAGTCCGTTTCGAAGGTCCAAATTACCTCTATTCTACCTATTTCATGACTTCAAAGTCGCTTCGACTTCCAAGTCGATTTTTGGTCGAAAATAGGTAAAAAATTCCCTATTGAGTGACTTAAAATTGACTTAACTTTGAATTCCAAATTAGGTAATTTTTCAAGGCAAACCAGACCAATTTTTTGACTAAAATTCGACTTTAAAGTCCGTTTGACTTATAGGGCGAAATAGGGTCAAAAAGTTGACTTATTTTGTTGCATGCTTCGACTTCAAAGTCGAGCGGACTTGATTTTTGGACTTCATAGTCGGTTTGACTTTAAAGTCGAAATAGGTCAAAATAGGTCGAGCTCCGCCATGTTTTTCGAATGGCAAATTGAGAATTATTCTTCTGCATATGTTTTTTCTTTAAGAAAAACAATTTTTTTCAAGCAATATTTATTTAATTTCCATCAATGAGAAAGCCCCTTAAAAATGAAGAAGTAGAAGGAACACTTTCACGAAAAATCTCAGCGGGCATATGTTTTTGGGACTTATTAAGCGCAAAATTAATTTTTAATGAAGTCCATATTTTATTTATTATTTATTTCTTAAGACACACGAAGAAGAAAATCTCTCGTTCATTTCTGCTTTCGAGTAATACGAATGACTGAGTAAGATATTATGTATTTATATCTTTCTCTGTTACTCTCTCTCTCACTTTTGTTCGTTTCCTTTTACGTTCTCTTTCGTTTTACTCATAAGTCCAATTAGGTCGAAAATTGGTCATTGCGACTTCTTTTCGACTAATATTAGGTAAACGGACTTCTTTTCGCCCTGACTTTGAAGTCAAAATGCCCTATTATGACCTATTATTACCGCCAATCGACTTCCAATCTATTCCCCACTTACGTCGACTCGACGTCGAATCGACGTAATTTCGACCTATTTAGGTTAGGTCAAGTAAATATTCTGACCTAATATAGGTAAGAATTTACCAATTTTCGACCTATTTTGCTACTTGGGTAGTCGAAATTAAGTCCAAAATTTAGTCGATATGCCTTAAAAACTTACCTAATTTGGAATTCAAAGTTATGGCACTATTAGGGAATTAAAGAAGGACTGTTTTACCTATTTTCGACCTAAAATATTCTTTAAAGTCACATTGACTTTTAAGCCGTGACATAGGTTGAATTTGGGTAATTTCGACCTTGTAAAACTTACTTTTAAGTTAGGGTATTTTTAAGGCAGAAATTTGGTCAAAAATAGGTAAAACATAACCAAAAATAGGTCGAATGGACCTAGCGCTGGTCATATTTCCCTACTTTGCTTGTTGGGTTGTTATTTGTTCTAGTATGTCCTCAATCTTCCATTTAAAGAAGAATACATTAACAGTTCGATTCTGAATATTTCCGGGGAATGAATTCCCGCGGAATTTACTTTTCTTGAGACTAAAGCTGTACTGTTTTATGTAGATTGGATGAGCAAAATTATGGATATGGGTCAAAAATATTCAAAAAAAGAAGATGTTTACTCTTGAGAAAAGTGAATTCCCGAGGAGTTCAGAATCGGACTGTTAACAGTTCTCCAGCTGGTTAATTGATTTATGATATGGTTAAGAAAAAGAGCATGCTTACCTCGCAGGTACCTCCGAGGCACGTACGCCTGTACTGCTTTTATAACGACGTTCCAATTTCAATCTAATACAAGAAAAATTATAAAAGAAAAGGCCAAAAAATCATAAAGAAAATTTCACATAAAAAACAGAGCGAAAAATCTGGATATGAAAATCTGTAATAAATTTATGATTAAGCTCTGCAAGTAAGCTGCTTGGCTACTGGTCATGAAATTCTCAAGACCGAAAAAAAAAAAAAAACAAACGAAAGAGGACAGAAAAGAAAGAAGACAACGGCCACCAAAAGACCAAACCGACCAGCCGACGTGGCCAGGAAGACAAGAATCCCAATAGCCAAGGATCGCTACGAGCTCAAATTTGCGGAGCACAACTCGTGAAGATTGTTGGCAATTATTAAATGATAATTGCACAAATCTGGCTATCAATTGACGACCATCAAAGACCTCGAAAGCAGGAGCAGCAGCAGCAATAGCAGCACCCAGCGTCAGCGTCAGCGACAGGGGCAACCCGCATAACAACCCACTGCGCGCAATATGCAAGGAAAACGTACCGAACCTACGATCAACAAGAGCGACACACATGAGTAAAGGAACGTAGCCGAATAGCCGAAATGGAAAGAAACTAAATGAGAAGAAATGCAATGGAATGAAATGGGAGACACTGGGAGGAAAGGAAATCGCAATGGCATGGCTCGTAATGCATTGGCGGACACCATTTGCTAATATATAACGCTGCACGATTGAAGCATGAAACAAACAGGACCACCGTCTTATCAGGGGCCAGCGACCAGGCTACGCTCCAGCGTACCTTTTTCGTTGACAATTCGCTATTAATTTAAGGTAAATTCAACGACAACGACGAATCTCAAGCTTCAAACAAATACAAAAAGAAAAAGAAAAACGGGCAAAAAAAAAAACGAAAAGGAAAAAGCTAACTGAAGCCAAACTGCTGGAAAACCTTTCAAATGAGAGCAATCGATGAGCCCAAGCGCAGTCGTAGCCCAGTTTTTGTTTTTATGTTTTGTTCATTCATTGCACCAAGAGCGAGACGCACGGACGCGAGCGGGAAGAACGCAATGAAAATTGATAAAATTATTGTTTTGAATAAAAAGGCACAGCAGCCGCATCACATCTTCAAAGTCCGCGCGCATATGTAGGTACGTATGTTGCGAATGCCTCCTCTCGATCTAGACTTGGCGACCCCATGTGGTCTGCTGGTCGCATTGGTTGCTATCAGCTCCCACTGTTTTTTTTTTCTCCTTTTCTTTTCTTTGTTTTTCCTTTTTGCCTCTTTGCGCTCGAAACCAAAACGCATGATTAAAATCAGCGAAATTCGCGAATTCGGGAAATTTATATCGGAACCGGGAGAGCAGCAGCAATACAGAAGCTCGAAAAAGAGCGTCCACAGCGCGCTGTAGCGTTTTGCGGCAAGCCTTTTGGGCTAACATCATGGCTCTAACAACGTGGTCTCGTGTGTGTCTGGCCAAAGCGACGAGGCGTACACTGAAAGAAAACAAGGATAACGTTCTCCTCTAAAATGCTGAACAATAAGTAAATGGAGCACTATGAATATTGAAAAAAGTCTCGCCAAGCTCATGACCCTGAAAAATGTTAATAAGTAAAATATTAATACTTAGAAAAAAAAAGGCGAAAGTTATTATTTCAAATGGTTTTTTGGGAAAAAATTTTGATAACATTTTTCAGGTGCTTAGGGTTTTTTTCATCGTCTTAACACTTTTTTAAAAATCATTTTAGGGTCACACTGAGCACTATTAATACCTTTCCTTTTGTTAAACCGGACCAAGCCAACGAACCCCCCTCCAATTATCCTGCTTGCGTGCGTGATAAAAAGAAAATTTTTTTCGACATATCACAATGTAAGGGAGGCCCTTTCATGGGCTCCATAAACGACAAATAATCGCAAAGACTGGGAAGATTTTTTAAAAGTGTATTTCCAATTTTGGAAGTTGCAATCTGGTTTGCAATTGTAGTCGCACCGAATCGATTCGACGTGAAAAACAAATCGCAATAATTTGCATTTCAAAGTGAATTTATTTCAATTTTATTTGATATTAATTGCGAATAACTTTCAAGATTGGGCGCACTACGCGAACAATAAAACAGCAAGAGCAGCAGCAAGAGCAACAACAAGATCAACAGCAGCAATAACAACAAACTCCTGTAGATGGTGTAGTCGAAAAAGTGGAAAATGTGGAAAATTAGTTGAGAGAAAGGGGGTCTTTTCGGTGGAGCCTAAGTAATGTAAGTGAGGGGAAATGGCATCCCATATGAGCCGTTTTGGTAGCTCGCCACCATCGTTGTTGTTGGTCCAACATACCTACTCATTCGTTGATGTTGTCATGGTTGCGTGTGCGCATGCGCAGCATTCGAGGACGAAACTATTCACATAACCGATGCTGTTGGTGCCCGCTGAAGTTACTGTTCTTGCTGTGCTGTGTTGTGCTGGGCTCTGTACAATGGTTTTGGATTTCGGGGAGAGCCGTAGGTTCAAAAAGAATTTTCGGTGTGCTCAGGTCGCTTCTTATATTTGTTGTTAATGCTGTTACTATTGCAATTGCTATTGCTATTGCTGTTGCAGCGCTATCCTTTTGTGGTTTGCAGTGGCGCCTTACACGTTTGAACTGTTGCTACAACAATCAATTTGCAACAAATAAGGCACCGGAGTCTTGAACTATCACAGCAAGTCATGCCAAGTCAAGTCAAGACAAGTTAAGTCAGCGTAAGCGCATGCGTGTCGTATAACCAAAGTTGGCGGAAATTAGGCGAACAATTGGAGAAACGGATAAACGGACAGAAAAAACATACATCGGGCAATTGGAGCAGACAAATCTGGTAGAATATGTTTTGTCACATTTGCTTAATTCTGCTCCCAACTGCCACTAATGTTGTTACTTACTACGACCACTTCTCTCCAACGTTTCCCTGCTCGTCCTCATCGGCTGCTTATCCTTTTCATTCGTACGTCTATCGTTTATTTTGGATAGCTGCATACAAGACTTGCGAGGAAGACTACTTAGATGTGGCTCGTTTGTTTCTGGTCATGTCTCTGTCACACTTTTTTGTCACTCCGTTGTAATTACGTATAACATAAGACATCAGACCAATTTTGGAAATCAACCCAATGATAGGATGGAAAGCTAAAGAATGAGAGGTAAATAAAAGAGAAAATTTAGATTGCTTCTTTTTAGTAAGGTGTTCTATGAACAGAGTTCGTAGATAAATGGTTAGAAATAGAACAACTTAACAAAGTTTATTTGTACAACCCTCTTCTCCTCCCTCTCACCATCCCTCTTCACCTCTATTTCTCCTATATTTTGCCCCTATATCATCATCCCTTTCTCTCTCTCTCTCTCTTCCTCTCTCTATCTATTCCTCTCTTTTCCTCGCTCTTCCTCTCTCTTTCTCTCTTTTTCTCTCTTTTTCTCTCTTTTTTCTCTCTTTTCTCTCTCTTTTCTCTCTTTCTCTCTCTTTCTCTCTTTCCTTTCTCTTCTCTCTTCTTCTCTCTCTTTCTTCTCTCTTCTCTCTCTTTCTCTCTCTTCTCTCTCTCTTCTCTCCTTTCTCCTTTCTCTCTCTTTCTTCTTTCTCTCTCTTTCTCTCTCTTTCTCTCTCTTTCCCTCTCTCTTTCTCTCTCTTCTCTTCTCTTCTCTCTTCTCCTCTTCTCTCTCTTCTCTCTCTTCTCTCTCTCTCCTCTTTTCTCTCTCTTTCTCTCTCTTTCTCTCTTCTCTCTCTCTCTTCTTTCTCTCTCTTCCTCTCTCTTTCTCTCTCTTTCTCTCTCTCTTCCTCTCTCTTTTCTCTCTCTCTTCTTCTCTCTTCTCTCTCTTTCTCTCTCTTTCTCTTCCTCTCTCTTTCTCTCTTCTCTCTCTTCTTCTCTTCTCTCTCTTTCTCTCTCCTCTTCTCTCTCTTCTCTTCTCTCTCTTTCTCTCT
>CM035806.1:53822915-54312915 GCA_020466095.1 Chlorops oryzae | reverse complement strand
CATTTGATCGCGTCGGAATTCTTTTGCGGATGCGCAAACGGTCAATAGAGCAGCGAGTCCTTTTTTCGAGATTATGCGCAGATTAAGAACGATGGCTGTGAACGTTCAAAGGGAAAGAAAGAAAATACCAATAAACAAAAAATAAGTTAATAAGAAAGAATAAAAGAAGGAATGAAAATAAAAGCAATATAAAACAGGATGAAAAAATACAAAATCGAAAGCGGCGTCATGTGTTTTCACTGACCCAAAAGTCAATGACAGGCAAGCGGTCCGATCTAGTAGAAGGTAATAAAATACGATAAATTGGAGAAACAGACGTTGATGATTCCGACGACCTGACGATGAGGACGACGAGGACGACAGCCGGCACGCGCTGCACTCATTACGTATATTCGAGTGCGCTGTTAAATGAGGGACGAGTATCCGCTTCCTTCCTACCTACGAACGAACGTCCAAAAGAGCCAGTACACGATCACCAACACATCTACTCACAAGTTCCGATCGCTGCCTTCCCTCTTCAACAACAAAACCCCTCACCTTGCGCCATCAGCCGACACCGAAATGTACAATGAAGACGATAAAAATCAGTTAAAAGGACATTCCTAGGGTGAATGTGCCGAGAGCGCTCAGAATAAACGTGGCAAAAGATACAGAAGGCCACAATCGAACCGGAGGGGACGAGCGACTGAAATATAGTAGGTATATTAAGCGAGCAGCTCCAAAGATTAAGCTTTTCTCCGGCATGAACCACAACAGACGGCAAGTCCATTGGCGAGATCGAATAGACTTGAGATTTTCGTCTGGACGCTTGAGGCTTGAATAGGATATCCTTTGATTGATCGAAGTCAAATCGATCAAATTACAGTTCCGGCTATATGGGGGTGTATTTGGGTAACTGTAAAAGGCTTATTCGTTCAGTCTCCGACAAGAGCTGATGTCCTTAGCATTGCAGCCACTGCTGCAATCGTGCATGCATGCGTGCAGCAATCCCTGGGCCCATGCCGATGCCGATGCCGATGCCAAAGTCGATGTCGAGGTTAATGTCAGTGCCAGAGAGGATCAACATATGTTGCCAATTGTACTAATATCGATATTGATATCCGTACGTGTACTTCTTTTGTTGTCGTTCTTGCTCTTTCTGTTACTCCTTCTGTTCGTACTATTGTTATTGTTGTTGGTGTTGTTGTTATTGCTGTAGCTGTTGTTGTTGGTTTTGCGTTCTCCTTGTTTTTACTGCTGTTATAGTTAGGCAGGGTGCAGGCTAAACGGATTCGATCTTGACGTCTACTGCGCCTGCGCACACCGTAACAAACGTTAAATGAAGTCCTTTTCCCTCCGCATCGCAACTGACGCACTTTTTTCCATTCGTCTTTTCTTCTTTCATTATTTCTCTTGATCAGTCTTTGGTTTTTTGTTAAGATTGATGAAGATCAACAAAAAGCATGTGAACACTTGATTTTATTTGTTTTTGTTTTTGTTACCTCCTTATTATTCTTCTCGCTTTTTAAGTTCTTTCTTCATTTAAATAGATCTGACGATTTCAGGATTTCACAGTTATAACTGTTCACTAACGCGTTTACCATCGAAACAGTCAGATAAACCTCAACCTTTTTTATTTTATAATTTTTTTTTTTTTTGCCTTCCCTTATCTTTATACTCCGTAGAAGTTAATTTCTATTGGGTCTTACCTTAACTTTGTACACCCGATTGTAATGCTCTTTGCCCTCCAATCGCCCTGATCGTGATCATTCCTTTTAAGTCTTATGCACTTTGGACTTTCTTTTCTTCGTTTTGCCTTATATAGGTACATATATATATATATATATACATAATATACAGTGAAACCTCCAATATGCGGACACTCACGGTTATCAAAAATTTTGTCCGGATATGGGAGGTGTCTGCATATGGGAGGGGATAGTAAAAATGCATAAAGAATAAGCATTAGTGTTATGTAAATAAAAACATTTAAAGCTCAATATCCAATACTGCGAAAGCTCAATGCGAGACCGAGACGTCACGCAAATATTTTGCGTGGCGCATTTCAATTTTCAATTAGAGTTCTGCGTTAAGCAGTTGATAGCTTAATTTCACTTCTAGTAATGCAATATTAGAACCAAATACCAATCTATACCTTACTTGAGGTATATTAATACTTTAGAATGAGTAAAATCGCACCGCTAAAATTCAAGAAGTTCCTACATCATTATTTGAAAACTACCTCGCAACGAGAAATATTCAATTTTCGAAATTTCCCCGTATCGAGCTCTCGCAATGGGAAACATTGGAGCCTAAGCTATATGATTGAATGTATCGCAATATTGGATTTTGAGCTTAATAAAGTTACATATAAAGTAATCAGTACAAAGTAATCAGATATTTAGAATTTTTTAAAACTATTTACGAAGGCTTTTAGATTTATTGTCATTTTATGCTATGTTCTCACTAGGCCGGGTTAGGGTTATCCGCCAAACCCAGGGTTTCAAATTTCAAAACACATATAAAAAATTCATCTAACCCGAAAATATACTCTAGGTTAACATTTAACTCTGAGGTTAGCGCAGAGTTGCATTTGAAAATTTCAGTTACATTTGCTAACACCGAGTACAAAAACCGGGTAAAAATTTAATACGACACTGACAGGAAGCTTTCACGTGCAGAAAATGAGTGGGAAAGAATGCACTTATTTGGATATGTAAATTTTGATCACAGGTCGTGGAATGTTTTGTGATGCCGCTTTCACTATTAGCTCCATTAATCTTTTTTTGTTCCTGCGGACATTGCAATGCTCTTCTGATATTATTGCTTCCAATATTCCTTTGGCTTTTTCAGCTTCTTTTAACATTTCTAATAAAGCAAATTCCATTTTTATTTACAATTTCTCGTTGATATAGTTAATATATCAGATATACCTTGCGCGTTTTTTAGATTTCAAACTCCCGAGCCGGACAATATCGCATGCATGTAATGAAAACAGCGGCCATCTCCCAACAAACCTCATTAACAGTTAGGGTTAGTAATGCGAGTGGCCGCAGTATGAATTTTCATCACTTCGGAAGTAGTGCAGAAGTAGTGAACTTTCCGGTTTGGTCATATGACGTTAGTAAACTCTAACTCGCTCGAAGCTCATATGAACGCTTTGAGTTAAAGTATCGGGTTAAAAACTTAACTTCTATAGTGAGAAAATAGCATTAGTGTCCGTATATAAGAGGTGTTATAGACCAAAAATTTGAAAATTTCCTGTCTGTTTTAAAGAGTGTCCGCATATGAGAGGTGAGTATGCACTAAAAGAAGGCCGTAAAGCTAAGATTTTAAAATTTTGTCCGATTATAAGAGGTGTCCGCATATGGCAGTGTCCGGTGATGAGTTGAGTTTCAAAACAATTGAAAGTGTTCTTCAGGTGTTCTGATGGGCTACGGATTTCTCTTCTAATCTTTTATACTTCTAGTTGAGATGTCAACGTGAGTAAATTTTCGTTCACGTCACTCACGATCACGATGCAAAAAATTTCCTCACGATCACGCCGATCCTCAAATTTTATCAAGTTTCACGAAAATTCACGATCACACATGAGTTCATGAAAAGTTTCTCTTTTAAAAAATAATATCCTCATTCATCGAAACAATTCAAATTGTCCACGAATATTTTGAATTTTATCAACGTTTTAATGAAAAATGTTTCTATGAATAAAGCCCGGATCCCACTATCTGCGCAATGCGCCGATTGTGAATGCAATTTTCGGACTCTGATGCTGACAAGTGTGATCTTCTTGAACGATTTTTGTCCCAATTTTATTGCTCCCCGATATATTTTTGACAATATTTATATGACGATAATGTGAGCCCAAACAATGATTGTGGAAATTGTTGAAACTTGTACCGATCTGGCCTCGAAAAAAAAAACGGCGCAGATTGTGCTATTTGCGCAGAAAGTGGCATCCCACCTTAAAGCAATGCGTGCGCAGTTTATATTTTTATTGGCGACATTTTCAAAGTGAGCTCGCGATTCTCTACAAAAAAAAAAAATATATATATATTCATGAACTTCGTGAATTTGAATAGCTCACGAAAATCACGGCGATTTAAGCATTCATGAACGATCACGCCGATCACGGAAATTCTTGGGCTTTCACGAAATTCACGCTCACGATCTTTACTTTGTAGCCAATGCACAAACCGGCTTCCAATGGCTCCAATTCAAAAACCACTTTTCAAACACTATTTCAATATTGCACACAGTACTATCTTATTTAAGAACCATTAAGTCAATGATAATACTGGTTGTAAGGTTTACAGATTTGAACTGAAATACAAAATAATTAAATAAGATCCTAAAAGTATGCAATTATTTGTTTAGAAAAATTAGGGCACATTTTTGAACTTTAAAGTAGAGATGCGCGCGTGAGTGACTTTTGATTCACGATCACGCACGCTCACGGTACCAACATTTTCGTGCATGCATGCTCACGCACGGTTCAAAAATGACTTGCTCACGTTCACGCACGGTCACGAGAACCATTTTGAACTCACGAACAATCACTCACAATTTTCAAAAATTCCGAATTAAACGAATTAGAAATCAAAAATTTCACAATGTCGTTGCATCAGTAAAGAACAAAATAGAACATAATTAAATAAGAATATATTACATATATCCGGCCAAATTTGCTTAAGGGGACCTTCTGGTCTAGAATTTTTTTAAAATTGATTTTTTTTTTTTATATATTTCGGAAGAATAGATTTTTAAGAAAATGCTGGCAAAGTTTCGTGAAGATATTGACAATATTTTCTTTGCTAAAGCCGTTTTAGTAGGTAGAGACAGCACGCAGCGCGCTTGATCAAAGCAACTTTGAACGCGTTTATCTCAAAACCACTTTTTTTGACCTGGTGTGAATGAAAACAAAAAAACCATCGAACCGATTTGTCTGGAATTTTTATATATTATTCATAACATCAATGGCTATGGCCCGAACTAGAATCGAATTTTTATTTCAAGAACTTCATATTTTTTCATCAAAAAAATGGTCAAAAAAAGGGGAGTTTTTGATGGTTGAAATAAAAAATTGCGCCATTTTGTCAATTTAAAAAAAATTTTTTTTATTCTAGTTCCTGCCATAGCCGCATTCATTTTGATTCAAAGAGGGTCCACTTCAACGCCATTTTTAAAATACTAAAAAAAAAAAAATTACAACAACATTTTTTATTTTATGTCAATAAAGAATATAATCAGCCTGCATACTTAGAAAATCGTTTTTTATTTGGCTTAATACCAAAAAAAAATCATGAAAATACCCTACATTTTCGTGCTCTAGACCAGAAGGTCCCCTTAAGATAACAGGGACTTGATTGTCTTTTAAAAAGTGAATCAACCATTTTTTTTTTTTTGCATTTTTTTTATTGGACATACTCATGCGTTTTAAAAAAAGATTATAAAATACGACGGAAGAGGAAAGATATATGCGTTCATGAATGCCGGTATAATCGCAAACGCTTTCATTTTCATCATTCAAGACTTCATTCAAAGCTGAACGTTTGTGTAACGCTTAACAAATGTTCAACCGTCTCTAGAGCCGATATTATGGGAATTCATTCGAACCCTCGAAGGAGTGAACTCTGAGAACTTCTTTGCGTTATCTGTTAAAATACATGGAAGCTTTGACGGCTGTTTAAAAAGTTCTCAAAGTTCACTAAGTTCGAGCTCTGAATGAATACCCATTATGGTATCGATGATTTGAGAGCTCATATATTTACTACTGACATAGATGCGCAAACACAGTTTTGTAGATAATAGTGGTCCTCAGGCAGGTTCGCAAATAGCCCTCGTAAATTTTGCGATCGCAAATTTTCCGACGCTGCATGAACGCCCCTTCGAATGCACTTCGAAAAATTTTTATTTATTCATGTAAATTTATGTAATGTGCTTTGCGAAAAACTTCCTTCGTTTTGCGAAGCAAAAACCAATGGGAAAGTTTGTCACGCTTCGTAAAATTTCATGCATACAAATTTTGACAGTTGCTTTCCCATTTCGCAAAGTTTCCCATTTCGTAAAATTTGCGAACCTGCATGAGGACCACTAATGTTGGCTCATATTTTAGTAAAAAAAAATTTTTTTACAATAGCAATAGCTTCGTGAGTGGGGGTGTTTGCTATTCACGCACGGTCATGCACGACACAAAAAGTTTAATTCACGGTCACGCACGTCTCACGCACGAAAATCGATTTCCACTCACGCTCACGTCGTGACACGGTCAAAAATCACGGCACGCGCGCACCTCTACTTTAAAGCAAATGATATCAAATATGACTCCCTAAGAAGAGTCGCGGCTAGGGTTCCAATTTCTCCCGACAAAAGTATAATTTTTGATCAGAAAACGAGCGCATATTTGATCTTTTTAATCAGAACGGCGACTAGAAAAAGACTCGCTTTTAATCAAAAATTTCAAAAAATGCTAGCTGGGTAAAACGTCACAGAATCCTATAGCTGTCGAATTCGGAATAAAAACCGATCGAAATTTCATACAGAATTTACAAATTTTGTTGTTTTTAGTTTTGAATCGCAACTGTGTTCGATTATTAATTGCACAGAACCCTTCCTTATATGGCTGTTTATGAAATATATAAGAAAATTCAGTTGACTAAAATTCTAATTCCGACAGCTATCGGATTCTGTGACGTCCCTGAATATCTCCTAGATGCGGGATTTGATCAAAATGGTGTTTTGGAAAGAAATGCTTGGAAGTCTTTGGGGTACATTATGAAACTAATATTCCTAATATAAACGTGTATCAAACCGTACCTTAACCCTCTACCCAACTAACAAAATAGGTCGAAAATAAGTCGATTCGACTGCGTTTAAGGGCACACTATTTGTTTGACCTGACCTAAATAAAGCAAAATTACGTCCATTCGACGTTGATTCGTCGAAAGTGGGGAATAGAATGGAAGTCGATTGGCAGTAATAATAGGGCATAATAAGGCATTTAGTTGTTAAAGTTTGGGAGTTAAGAATGCAGTTCGACCAAAAATAAGTATAAAAGAAGTCAAAAGGACGTCGGAATTACGAAATTTTCACCTAAACTGGGCTTATGAATTAAATGAATTCAAGTAGAGAAAAAGAGAAAGATATACATAGGTATAATAATTTCTTACTTATTAATATGTATTTACACATAGTGCAATGAATGAAAGAATGAAAATTCTAGCAACTACTTATGTTATTTGAAAAAAAGAATAAATAAAATATGGGTTTTATGGAAAAATATTTTCGATTCATAAAACCAAATTATATATGCCAGCTAAGATTTATGGTGAAAGTATTTCTTGCAATTCTGAATTTTTCTCGGGCCATTTCAATTATGAAAAATAAAATAAAATTTTATTTAAAGAAATTTTTTTTTCATACTGAAACAGATTGAGAAGAAGAATTTGCAAACTGAAATACGAAACAAGATGGCAGAACGTAAACATGGACCACAAAGTCGAATATCCGTGTTTTCTTAACCAAATAGGTGAAATTCACTTTGAAATTTCGACCTATAATTTGGAATGCCCTAATTAAGTATTTTAAACTTACAAGTCAAGTTTTTTTATAATAATTTCTGACCTAAAATGACTTATTAAGGCATTTTTCGTTCAAGTAGCCTTATCAGGTCCTTTGTTATTTATTTTAGTACCAATAAGGTATTCCAACTTATTGAGGCATTCTAGAGACATTTCGACCTAATTCGGCGTTTTGCCTTTAAATCGCCTTGAAAGTAAATATTCCGCCAAAATACTCGACATTTCACAAACACGTGCGTGCAATGTACATTTAGCGCAAATAGAAAGAGATATGGCGTGACGTCATGAAGGAGTTTGTTGTCTTGCATGTGAATCAAGGGAACTTTTGTGTTTTATTTTTATATTTGAAGAGCTTAGTAACAAAAGGTGACATTTACACTTTTTATTTTTTTGAGTAAATTGAGAAAATAAATATTAAAAAGTAACTTTTTGCCCCAGAAGCAGCTTTTCAAGCTCATTTTTCTACGAAGCAAGTAACTTTTTAAACTAATCTTAGCGGATAATGATTAAAGTCAACCTTTTGAGTCGTATAAAAATGAAAAACCCAAAAGTTCCAAACACGTAAATGTCACCTTTTGTTCCTAAGCTCATTTTTTTTTTTTAACGGGTTTTTATTATTGCATCTTCATATCATATTAACAACAAGTTAATGAATCTTAAAACTAAAACTAAAACAAAACTAAAAAAAAAAAAATAAAAGAAAAAAAAAAGCTCCTCATTTAACTAACGATTTAATTAAAAAATCCTATTTTTTTGTTGTATTTTACGCCGAGATTTAACTAAATCGAGTTTTGGTCCCGGTCAACAAACTGGGCATATATTTATGTTTGAATTAATGCATAAAAAACTCAAAACTTTTTACTTTGGAAAATAATAAATGTATTCTCTTACAGACAGACAGACGGACAAATGAACAGACGGACAAATGAACAGACGGAGGGGCATACTTAAATATAAGCTTAATATAAAAAGGGCGTAACATGCATTTTCAGTATTTTACAGGAAAAAAATAGCTGAATAAAAGAGGAAGATTTGTAGTTTTGACTTTTTTAATGTAGTTTTTATAAGAAAAAAAAAAGAATGAGGACCCTTATTGTAATTTTAAATATTTGAAATAAAACACAAATTTACTGCATTTGTACATAAAAATAAACATAAACAAAACACAAAAATTGGCTTGAGTTACACTCAAAACAACATCAGCGTCATATGAGAAGTTCTGACGTGACGTCATTTGCGCTGTGAGAGCTGAGAGCATCATGCTCTTTGGCGCTACGTTAAATCGAAAACATTCACGCTCTTATGAATTGGGCAAATATAGGGCAGAACAGGGCATATGATTTTTTTAGTTTGACTTATTTCGTCCTAATCGACAATTTGACTTTAAGGTCGAAAAATCAAGACTACTCGACTTATACGTTGAAGTATCCAATAAAATAAGTCAATTTTTGCCTTAATATAGCCTTTAAAGTAAAACGGACTTGATACTTGAATTTAAGGTAAAAAATTGGTTTATATGCCTTAAAAACTTCAGATAATTTCGAAATCAAAGTCAAGTCACTTCTAAGGCATTAAGAGGGCATTTTTAACATTTTTTCAACCAAAAATTTTATTAAAAGTTGAAATGACTTTGAAGGCATCGCAAAGGTAGAATTTAAGTAATTTCTACCTTGAAAAAAAGACTTTAAAGACAGGTAATTTATAAGGCAAAAAAAACGGTCAAAAATAGGGAAAATTCAACCAAACTAGGTCGAATGGACTTAATGCTGGTCAGATTTCCCTATCTTGCTTGTTGGGTAGTCTTTAACAGAGCCTAAAGACACTCTTTGCGAAACCCTTTTCAACGGCAAACGTAACATATTTTTAGGCACAAGAACCTTTTTTATTTAATATTTGATAGTGTACTGAGGTTGTCGAAAAAAAAAAGATAAGACCCTAGTCATATACATAGTACTATAATCCCTTACTATATGACTGTAGTGAACGGTTTCCTCCTATTTCGCGTGATCATGTATCGACGAGCTTATTGCAGATCCAAAAAAGCCTCAGCAGAGCATTCCGACGCATGGCTATGGCAGGACTAAATAGCAGTATACATTACTGCATACTAATATCCGTGAAAAGCTTGTCATTATCTCCTTTTATATGAGAATTAAAATGCTCGAAATTTTCGCAACAACTCTCTTATTACATTTTCGATTAACCAAACAGTTGAGTATATCAATCACCGCTGCGATCATGCATCCATTTCGGTCGTCAATTTCAACATTTAACAGTTTCTGACATATCCCTCGAGATTTTTCAATTCGAAGTGAATTTGATGCTGTACGTAAAAGGCGAAATTAACGACGATAGAAATGCAGGAAAAATGAAATTTCAGTAAAGTCTTTAAAATAAATCCAATGAAATGCGGGCTGTTTTTGCTAATTGCCCGGAAAAACGTTGTCAATTTAAAATGAATTTATCATGCCAGTCAGTACTTGAAAAGCCACTCGCTTCTTTAAGGTTCCGAAGTACTGAGAAATGTTCCGCTTTCTAGCTTACTCACTTCCCACGGGGTACGCAAATTAGTCGCGTCCAGAACATCAAAATTTCCTTTTGACACTCCTTTACCAAGGTTTTTTTTTTTTTTTTTGGGCTCTTAAGACCCCATGTGCCGTATTGGGTGATGTTTTTTAAATGCGCCTAGTGAAGAGTTAAGAGAGTGTTTCCCTTCTTGCGAAGATCGTCCTATAAGAGTCCGAAGACATTTACCGAAGAAGAATATATTAGAGTCATATCGTCGGCTTAAAGTGTAAACCTGCTAAGTCCACTTTTAACCGATTCCGACTTTTCGATGTCATTCGAAAGAAAAAAGGACACTGCATCGTCAGGCAACAAAAATCTTTTTTAATTTCAAATTCTAAATACGGAGAAATCGGTGATGAGTAAAACTGCTAAGTCCAACTGTGGTCAAAGTTCACAGCTAACACCAACAAGTGACTCCAAGTAGACTTTGTATGGTGCACAGAATCGAATTAAGAAGAGACTTCATATAGGAACAAAATAAACCATCCATATTTTGGGTATCCTTCCCTACTTTGAAGTCTTGAAAAAAAGTGTTTTTTATTTACCCTGTAAAGTTTTGAATTTGTTAGTTAGCAGGTTTACACTTTAAGCCGACGATATATGACTCCTGTTGAAAAGCGCCTGCTTTCTTCTTAAATATATTTACTTTTCAACTCTACTTGGTCTCAAAATTAAATATTGATACCATTGAATTCCTTTCGAGGGGTCTCATTTGTAATTTAAACCTTCGTTTCCCAATTATTTTTACAAAAACGATATTCAACATGTGAATACATGCATTGTTAAGATATCTTGTTACGACATGTCAACACTGATATGAATATTTTCGAAGTTTAATTTATACCTGTCGAAGCTGGGCGGTCGTGAAAAGCTCTATTAAGTAATTTTCTTTCATTAAAACCACACACTTTGTGCCCGAGGGTGTATTGTGTGCGCTCGTGTATAGCTCGAGATAAACTGTACTAAATATGTCCATTTGTGTGTCGGTACGCCTACCCGTCGTTCTGTATACAATTTTTTTTTTTTACCGAAGGAGCTCAGCTATATCGGCGAAACTGCCCTGCAGTAAATAGGACCGGTCCAAGGTCGACCCTGGGTCGGTCCTAAAGAAGTCAGGACTGATCTCCTTCCCATACATTCATCTCACTCTTTTAACAAAGGACTGTCATTGAAAAACAACCAGTCCCTTTTCAAAGCGTATGGGGTTTGTTGCGGGTGAGTCGCGGGAGAGTCGCTTTATGTGAACTCACCCAACAACGCTAATTTTGGGACTAGAGGAGGATGAATCCCATAGAGGTTAACCCTAGACCTAGTTGCGTTTCGTATAAATTTCATAAAAATTTGGGGTCGATTCTAAATGGACTCACCTAGGGCCGATCTGTTTTTCACCGAAACCATTTTATAACTATAGTGTATACAGAGTGGCTATACATATAAGGACATAAATGGGCATATATGTACATATACATAGTATGTATGTACATATCTAGACCGGGGAAGACGCGAAAATAAGATCGAGTGGGGCCTCTGCTGCACACGTACATATACATACATACCTACAGCACTGGCATCGTCTATAAAAATCTAAATTTTTGGCAATATTTTATCGAAATCTAAAATTTACTTTCTTTAAAGGACCTCGATGAACTACGAAAAAATTGGCATGACACAAGATCAGCTGAGGAACTGATCGGAAATCGGTATATGCGATTCTGTCATTTTCGTATATATCGCACCCGCTCTTCTAAGGTGACACAACTCAAAATTCCTCATTTTTCAGAAAACGCGAAAATAAAAATGCTTGCAGTGTCAATCAAGCAAAATGAAAGCATTGACGGTTTTCTCGTGCTTTATAATAACAAAATACGCGATTAAATAATTTCCGTAGATAAGAGGTGAACTATGATCAATCAATTGCAATCAAAGTATGACGATTTCTGAGTTGTCACCTTGAGAGTCGCATTCGATATAATGTGCATAAGTTCATTTAGGGATTGTTTGGTGTCACTCAAGATCAAAATTTTCTGTGCTTATAAACAAAATAGTCTATGTAAATACATATGTATATACATATGTACGTATATCTATCAATGCATCGAGTATTGTATCGCCACGCGTTCTGGTTGAACACAAGCTGAAGCCTCCCATTCCGACCATACGCAGCTTTGCATATTAATGTACCTATTGCAATACAGTATGCTCTCGTCTTTGGAAACTGTTAGAAACTGCGAACGTTATAGAATTTACTTTAAGTCCAACGTTCAGCTTTCATCGTCGTATCGCATATTATCGGTTAAGGAGACTAAATATGCCTTCAAAGCTGTAATGGTTCTTTTTATTTTTATTTTTATTTTTTTAAATATCGCGCTTGAACGTCGTGTGTGTCTGACAGCTGTCAAAAATCATAATTTAATGCAATTTATTAAATTTTCCATTCTTTGGGTAAATGGACGACAACAATTAGCAATTGCGATTGCGCGTAGGCATTAGAATTATTTAAGACCCGACAAAATTAATGAAATTTCCACTGAGCATTCAAATTCCGCTTTTTGCTTTTTGCTTTTTGCTTTTTTTTCACCCAATCGAAATGAATTTAGGTATTTCTGATATGTGAAAAATCTTGTTAGAAAAATGATTTTCGAAAAATGGCATGTGAAGGAACCTGATTTAACAACGCAATGACTTCTCGATTGAGGTTTCTCCAAAATCGAATCCCCAAAATTGCGAATTTGACACTAGCTTTAAAAGCATATGTAAACTGTTAATTAAAAAAAAAAAAAGAAATAAAACAAAAATAGAAACAAATGTTCAAGATCGGTATCAGAATCGAAATCCGAATCAGAATAGATCATCTGAAACGCGACCACGATCTTCCGAGCGCGATCATCTTGCGAATGAACGCATTGCTTACCGTCCGACGCGCCCAATTGTAATTACAAATGGTACATACATATAAGCTCTCAATCGGTTGATCGATTGATCTAGATGGCCTCATAGTTGGCAGCTAATGCAGCAACACTTTAAATAGTTTTATGGCACTACTTGTGGCTGGGCTTGTAAGACTTCGCGTCTAATGAATCGATGGATCGAACCGATGAATCGCTCATTCGGCATTTTCGATGAGGCAACTGTTCGGCTGTTGCTGTTGAATGTTGAACGTTGAACGTTGAATGTGGAATGACCAGGTGTCAATCGTATTGCCTTGCTTTTGGACTTTGATGATAAAGATTTTTTTCTATAAATTACAATTATGCGAACATTTATGTTAAAAAAGAATTAAGAAACTCAATGAAATTTCATATGCATGATCGAAGCCAACACATCGAATGGAAATTTTCTCACAGGATTCGAGATATCTCAATCGCTTGTTCGATGCATTTCAAATTTTTACAACAAATGCAGCAGCAATAACAGTTAAAACAACAACGACCACACTGTAAGAAGTTCGAAAATGAAAATGAAAATCACTTAACGTCCTCGTCGTGAATTTAATGCGATGCTGAAAATGCGATTTTGATCGAATTTTTCCAAATATTTATGATAACCGCTTCGTATGTATAACATTTCTGTTTCTCTGTCTGCCTGTCTGTCTGTCTGTCTGTCTGTCTGTCTTTGTCTGTTTGTAGGCTTTTCTGACTGTCGATTTTCTGCAATCGCTAACGCACTTCGTTTCGTGTCGTAATGATTCCTATGCCATGAATGGATCATATTTAAAAAAATCGCCTTTTTCGACGCACCGCTGTTTCTCCTTACACCCGACACACTCCGTGTCGAGTGTATATATTGCGTTTGTGCGTTCGTGTGAAAAACCCAGTTGAGCTATGTTGACGGAATTTGATTTGCGTATTGGCGAATAAATGATCAAGACCAAGTTCGAGAATCGGCTTGATTTGGTAGGTTCTTTCAATAGGTACTAGGGTCTGCATAAGGGGGGTGTTCATAAAGCTATTGAACAGTAGATCGTTTGTAAAAATATAAAACGAACTGTTTATCTGTGTCGGGCTAGCATTAAAAGAAGGCCAATGCATTGATTCGGGACTTCAAAAAACAGAAAATAAGAGGCATTATGAGAACTAAAAGAGTTTTATCTGCGTACAAATGAGAGTGAAGAAAATAATCCAATGGGGAAAACTTAGCGATGGTAGTTAAGAACAAGAGGTGAGAGTGCGCGGGGAAGAGGTGGCGAAGAGAGGGAGAGAACAAAGGTACAGAGATGGTAGAGAGATGGCAGAGAGATATAAGAAAGGGTGTGAGAAAAGGGCCGGAGAAAGGGACGGAGAAAGAGACAGAGATCGCTCAACTTAAGGAAAAATTTAGTTGATTTTGGGTGGATGACTCTGATTTGGTCCAACCATTAACACTAATCATTACATTCCTATTTGGTCATTCAAAGAATCGGTATGAAAAAATCGTATGACAACTTTTCAACCTATCCAAATTGTTGTCTTAAGCTGTCAAACCAATTGCACTTTTAGCGAAAAGCAAACGGGCTGAAGCGAGTTTTATTTTCTTCTCTCACAATTAATTAATTAATGAACAATGAAAATTAAAAACGAAAAACAGAAAAATCATAAATAAAAGAACAGGAGGAAAAACAAAACCAAAAATAAAAAAGCTGAATTATTTTTTAGAAACAAAAAGTCGTTTCAAAATTGTACAAATTACTAACATAGCCACAAATGCAATTAAAACATTCCGCTGTCTCAAGCCACGCATAAACGAGCAAAACGCCATAAAGAATCGCGCCGTTGAGTAGCGGCCTAAGCCAAATGTAGATTTCAACGTACGCACAGATAAAGCAAATATGGTCAATCAGTGCTGACAGCGTTTGTAAATTGTTATAAGCGGCAATAGCACCCGAATTACACACCCAGCGAGCCACAAAGTCTGGCGGAAAATTCTCCTCTTTGGCTATTCTTCTTGCCACATACTCGACATTCGAGCATCGAGAGCGTGATTGGCGTGCCTTAATGTTTCCTTTTTATAACAATTTCGACTAAAATAGTCTCATGCTCTTGCAGTAATCGCGCAAGTGCAGAGCAATTGGCTAATCGCTTTCAATAGATTGCTACAAACAAAACAAAAAAAAACAGAAAAAAGGCAAAAATGTCTTGAAGTTACTATTTTAGGATAAGCCTTTACTTTCAAGCGACTTCGTTCTGTGCAAAGCACCAAATTGGGTTAAGCTTTTGTTTGCAGGATTTCATCGCATCATAATCACCATAGCCGAAAACTAAATTGCATAATTTCTTTCAAATGTGTATGGTCCAATAAATCTCATTGCCATATTCTGTGCAACATTTCTAAAACTCTCTCTCTTCCTCTCTCTTCCTCTCTCTTCCTCTCTCTTCCTCTCTCTTCCTCTCTCTTCCTCTCTCTTCCTCTCTCTTCCTCTCTCTTCCTCTCTCTTCCTCTCTCTTCCTCTCTCTTCCTCTCTCTTCCTCTCTCTTCCTCTCTCTTCCTCTCTCTTTCCTCTCTCTTCCTCTCTCTTCCTCTCTCTTCCTCTCTCTTCCTCTCTCTTCCTCTCTCTTCCTCTCTCTTCCTCTCTCTTCCTCTCTCTTCCTCTCTCTTCCTCTCTCTTCCTCTCTCTTCCTCTCTCTTCCTCTCTCTTCCTCTCTCTTCCTCTCTCTTCCTCTCTCTTCCTCTCTCTTCCTCTCTCTTCCTCTCTCTTCCTCTCTCTTCCTCTCTCTTCCTCTCTCTTCCTCTCTCTTCCTCTCTCTTCCTCTCTCTTCCTCTCTCTTCCTCTCTCTTCCTCTCTCTTCCTCTCCTCTCTCTTCCTCTCTCTTCCTCTTCTCTTCCTCTCTTCCCCTCTCTTCCCCTCTCTTCCCTCTCTTCCTCTCTCTTCCTCTCTCTTCCAATCTGTCTCCCTTCCAATCTCTCTTCCAATCTCTCTCTTCCTATCTCTCTCTCTCTCTTCCTCTCTCACTTCCTCTCTATCGTCCTCCTTCCTTCCTTTATTTTAGTAGCCCATTTTGTAGATTTTGGAGGAAGAAAAATGTTTCCAATGAATGTTTGAAGATTTTTATGACAAGCCGAGTGTTGTCCGGCATCCGGAAAATCTGACCATATTTTAGTTATCCGGATTTAACTACTATTGTTGAATGAAATTATGAAATATTAAAACAATGTATATATGTATACACAAAAATTCTTGCAAATTTGATGATGAACAAAGGGCAAAGAACTGTTTTTTCTGAAATTCTCTTTGGTTTGGTGTGGAGGTATTCGGATCGATTTTCGACTTATATAGTCTGGTGTATGCATTCAAAGTGGTTAGCATACTTACTCTTACAGAGAGAAATTTTCTTTCGTTTTGCCCGTGTTGAGTCGGCCTCCGTGGCGTAGTTGGTTGAGATGCCAACTTACGATGTGAGAGGCTCTGGGTTCAACTCCCAGATCGGGCGTGGATGTTCCTTGTGCCGTTTTTTCTGTTTCTGTTCTTCTTTTTTCACCCATTTTTCATGGTATCACAACGGGCCCCTGTGAGGCCTCAGTGTGTCACACTTAGTGGCAGCCACACTAACCAACCAACCCGTGTTAAGATTTTTCACCGGCTAAGCTCTGCTGTCGGGAAAATCTTGAATTTTCATATATTCAGTGATACCCTCTTTTAAGCTAAAGTACCCCACACCGCTTACTTACATACAACATGCATACGCACGTGTACGCGCTTAGACAAACATACGATCATATAGAAGCAGCTTCGCGTTCCACATACGCATGCAGACGCCATCGTCATCGCCATCGCCATCGGCTTTGATATTCGAACCATTTTTTTGGGTGATTGTGTATTTTTGTTGTTGTTTTTCGCACTTAAGATCGGCTGTCGTCTGAACGATTTACGCTTGACGATCGTCGAGGCCGAACTATAAAAATGGTCGCGCGTTCAGTGATAATTCGTAGTTGCAGTTTTCCCCGAGTGCTCTCAAGTCGTCGTATGAGATTTAGTCCAGTGATCCGAGTTGTGCGAAAATTGTAAAATTGTTAACTGAATTTGATTTGTGAATTCGAAAGAGAAATAATGAAAATCCTGGTGAGGCCTTGTATTGGAGCGAAGAGTGTTGTTCTTGCTTTGCTTATATAGATCTTTTATGTTTGTCATCTTTCGCGCCCTCGCTAGATCCTTTTCGCGTTGATTGCTTCGGCGATCGCAGCGCCCGGTGGCCTTTACGGCTACGGACATGGCTATGGTGGAATTGGCGGATATGGTGGATATGGCGGATATGGTCATGGAATCGGCTACGCAGCACCCGCTGTCAGTTATGCTGCTCCCTCTGTGAGCTACGCAGCACCTGCGGTAAGCTACGCCGCTCCAGCTGTTAGCTACGCCGCTCCAGCTGTTAGCTACGCCGCTCCAGCTGTTAGCTACGCCGCTCCAGCTGTTAGCTACGCTGCTCCAGCTGTAAGCTACGCTGCACCAGTTGTCAAGGCGGTCGCTGCACCAGCTGCCACCAGCTATTCCACGTTCAGTTCGGTAAGTGAGATGGTGACAATGGTTATGTTGATTCTGACGATGTGATGCAAAAATGAATGAAAAGGAATCCAATTCAATCCGAATTTGAAAGAGAGAGAGATAGAGAGAGAGAGAGAGAGAGAGAGAGAGAGAGAGAGAGAGAGAGAGAGAGAGAGAGAGAGAGAGAGAGAGATTTCTGATTACTCGACTAGACGGTACTCTCTCCTTGCTAAGAAAAAACCCATTTAGTAAATTGTCCAAAAGAATTTAGTTTTAATGTTACCGTCCCGCCCGGTGTGTTCTGACCGTAGAAAAATGAAAGGGTCCACACAAAGTTCCCAAAGGCACGTCCTCTCGCCGGTTCCCTATTTTGTAGGCAATCAAAATTTAACCTTTTTAAAAGATTTCTCAATTTTTCCCTCTTCAACCACAGGTTGTCTCACATGCTGCACCAGTGGTGAAATACGCAGCTCCGGCTGTTGCAGTCGCACATGCCCCAGCAGTTGCTGTAGCACCCGCTCCTACCGTTGTGAAATACGCCGCCCCAGCCGTGGCCGTTGCACCCGCTCCAACTGTTGTCAAGTACGCTGCTCCCGCCGTGGCTGTTGCTCCTGCTATAAGCTACGGAGCTAGCTACCACGGTCTTGGCGCTTACGGCTACGGACACGGCTATGGACACGGCTACGGTTTGGGTCACTACGGCTTGGGATACGGTCACTACGGTTATGGACACTAAACGGAGACGACAGCACAACACATCAAATTCACTCGATACAAACGTCAGTCATACGAAAGTAGCTAGGAATTTTTAAACTTAAAACAGAAGAAAAAACATTTTTGTTTTTTCTTTCTTGTTTTGTTTTCGTTTTTTAATAATTAAAATAAGCAACTAAACCAATCATAAGACAGCAGCAACGCATGGAGTTGTTAAGGCGAAGCGAATAGGAACACACATCCGCCCCCAGCATCCCAGATGTTCTTCCACTTATTTCAGAAAAGTATAAACCGCGTAGACATTAAGTAAAGGAAATCGAGCAAATAATTCGGGCATATGAACGAATCTTTGTGTGCTTATCTAATTTATTCAATCAATTTTTTTGATACAATTCTAAATAAAATAAAAAATGCATTTTTTTCAAAACACTCTCGATTCCTTGAGGCGTCATGTGGTTGGTGGCTTCGATTATTCAAACGTGCAGCAAACAAACACCGATAATCAAAAAAAATATGAGCGCCACAATGAAGCTCAGGTTGTTCAATATTTTTGCAACTTCTCGCCATGGATGCTCCTGAATATTGATGTACTCGGTCGACTGGAATGTACATATTATTATTATTATTATTATTATTATAAATATTATTATTATTTGAGTATTGCGCCTTAATAAATTAAGATGCAATCTTTAAAAAAGTAGGACGCGCTAGCTTCTGAGGCTATCGGCGCGTGGAATGTACATATGGGGCAAAACAAGTCAAGTGTATCACCGGCAAAATTTTTTCTCCCCGATTTGGATGAAACTTGGTACAGTTGTTAAGATGTAAGAGTACGTTAAATGTGCAAAAAAAAAGAGTAAATTTTAATCACAACAGGTTGCCGAGATACAGGGTGTCAAAGTTTAGATTTTTTCTCCGTAGAAGATACTTCATTGAATTACAATGTGGCTAAAATCGCCTCGCTACAAAATCTTTTCGAATATTTCTTTAAAAAAAATTTCTGAACTTTTCGAAAACAATACTTAAAAAATTTTTGGATAACGGCAAATGAGAAAAATTCGGCATTTTAGTTTTATTTCTTGATTTTCTAGGAGAGACGCCATTTTTTAAAATATTTTTTTTAAATTTTGAAATAAAGCTTAGTTCTTCCCCTTTAAAATGATGCATAAATCACAATGGGCGGACCATGATTAGTGCTCCAAATACAGCTTTGAAGATGCTTGCCTAGCATGTTTTGCTCAATAACCACTCGCACCTCGGTAGAACCTAATTAGTTACGATATCGCCCCTATGTGCAAAACTGACCTTCAAGACGAAAAGTACACGGCTTATATTTCCACGAATTTAAACTAAGTGAGAATTATAAAAAAAATTTTGTCCCACATTTTTTTTTTCTCCGACAAAAAAATTCACATATAGACGGGCTATAACTAGTAAAATCTAGTGAGGTACTGTCTAGATTTTTCCTAAGAAGATCGCTAAAAAGGCGGCACGAACTAGGCGCACGATGACGCTAGAGTAGAATTTTCTATCCGGGCTTTACATAGAGAATATTACATAAAACCTGTCAAAATTATTCACGTCATCGCCAATATAGGGGCGATTCTACCCAGCGCCAAAGTAGCGCCAAGATACGCCTGGTCGAGTAATGATTTCTTAGTCCAGGGCCTGTCTGTCTATATTGCGGCAAATCTTACTAGGGCCAAGCTTATCATCAGACTTCTCTAGGAAATTTTTCAGCCCGGATTTTCGTAACAGTTTTTGACTTTGGGTGGTGTTAAAAAATTTCTTATTACTTCATACTTTTTTTGCGAGAAAAAATCTCCAGGCTATGACTATATAACCCCAAAAAGCTTCTCCTACTTCCCTGTGATATGGAAAGAATCGGTCATCATGATGATACTGAAGCCCGGAAAAGACCCGACGACAGCCAGCTCATATCGCCCAATAAGCCTTCTCCCCTGCTTATCTAAGCTCTTTGAAAAAGCTCTTCTTATAAAAATATCGCCATACATCCACGAGAATAACTTAATCCCTGCTCATCAATTTGGCTTTAGAAAAAAACATGGAACTATTGAACAGGTAAATCGAATCACTCGTGAAATTCGTAACGCCTTCGAAAAAAAAGAATATTGTTCTGCAATATTCCTAGATATCGCTCAAGCTTTCGACAAAGTGTGGCATGGGGGTCTTATTGCTAAAATAAAGTCCCTACTCCCTCAAAATTTTCACGAAATTCTTATATCATACCTCCAAAATAGATTCTTTAGAGTAAGAGTTAATGAATATATAACGGAAAAATTTGAAATTAAAGCTGGAGTCCCGCAAGGCAGTGTATTAGGCCCCTCTCTTTACCTTCTTCTAACAGCCGACATCCCCACTAGTGATAATATTGTAATGTCAACTTTTGCTGACGACACAGCATTATTGAGCTGCCACCGCGATCCCATGGAAGCATCAAGAATCCTACAAGAACATATGCAATTAATTGAAAATTGGCTCTCTACCTGGCGAATTAATGTAAACGAAGGTAAATGTAAACACATTACATTTACACTTAGAAGAGGTATAAGCCCTGCTATTCTCCTTAAAGGAGTCTCCATCCCCCAAGTAAATAGTGTAATCTACTTAGGAGTCCACTTAGATAAAAGATTAACTTGGCGAAAGCACATCGAAGCAAAGAGGACCAATCTGAAACTTAAAGCATCAAAAATTCACTGGCTAATTAACTATCGCTCCCCTCTTAATATGGAGTATAAAGTTCTATTATATAATAGTGTATTAAAGCCAATCTGGTCTTATGGCATTGAGTTGTGGGGAAATGCCTGCGCATCCTCTATAGAAATAATCCAAAGAGCTCAATCGAAAATTCTTAGAATCATTACAGGTGCTCCATGGTACATACGTAATGAAAGCATTCACCGCGATCTGCAAGTCCCACTTATTAAGGACGAAATCGTTCGCCTAAAATCATCCTATCATGAGAAGCTAAGGAATCACTCGAATCAGCTGGCAAGAAGCCTTAACAGTACAACACGTCGAACACGGTTAAGAAGAAAGGACCTTCCGTCCGCTTCTATTATTTTGGAAACATAACACCGATACTCTGTTATCTGCACCTCGCTCGTGCATGTCAGACGTTTGGCCAATTAAGGAATCATACAGATTGAGGCACCTCGCTCGTGCACGCTCAACGCTCAATGCTCCTAACTACCATCAGAGTAGCCGTTCCAGCCAATCAATTTTACGCACCTTGCTCGTGCGCGTGTATTATCAATAGGAGCAGTATTTGCTATTATGGCAGGATTCATTCATTGATACCGTACGCTTATCCAACCAAGGATTCACTAAGCTTTACGCACCTCGCTCGTGCATGATCAAGACTCATCCTACCAACGGATTCACTAAGCTTGACGCACCTCGCTCGTGCATGATCAAGACTCATCCTAGCAACGGACGCGGCTTAACAGTAATAAGTCCTCAGCAGCCCAGTTTCTCAAATAGAGGCCCGTTGGAATCAAAACTATTATATCTCTGTATAAATAGTTAAGTTATATTTAAAAAATAAGATTTGATTAATTACTGTTAGTTCCCACCCAAAGGAAGATACAGTAAAGAGAAGCAAAGTTTAAATAAAAAAAAAAAAAAAAAACTTCATACTTTTCTAATATTTTCCTTTCCGAACCTGTAAAAAACACCACTTAAGTACGGGGCAGCCTGTATATATAGTTTATATGCTTTCCTCGTTTATGATCATTACAATCGACTGAAATCTAGAGCGCTAAAGCCATCTGAGATTACGTACTTTTGAGATCGACCCGATCAGTTCCACTAAGCTCAAAAAGGAGGCAAAATAAGCTTTCAACCATATCGTGATCTTAACAGTCGTTGAGTTCCTCTGCCGTGCCCCTTGTTTCATTACTCAATGAAAAAATACTACCCCCACTTCTGGCACGCAAGGTGGATCTTAGTGTTAACATGACCACTTACATCAGCGAACCGCATGCAAAGCACAAGGCGCAGCGGCGATGAATTGACCAAAGCCATAAGCCAACTTCCGGGACTCTTTTTCGGCGGAAACAGTTCAAGCCACATCACGTCGATGTGTACAACGTAGCAAAAAACGACAATGAACATATTGCACTCGTACGCCGACACTGAAAACGAGGAGGAATTTTTAATTTTTATTTTTATAAGCTTTTTTTATATATACATAAATTTTTTTTCATTTTTTAGTCCCAACGATTCTACAAACTTACTTATGGAAGGAACGTAGGCGGGATTTGCATGGCGGGTCAGAAACATTAGACCCAATGATAGGATAACGAACGTCACCAATATGAGAGCGCCACGGCGATAGCCACGTAACATGAAGGACATTATGAGAAGCGAATGTGTTGCTTTTTTAAAGAGATACGTTGGCATAAATTCGTCCACAGAGATATTCCCAAAGATATTCGAATCAACTCACCCAGAATGGGCATAATGAACACACTCCTATAAAATTGACTATTTCGAGAAATGGTCAGCTCCACCGAAATGTCTCCTTCCATCACTTGCAGAGTACTATTCGAGGTGTATCTCGCTAGAATACCATTTGCGAATGATGAAACGGTTATGTGCTTAAAGTCCCATTCGGAATACGTTGAAAAGTCATCATGATTCAAGGGATTCATGTTCATGTAGTTAAGCGTCAGTTGGCCGATGCCTCCTCTCTTTGTATCGAATTCATGTAATCCCAGAGCGATTTCACACCGAATCACTTCATTCGGCCAGCTACGCGATGGATTGATGCACCAAGTAGACAATTCAATATCTCGAGCAATGAGGAGTACAGTCCCATTATTATAGAATTTAAGTTCAGTCTTGGATTTCATAGAGCCCAGATTTTTATAGATGCCACTGAAAATTTAAAACAGGACGTATTTTTTTATTACAAATAACAATACGGATTAAAATGAACGTACTTGAGGACGATTAATGTTGGTGTCCAAACATCAATGTTACGATCAACAATCGTATCAATTCCCTTAAAATCTTCGGGATACCATTCTAGTCTCAAGTCTCGCCAACTCTAAAAATAAAATTAAGAAAATATTGATTTCTCCACTTATTGATTTGGAGTGGAGTAATTCAGACGGATCTATCTGTTTTGTGTCATTCCACCCGACTAACTCTGTGTAACAACCAGAACCATTCGAGATATACCATACAAAATATGTATGGATATTATCAGCGTCACCAGGAGATTCGTTTGCCCATATCCGGTTGATTCTCAGTCTGCCTGTATACAGTTTTCTTATCGAAGGAGCTGAGCTGTCCTGACGAAATTTGGTAAGCGTGTTGAAGGGTATACCGTTGAAAACGAGTATGATATTGGACCAGATCGGACAATTTTTAAGGGTTATATTTAAAGGTATTTAGTGGGCGTCGCAAAAACTATCCGAAAAAGGCTAACTTTTCGATATAAAATAAGATAAGGTTAGTGTGGCTGCCACCATGAAGGGTGACACACTTCGGTAGGCCTCGCATGGGCCCATTGTGTTTGCCATGAAAAATGGCAAAAAAAAGAGAAGAACAGAAACAGAAAAAACGACACAATACACTGAGCGAAAACTACGATTGTGTAATTAGCAACGATTCGTAGTATACTACGACCGTAGTTATTTTACAGCAAAACTATAGCACGGACGTATTTAAACTTGACTTTAACTGCCATGCGTATTCTTTAGGAGCAAATTTCGCTACACACGTATTTAAAAAACTTTTATGAAAAAACACGTAAAATAGTTTTCATTTGACTTTAAATAACATATTTAAATAACATAGTAGATAATTCCCTGCCAATCCCACCAAACACACAGCAAAACCTTCCTGGCCGTCAATCCTGGCTTGGCCACCGTTTCCGCCGGTTCACCGTGTTTCGACCACGACCGTTTTCGCTTGACGTTGTCGTAAGTGACCCACTTTTCATCACCAGTCACCAACCGCTTCAGAAATGGGTCGATTTTGTTGCGGTTCAGCAGCGATTCGCAGATGGAAATTCGGTCTATGAGGTTTTTTTGCGTTAACTCGTGTGGCACCCATACATCGAGCTTCTTTGTGTATCCAGCCTTATTCAAATGGTTCCAAACGGTTTTTTGTGCAATCTTTAGCTCTTTTGCAATCGAAACAGTGCTAACATGACGGTCGGACTCGATAATTTCCATGATTTTATCGACATTTTCGACAATTGGCCTTCCAGTGCGTGGTGCATCCTTGACATCGAAGTTACCGGAACGGAATCGACGAAACCAAAATTGCGCATGATTGGCTGTTACAGTATCAGGTCCATAAACGCTGTTCACATTTTCAGCCGCCTGGCTTGCGTTTTCTCCCTTATCGAAGAAAAACTGTAAAATGTAGCGAATTTTCTCTTTGCTGATGTCCATCTTTGACAAGCTCTCAAACAAAACTAAATCAATCAATCAAAAAAGTGTCAAGCTTTTTTAGTAGGAACTGTCATCTTTCTAATGCCCCCCTAGCGGAACACGATCGGACTTATACAACGCGAGATGCAGATAAATAACGCCATCTATTGGAAAAATAATGGATTTCTTTTTACTATACCTAATATTTAGTCCACGCGAATTGCATTTCTCCGTGGTTTTTTTTTGCATAAAATGTTAGTTTTAAAGCTTTTTATTCCTGCAAGATTTTTAAATATTATATACCTAAATGTTATGTTATTATTTGTAAAAAAACCAAACCCGCCGACTTGGGATTTGCTACTTCTTTCGTATTTCAATTTTTTTTTACTACGTTTGTGGTTATTTTAACTAAGTCTATTAATAGAGCCAAATCATTGCTGTTCGTAGTTAAATTAACTACGTTTTTGTTATTTTTACTACGATTTTTATCTCAGTGTAAACATCCAAAATTCTTATGATCTTGAAAATCTCAAGGATACTTTGTCTTAATGGGCGTAGTTTTGGGGCCTGCTATCTTACCCTTTACCTGATGGGTATTGTTTCGTCAGTTTCACCTGACTATAACAGCCTAACTGTATTTTATATTGCCTAAATATTGTTTAAAGGTGAAACCCTTTTAAGCCCATTAGAAAGCTAATACTTATGACTCAGTCTGGCAACGGCCCATTTAACAAAGCCTCCGACTCACCATCAGCATATTCATGCGAGTCCTCAGAATCGCGCTATCCTGTTGGTACGAAACCGAACGAATTTGCAGCGTGAAGTCCACAGAACTTTGGTTAGCTGGTACAGATGCGTTTTCGGACCATTTCGTGAGATTGGCTATTAAACTTTCACGCGCCGTCATGGGGCGTTTTTCTTCCTCAAGCTCCGATTCTAAATTAAAGAGGGAATTTAAATAGGACAACGAAAGGGAGTTTTCTATAAAAAAAAAAAAATTCCCCTTACCGAATCCATCGAAACGACAATCAAAGAACCATCGTGCTGAAATTGATCCAAATGTGCTAAAGCTAACGTAATTTATATTCAATGGAGAAGCGTCTGTGAAGTTCAAGAGTGGCTCGTCCTTAAAGCCTGGTATATAGACGAGCAAATTTCCATCTGAAAGTTGATCTCGAATATTTCTATTTTGAATTTCAATTTGAACCGAGCTCCCACCTACCATTCTTCTGGATAACTTCAATGGGCGTTGGATCGAGTATGGACAGTAGTTGAAGGTCTTGATTCGTTGCCACGCGATACCTTCCCATTGAAGTACGAATTGTGGAGAATGTATTCCCGCCAGCGCCAATCACTAATCCAACAAATATTTCAGTCATTATCACGGAAGTAAATTCAACGATAAAGCATATTACAATGCATGAGATGTACGTATACATGCTATACATACACACATGCATGTGTATGTGTATGTTTGTGTGTGTGTGTGTGTGTGTGTGTGTGTGTATGTATGTAGGATTTTACGTACATATGTATGTGTGCATTGTATTAATGTAGTGTGAAAAAGAAAGACCTTCTTGTATCAGATTACGCACCAATTTCATACACACGATCCATTGATCGCGGGTGCGCTGTTACCGATAATAATATATGTGCATCCATTGGCGTTAGTACGTAGAATTTCAAGTGCATTAGTTGCCCTGCGGTGACCTTGTTATTATCGAGCGAATGAACGTGAAAAAAATCCCCATATCTGTAGCCAGCGTTATTGATATCGTATTCCTTGCAAGTCGCCATTTCCAACAACGAAACATTGTACTTATTCCCAAAACATTGGGTGATCCAAATTAAAATGATCACGAAAAGCTCCCGAATGGAATGCATTATCACAGAAACACAGTCCGAGGGACAGAGGACTACAACAGTAATTGTTCAACTTTCCTCGGCGAAATCTCAAGCAAGACTGTTCTCAAAACACATTTCGAAAGATAAAAAAAAAAAAACAAAACAAAACAAAACAAAAGATTTTAAAACGATGCATGAATGTAAATTCACATACAACGGACTTAAGGTTTATTTAAGTTTTGTCGGAGATATAATCTCAAATATATCGAGCCGAGAGCCGCATTCAGGAGTAAAATGCTAACACTTATGGTAGTAAAAAATAAAATAATCTTTTTGTTGTTTTTGTTTTTGTTTTTGTTTAGTTATAGAACTTTCAGCGATGTCGCTAGATTTTTGCGACTTGGACGCGGGAAATCCACACTCACTGAGCAGATATGGTACTTATAACATTCAAACGACGGAGGTACCGAAACGAACGTTTTCGCGGAAGGAAAAATCACGGACGATTATATGAATGGAAAAAAACTCTAAGGGTCCGAAAAATTTGTGTTTTGTGAACCCTGGAATCCTCCTTTAGGTAGGTAGGTAGGTAGGCAGGTAGGTCGAAGTGGCTGCCACTTAGGCCGTTAATCGGCCCATTGTGATACCAAGGAGGTTTACTTTGCTTGTGTGAGTGTATGTCTTTTTATGTACCCAGTAAAAAATTGGATTACTCAAAGATTAATCTTGGATTACTCCGTTTGGAGCTGGATGGATGGATTACTCTTCAAATCTCCGAGCCTTATGAATTTTGTACTCCTTTTTAGTATTGCATGTCCTTTCGGGCGAGCAATCCTTTTGAGCTCCCAATGGAGATTAAAAAGACTACTCTTTTTTACCTCCGAAAGGAGGACAAGGAGAGTAATAGCAAATAGTGAGTAATCCCTTGAATCTCCTGAATGAGCACAAATGGAGTAATATTTTTGACTCAAAAAAATTAATTTTTCGGCTTTTGAGTATTTTTATAATATTATCTAAATTATACCTATTTCTTTAAATGTTTATTTCCCGCTATTGATTCTCCTGTTGTGGGGTTTGAACCTAGGAACTCTCGATACCTAGTCAAGTGTTCACCCTCGAGACCGTGTTTGCCAAATCGAAAGTATGGGATTTTTTCATTTATAAGTTTGAAATCAAATTTAATTTAAATTTTTTTTTTTTATTTCGGATTGCTCGCTTATGCTCCAAATGTATGAAAAAGTTATTACTCCTTCATTGCTCCATTCAGGATTGCTCCGAATGACTCAATTCAGACTCAATTCCTTCAAAACGAAAATTAATTAAGGCTCTGATCTATCTTTTTCGCTATTGAGACGTTAGACTTATTATAGCCTTATTGCATCTTGTAGAGTGGATTTAATAGTTTTTTAGAATTTCAGCGCCGAACTTTCGAGCCAGTGGCGCAGCGCGACATTACGGCGCCTGGGGAACACTGAATTAAATTCCGCCCCTTTCCCCGCCCTAAATGAAAAAAACCCTTTAATAAAACTTAAAATATGATTCGACGCCCAGGGCGGCTTCCTCCTTCGTCCCCACTCTCCTCATCACTTACTAAGCTACTGCTTTGACATAATCCGCTAAGCTAAATTAAATATTTAAAGTTCGATTCATATTTTTTTCGATTCTATCGTTTCCGATAGGAAGCGAAAAATATCCAACCGATAAGAATGAAAAACGAAAACATCTGTTCCGGACGGTGTTTTTCCGATCATACTGTACAGACTCGTCCAAGGAGTGTTTGTTCTCATTTAACGAGAGATATTCGTAGTTTTTTTTTTATAATTTCGCATTTCGAAAACCTCGTCGATTTTTAACCAAGAACCTAAAAGTCGAAATTGACTGCACCCACACCACGTACTTACTTTAATCATAGCCCAGTAGTCAGTAGGTCGCCCCCGATATTTATGACATGCCATAGTGCCAGTCCATGGTGACTAGCCATTTCACCTACCACATCAACCTGGACGAGTAGACAGGCCTCAGTTAAAATTTCCCTATTCGCTGCGTATGATTGTTTTTGCTGTTGTCTGCTTTAACTTCGCATTCTGATCAATTGCCCGACCAGGGCTCGATAGCTCAGTGGTTGAATCTGGGACTTGACAGTCATGAGGTTCGGGGTTCTATCGCTGCTGGCGGCGAGAATTTTCCCTACATTTTTTACTTTTTGTTTTAAATTACAGTGTTTTTCGTTCATAGTTTTGTCGTTTTTGAAGACAAAAATGTTCATTCAAGGGTTCATTTTCAAGTAAAAAAATTTTTGGAGTGAAAAAATTCGTTGAGCACGTTTCCCAAAGCCTGAGCAACTATAAACTCAAGTGATCATTTGGACCAACAAATTAAATTAGTTCGAACCGTGGAGGTCAGCGATTCGATGCTCGGCGGAGGCGAGAAAATGTAAAGAGAAGATGAAAAAAAAAAAAAAAAACAATAAATAAACAAAAATGTAATAAAATTAAATGCATTAATAAAAAAAAGTCAAAACACAAAATAAAATTTTTCTTAGTCGCTGGTGATCAGTTCGATTTCCTGCCCCTCTTTTCGCTAGCGAAATGATGGCGTATAGAAGGACAACCCGTCCCCGGCAATGACATTATCATTGAAAAGTCGACAGCGTTTTGGATAGAAAAGGGCCAGGCCACCCGCCACCAACGGCTGGTGCAATCGCTAGTTCCGGGGTTAACTCGACTGACTGACTGACTACTGGGAAGCATTATTTCCCCTGAAAATATGCTTAGCTTTTTTTCATACATTAATTTTCATTAAAATTTATGCACATCAGAGTGCACAGATAAATTTCATAGTGCTCGAGTAATTTCTGTCATACGTCAGCCAGTAATTTGGCTGCTTAATATGCACCCGGACAATATCTTCCACGAACAGCATTCGAATTTGAATTTTTTCGAGCCATTTGTTCAATTAGGAGTCGCCAGTAAGTGGTAAAAGAATTATCGAAAATATATCGATAGTACTGCGATTTTGACGAACTCGACTATCGATTGTGCCATCGGAAGTCAGCTGTAGAAGAACGTGCATTCAACAATTTCTCCTCTTGGCTGAGTCTGAGTCCGAGTCCGAGTCCGAGTCTTCGCTAAGCGTTCATGTGAGAAAAGAGGCAAAACATTCAGTCAAAGGCTTGGCCAAAATAAACATTCTTCAATTCAAAGGTAAGAATTCTCAAATTTTAAATAAAACTTTCAAATAAGTTCCACAAAATTTAAAGACTTTCAAAATGAAATAAAATAAAATATTAATTATTTGAATTAAATTATTTAAATAATTTCGGAATAATGCTCCTTTATTATTTTAAGACTAAAAAAATTTGTTTTTTAATGTTTTATTTTCTTTTTTTTTTTTTGTGTTGCTTTTTTCTTTTTGCCTGATGTCAGCGAAAGAAGTAATTTATCAACGTGGAACCATAATAATTTTTCATTAAGAGCTTTTAAAACTATTCGAGGTTTATTGGTTTTTTTTAAATTTTTTATTTTTTTTTTTTTATTTATTTTTTTTTCTTCTTATCAAAGAAAAAGTTTAGGGAAAACAACGAACATTAAAAAAAACAACCTGCTGTGTAAATAAATTCATAAAATGATATATTCGAATTTAAATTTATTTTTAAATCAAAAGAAATCGAATCGATTCGAGGAAAAGAAAGTTTGGATTCACCATAAATAATTAATTTGATTATATTTTCTTTCATTTTTTCGAATTCGTCGTCGATAAGTTCAAACGCATAACTCTATCTGAAATAAAACAGCAACAACAACAGCAACAACAATACAAAAACTATGACCAAATTGTGTTAGCCAAAAACGACGTTTCTCTGCTCTTCTTCTTCCACGTTTTCTTCTTTGCTTCCACTTCAACTTGAGCCACTGATACCGATGAAAACGGTTCTGATGTGAATAAAGTTATTCTTAAAGCGGCCCGCACACGGTACGTCATAAGGGAAATGTTAGGTAAATGTGTATTAGTTCGATAACCTACGTTACACCAACGATGAGGGAAAAGTCATGACGTAACACGTCCATGTGTTTCCATGACGGCGATACGTCCTTCAGACAAGGCAAACTTTCAATAACCATGGTACTTCATTGCTTCGCATTTTATCGAGATTTTTCCAAAACTAAAACAACTAAAAAAGAGCTTAAGTACATAAAAACACGCCTGCATCATGAAATTTCCATCATTCATTTCGACAGTTGGCAGTCGAGGATGAAATATTATTTTTTGAATGATTTTCGAATACTTAGGCCCTAATGAATTAAAATCTTTAATAGAGCAAGAGAAAACAAACAAACAAAAAATAATAGTTTTGATGAAAGATTTACATTTGAAAGACTCTCTATTGAGGTACTTTAGGTTTTCTATTCCGCACTTCTGGACAACCATGTGACGAAAATTTGACGAGGTGAAACGAAAAAGAAGTCCAAAGATTTTGAATTCAGCGCGAGCAGCGTCTGCCATGGTAGGCAGTCACATTCAGTGAATTATCCCTCATGACGTACTGTGTCCGGGCTGCTTTATCCCTTTTCCCTTCGCTTTTTTTTTTTTTTTTTTTTTTTTTTTTGTTGATTCAGCGCTCACTTCAATTTTCGTCTCAGTTCGAAACTAGTTAATGAATCGAAAAAGCAAAAAAAAAATTTGATAAAGTAAGCCATTTATTTTGATTTTCAAAAAAATGGACTTAAAATTTAAAATGAGTTGTTTATTTAAAAACGATATCATTTCTACTAACAAGATTGTGGTTGACAAGCATTAAATTTATTTGAATAGTATATCGTTCAAATCGCAAAGAATTCAAAATTGTTAGATTATCATGTTGCCAGTTTAGGGTTTCCCACTAGATTTATGGAGTTTTCACTACTTTTAGTGCTGATTTGGGAACAATTTCTTAGTGTATGATTTAGGAAACAAATTTCAGGAGAATTTTAGGGGTTTATGATATGCAAATTATACGTATGTATAAAAAAAAATATGATATATGTTCAAATTTATAGGTTTGATATAGAAAATCTTCAAATTGTCTGTTGTTCCTTTCCAAAGTTACTTTTTCATTTCGAATATAGTACTTATTTCAAAGGGCACATCGTTCAAATCTGAAGGGATTCAAGGAGTAGTTTAAGGGGGAGCTACCTGGCAACACTGAAGAGAATAACCAAAACTCTTTTATAACGAACGGAAGACTTCACATTTGCAAAGAATTTAAACTTTAATACAATTAACAATAGGAGCCTAAGGGTACCTGCAGACGAGCGGCAAGTCTGTGGTGCGGCACCGCGGGGTAACGCGCGGCGCTGCGAATGATAAAAATAGCGACTCTTCACACGTCGCGGCGCGTTATAGTTTCAGTATCGTTTCAACCATGGAAACAGCAGTAAAGGGTTAACGAACCTATTTATAGCGAAAAAAATTGTTCAATATTTCATGCAGAAAATGGTTAAAAAAAACCCTTGGACACGAAAAACAAAAAATTTTTCCGCTTATTTCATATATTATGATAGAGGGTTAAAATCGAATTAAAAATTTTTTCGTCGAAAATAGCGTCCATCTTCCCGCAAGCGGTCCTTTTATAACGTTTGTCGCGATATTTTTCATTTTTTACATCCACGAATACATACAACGAATACTTCTACAACGCAAAGCCGCAGCGTTGCCGCTGCGGCGCAGAGAAACTCGCGCGGCGAAAATTTGCCGCTAGTCAACGCTCATCGCCGCAGCGGCACGCACGCTCGTGTGAAGGCTTCCATTCATTTCTGTGTACTTTGAAACGCACCGAAACGCAACGCAACGCGGCCCGCGCCGCGAACAACCGCTCCTGTGCAGGTACCCTAAGTCGGAATATCCCAGCAAACATTTTCTCGCCGTAGCGATGTTTTTATCATCCACAACCGTTGCTTTTTTTTACTGTGAAAGAGTGATAAAAGATGTTAAGTACATATGTACATATCTGTCCGGTCGTCCGCGACTCTTTTGGAAGAGCAATTGGCGATAAATAAAATACATCGCGAAATAGTCTCGTAGATACATCATCTTCATCTTCATCATCAATCAATAGTAATAAAAATCCAATGACTACCTGATTGAATAAAGCAAATGCCACAATAGATATCGACCCCTTTTCGCGAATCCACCGTATGTTACATTTCTTACGAAATTGACTTTTTGATCCAAATTTGTTGTACAGCTTCTAACTCAACGCCTGGCAGAATATTATGACCCTAAGCACTGTACTTATGGAGATAGTGCGCAATAAGTTTTAGCTTTTACACAGTCGCATATGCAAAGGATTGTAGAAAAAACGCTCTCCTGTAAAATTTACTCTTTGTAACATACGATAATTTCGCGAAAAGGGGTCGATATATTATACCTGTGGCAATATGGAAGAGTAGCTTAAGTGGACATAAACGAGAAATGATTTATTGGCTGTGGGCGCTAAGGTGTGTTCAATCCATTTGCAAATAACACGATTTTGTAAGAAGATATTTGGATTTGCTTTTTAGCTTATGTAACATATGTATGTATGTATTTTGAAAAACTTTTTCTTTAGACAAAATCTTATGTGCACTTATACGCGACAAATGGCAGATTGCTCGCGTAATGTTCTTCAAAGCAATACATTGTTTTTTTTTTTTACATATTCTCATTGTTGGAGTTGAGAAAGCATCACCTATTGCTATTCCAGAAAAGTCGCGTAAACATCTTCTTGGCGAACGTTCGCTACAAAAACCTTCGTCTAAATGTTTGCTGGGACTAGTCGGAGTACAATCCGAAATATGAGCCGTCACAGTGAGTTCGTTAAGGAGTCCGAATCGAATATGCTTCCCTTCTTGCGAAGATCGATTTACATATCGCACCCAGGCAACTAAATTGGCACAACTCAAATTGGGTTATTTTTCAGAAAACGCGAAAAACGAAAATTGATCAAATCAAAAAACAAAAAAGAAATAACGGTGTTTTTTTTTTTTTTTGCTATTTATAACGGAGTGTTTAAAATTTTGAGTTCAAATTGATTTTTTTTTATGTTTCCTTCATTGACTAGCTTAAGAACATGAAAATGTTATGGTAATAAATAAGTACATACCAAGAACAGAGTCGTGAATTAAAAAAAAAAATGGGCAATATTAATTTTGGGGGGGATTTGAACCCCGAAAGAGCTTGTCCATGACGCTTTTGAAGGCGCGATGGAGACTTTACTTTATGATTGCCAAATGAGAACTTTTTCCTTAAATTGACTTGCCTCTTTCAAGTCCTCATCTTTCTACACCTTTTTTTTTTTTTAGCATCCGACAGGAATCGATCCCCAGCCCTTTAGATTGCTAAGCCAATACGTTGTCCACTACGCCACTCAGAGATTCAAATTCATCACACTTATTTAGACGTAAATCTCCTTTTTAAGGTGACATTTTTCGCTCTGTATGCATTGCCTTTTTCGTCAAAGCTGCTTCGATGCTCATTTCTTCGATGAATTCTTTGAAGAATATGGTAATGGAATAATGGAAGAACAAATATCCCGCTGGGTAAAAGAGAAAATGAGTCAGCTCAATTAATGGAAAGTGATTCTTGTAAATCCAACCGAAAGATCACAGTCAGAGCAAAATGATTTTGCTTGCTATGTTCCGGTCGACTTAAAATTTCCATACTAGATAGTTACCTTTATATCCAACTAATCGCGTTAAATTCAGTTTGAGGCACTCCTTCCTGATTTTTCCAAACAAATATTTTAACGGTGATTTTTCGTATGCATTTTCTTGCTGACAATGGAATAAGAAGGAAGTAAGGATTGGATGTGTTAGCGATTTCCGCCTCTCACACTCTCCTCTGAAAATGAAGACAATAACAATTTAGGAAAAGAAAAAAGTATAGTCCATTGAGAAACGTTCCTCCTTTCCCCTTAACAAAATAACACATGAATTTTCAATTTTCCTCTCAAGTGTTAAAGCAACAAAGTACGATTTGAAGGCATTACGAATGAGGAGAAGAAAAGTGGGTAGCTTTTTAACATCTAAATAAGATTTCCGAAAAGTAAATACAATCAGAGTGTTTGAAAAAAAAAAGAGACAATCCGAACAAGAGTCATGCTCAAACTTTACTCTCAAAGACCTCCAAAGATAGCCGCACTAAATACGCTGATTGTTTATTAACAATTTCAAATGTAAATAAGGTTAACTTAACATAATGTAAAATATTTGGCTAACTGCGAAGAAATATGTACTTGGGTCTAGGTCAAACTATTAGTCACCAGCAAGACCTTTCAGTTTCTTTTTCTTGGTAGAAAAACATCTGACTTCAACTGCAGGTGGAAGAAAAAAATACTGAAAAAAGCATTGAAGGGAAAAGAAAAAGCTGAGCTGTTACTTGCCTTCATTATTTTCAGACAATTTTTGCAAGTCAGTGCAAAACATTTTTTTTTTTTTTTTTTTTTTTTTTTTTTTGTTGAAAAACTGCAAACTAATTGCAGATCATATTATTAAGACGGAACTTGAAAGGCTAAATTTTAGATGAATCACAATGTTTCATTCCATCAAATCATCAGTTTTCCTAATTTCATTTTAGTTTTAAAAAATTTTAATATGCTTGTTATTCAAAACCATAAATCGTGAATACCCTCAACAATCATCAAATTCTCAGAAAAAAAATGAAATACAGGTTTTAAATAGGATTATGAGAACGAAAATCCTCCTTTGAGCACTTCTCGGACTCTTTCTTAGAGCTAGGCTTTTTTTTTTGATTTTGAAAAATATTTTTTCTTTTTCCTATTCCCATCAGTCATGAATACCTTCATCCTCACACCATGATAGTCTTAAAAATATGAATTTAAATAAGGGTTTCAATTTAGAACTCCTGCACGAAAATTTTCTGAAATATTTTGATTGCCTTATCTCTGCCATTGCATTGACTCTCATTGAACTCTCTGTTGGTTTTTTTTTTTTTTTTTTTTGTTTTTGTTTTTTCACAGCACTCCAAACAATAAAAAAAACAGAACTAACAAACCCCTATCTTACAATGGTTCTATGGATAATACTGATAGTGCTTCTTGTGCTAATGGTCCTCGGCTTTTGCTTTACGCGAACAACGAAAGAAATGCCTAAATCTTGGTACGAATGGAAGACGGAATTTCGTTATCAGTACATCGGCATGGTCGGGCTCTATGATGACTTCAAATTGAAGAACCGTGATCGTGTCGGTAAGCGCGAAAAAGCTATTTAGATGTTACAATTCACATATTTTATGTTCCAAATATATTTACCATACAGCGCTCTTTAAGCAGCCCGGACGGATCGCGGTCATCACTGGCGGGAATCGTGGCATTGGTTTGCGGATTATCGAAAAGCTATTGGCTTGCGACATTACTGTCGTTATGGGTGAGTGCTGCTGTCAAAGTTAGAGGAGACAATCCATCATGGGCGCATGACTTTCTCGGTCCTAGCCGCGCTCGGTGCTTCAGTTCATTAAGATTCTTAACGGGCCGCGTACTTTCGAGCATGCGATGGAAAATCATTTAATGCCATTGCGAAACGTGCGTTGAGTTTTTAATTCGAAATGCTCGTGAATTTCTTGTTCGAAGTAGTTTCTTTTTTCTCAATTCAGTCGTGATATTATCTTTAAGAAAAAAACAAGTAAAGAAGTTTACATCGGCTAAGCCGATTGCACACATACCTTTTCCTCAGCCTAAAATATGTTGAAACATTACCTTAACAAAAATTCCTGCCGTTTTCGTTGTTCTAGCTTCGATATCTAGCTACACCTTATCTGTGCTTCGATTTAGCTTCACAAACTCGAAATTATTATTAAGTACAAAATTTTTGCGAATGGTTGGCATGGTCAAATTTTAACCGTTAGAGGACATTTTGTCTACCAGCGAAATACTCAATACAAAATAGTGAAAATATAATTTTTCGAATTTCGCGAAATGTGGTCATGGTCAAAATTTATCCATAAGTGACGACTTTATTTGGCGGTAAAATACACAATCAGAAGAAGCAAAAAAATCATTTTTGTATACAGATATGAGAATAAGAGAAAGAGTGTTTTTTTCTAATGTGTAGGATGATGACCATAAATATAGCGATGTCGCAATTTTTTTTTTTAGCGAAAGCTTAAGTCTACATAGTAGCTATACACACACCAAATTTCAATAAGCTGGGATGTATAGTAAAAAAGTTATTCACGAAAAACGTTAAAAATCGTGATTTTTGAAACTTCTGAACCACTTCCCACGGCCCAAGAAATGACTACGAAAAAAATTTGTGTGCAGTTTTTGGGACATTTACCTGGTTCAAGTCTATGCCAAATTTCAATATGATATCTTTCATGGCTTAGGAGTAAATTACGAAAAACTAAAGTGTGACCGACAGACAGACAGACATGGCTAGATCGACTCCTCTTGTCACCCTGATCAAGAATATATATATATGTCTATATCTATCGCGATTTCATTGGTATGTTACATACTCCGTGCCAAACGTATACCCTTTCCTTCGGAAAAGGTCAGACGGACATAAGGAGAAACAACCGTTTATGGGTATTCAAATTTCCTGGTGGCACTGATCGTTTCCATTCATACTTATTTTGCATGGTATATCTCGGATGGTTGTAGGTGTTAGACACGTACGCACTATTTTTATACCCAGTTCCTGCAGGATGTACGAGTAGTTAAACTCTAGCGTTTAACTAGTTCTGATACTACCAGTACTGGTTCTTCTTTATACCCGTGCTTATGTATTATTCTGTAGAAAATTATCATTGCGTGTGGGCCAAAAATCGCCACTTGTACACTTGAACTAATGCTTTATTAGTGCTTTGGGAACAAATTGCGTACGTTGCATATAGTAAAACATTCTGAAATTGTTCGAGCCTTTTTCCTATTTGCAATATATAAAAGATACAAAATTATTTTTGGCAACTCATATTACTGACACGATAAAACAATTTTTCCATACAACACAAGTCAGAGCTCTGTACGAAACTCTACCCCCGTTTGCACTAGTTCTTTAGTTCTGGTGAAAGTAGTAGTTGCCTCGAGCCAATTTACCCCACGCTTACTGGAGGGGTGTAACCTAAATATGAAGAAACTCAATAGCCTTATGAAAACATTTGCCCAGAACATTTTACATCTTATAGCGAATTTTCAGCTTCGGTATTCCGAGTGTTGTGGCCAACATTTCTTATTTGAATACTCGAATCATTTATGATTCTAGTCTAGTTTGGGTCTAGGTACAAACTGGTCAAAAAAGAACTAGTTGTAATCAGTTTTTTGAAAAAGTTTTAGTGCCAAAATTCTTAGAATTTTTCACCTATTCTATATATAAATTTTCATCGAAATCGGACGTCATGAATTTTTCGGATTTTTTGGGTTTTTGGTCCAAAACTCTCTAAACTTCTTCTTGCCCCCCAAATTTTTTTTCGGTTCATGTCTTCTAATTGCTCAATATACCACTGTGCCAAATATAAGCACTACCAAAGCACTCTTTCTTCCGCTACGCTATGTTTGTTAGGAATATTGCCTTTCGATCGACTAGTTTAAAGCCGGCATTAGTTCCATAAACTACGCATCTACATGTGCACTACAGTCTCAAGTCCTTGTAGAAGTCTCTTTAAACGATATACACCCATACCCCATTCAGTTCGATTTATGGAAGTTTGAATGTTTTTTTTTTTTTAAAGCAGAGTTGCCATATTGTCAAAGAGAGTGTCTCAGGCTGCGGTCACACCGGATCAAACGAAACGTTTTCGACTCGTTAGTGAAAAAATTACCTTTTCCTTCTTAGTCACAACCGTTTCGTTTCGTTTCGTTTTGACTGATCTGATGTGTTCGCTCTCATAAGGAACATACATATTACGGTTTTACGTGGGTCCATACCCTGGGTGGGTCTCACTCCACGGCACCTCAATGTGCACGGTCGGCATTCACAAACCGACGGGTTGCCACTGTGTACCTACTCAATGTGCGAGGATCACAGTGGTCTAATATTTTCCTTATGCAAGGGTAAGCCACAATATTGGAACCCATTAGTATTGGTGTGGTGCCAGCTCACCGTTTAACAACCACAGCCCCGACGAGCCTCCCACAAAGGGGCCTCCCATACGATCAGGCATGGGTGCTCAGTTCGTGGGGCCCTGATCGCCGTCGTACCAAGTTACGGTCTATTGGTCTACCGTGCGTGACTTGACACAAGCCACTTCCATTTTATAGATTCTATACCCAATCAGCCAGGAATGGTCGAAGTGTTGGCTAGGGTCCGCGGGTTTTCCAGGCCCGTAAATCAAAAACTGATTCCCCTCGCGGGGAACAACGTGCTGTTGTTTTTGATAACCGTTTGTTTCTGGTTCGGTTCGTTTCGTTTGATTCGGTGTGTCCACAGCCTTAAGCTGGGCAAAGTGACCAGCTTGGTTTTATGTCTTTTTAATATGATGTAGCACCATTTTTTTTTTTTTTGCCGTGCCGTGCCGTGTCCCGCTTCATACATTTATTTACCAGTCTGCATGATTTGACTGGGGCAATCGGCTAGCACCGCGACTCAGGAAAGGCGGGGCCGTCAAGCCCGTGACCCGTGCCATGGGACCCCCTGCCTCAATGTAGCACCATCTAAGATTTGTTGCTTCAACAAAGTTGTATGAAAAATAAAGCAATTTATTTTTTCTATGAATTTTCAACGATATTCTTAGGGGCTATCTCCAGTTCTGTCAGAAATTACAAACGTCATAAGTATAAAAAACACTTCAGAAAATTTCTGATTCATTTCTGAAGCGTTTTTATACCCGACACACTCTGTGTCGAGGGTATATTGCGTTTGTGTGGTTGTGTGTAACACCCAGAACCAGTCGAGATAGACCATACAAAATATATATAAATGATCAGCGTCACTAGGAGATTCGATTTAGACATATCCGTGCTTCTGTTTGTCCGTGCGGTATGCGTACTCCCAGGCACATGAGTAAGAACAAGTTGGAGAATGGACCCGATCGAACCATTTTTAGGGGTACCTTCAGTACTTGGGTCTGTTATGAAAATCACAAAAACTGCTCTAATACCAAAGTTTTTCAAGATATATTGATTAAATTTGATACTTGAACATGTTCAAAGGCAAGTAATATAATTTCCAAAAATTGGAAAAGTGGGCGTGGCAGATGGGCGTTTTTCGAAAATTGTCTCCTACACCCGAAATTCAAATGGGACTTGAACGAAATTCGGCACTTGTGCTGCCTTTGTAGCCATAAACGTCCTCCCAAAAAATTGACCTTGATCGGTCCATTATTAAGGGTTCCTCCAGTACTAGGGTCTGTCAGAAAAATCTCAAAACTGCCCCAAAATCTGACTTTTTCCCAATATTTCAATGAAACTTAGAATTTGCGCGTATATTTAAGCCTCCGATTAGAATTCCGAAAAATTGGAAAAGTGGGCGTGCCAAAGGGGCGGTTTTCATAAAGAAATTAAACAAAAATCGGTATATGGGGCCCCTTATGGCCTTAAACACCTCTTGATATTAGAAATTATTTGAAGATGTGTGTCTGTGTCGGGTATTCTATTGTCAGGCTCGCCTGCCCATAACACCCTTACTTGATTCATATGAAGTTTTTCATTTCTGACGGAACTGGAGATAGCCCTTGAGAAAACAACTTTTCTTTGTGTTTTTTTTTTTTTAATTTCTCTTTTTTTCTGTGGAATCTTCAAAAGGTGTTCGCGATCCAAAAAGTGCTGAGGCAGCAGTCGGAAAAATTGTTGATATGAAAAAAACGAACGGCAAACTGGTATGCGAAGTCTTGGATGTGGGCGATATGAAGTCGGTCAAGGAATTTACGGAAAAAATCAAAGCCAAATATGACAAGATTGATATACTGATAAATAATGGTAAATTGTTTTTGAAAGCTACACTCCGATCAGATCGTATTGATAATATTCCTTTTTAGCTGGTATTATGTTCGCTCCGTTTCGTCTGACTGTGGACGGTTTCGAGTCTCATATCGCAACGAACTATTTGGGGCATTTCCTCTTAACGCATCTCCTGTTGCCGCAACTTAAGGCAGCCGGCCAAGAGGGGAAAAATGCACGCATCGTAAATGTATCCTCTTGCGTAAATATAATCGGACGCATCAATTACAATGACATCAATGGACTGTAAGTGACACAAATGATTCAGTTTTGGATTAAAATATTAATGCATTAATAATAATTTTTTTTTTTTTTTTTTTCAATATTATCTCGTTTCAGTAAATATTACAATCCCGGGACGGCTTATAGTCAATCGAAATTAGCACAAGTTCTTTCATCACGCCATCTTCAGAGCTTGTTCGATAAAATGGATGAAACATACGTTCAAGTAAATGCCGTCCATCCTGGAATAGTGGATACCGATCTATTCGAGCATTCGGCAACAACGGCTGTGCCATTCTTCAAGAAAATGCTCTTCAAGACCCCTGAAGAAGGTTCGAACACCGTCGTTTTCGCTGCAATCGATCCGAAGAATGAAGCCAAAGGTGGCATCTATTTGAGCAATTGCGGAAAAGGGCGAATGCATCCAGCAGCACGGAATCCAGAAAAATGTGAAAAACTTTTCAACTTCACATGCGATCTGCTTAAGATCGAGGAATTCGGAAATGGGAAAATCTGATTTCGTTTCTCCTTTCTATGTGTTTGTAATTTTTTTTTTTTACTATTATTATTATGACTATTATTATTGCAACTTCATAATCTGGCCTGGCAGGCCTTTTAAGTCTTTTTTTTTCGAACAAAGTTTTCTTGAACAAACTATTTCATTTCCTAAAGAATTTCCATTCCAATCTAATTTTATAGATTTAAGATAGTATTTTCTTAAGGTCTTGACATGTTTTAATGGTTGTGCATAAGCTTTATATTAAGCTTTGTCCAAGTCACTTTATGCTCTTTTAGGCAAGTGAATATAGTCTTTTTATTTATAACTACTAATAAAAAATAGCATTTATGGATATAAAAAATGTCAATTAAAATCCTTTCCGAGAGATCAGGTCAGTTGCCCTTCTATGGTGTATTAAAAGAATAGGTTTTAAGAAGCTTTTTAACTTTAGCGGAGTCTATCAAGCCAATTAGAAAATGATTTTTTTTTTTTTTTGCTCCTTTTTTGTGTAATTTGAACACCGTAGCCTAGGTTGATTAATTAAATTTTCTATATTAAAAGTTTGGATATATCTAAAGTGACACAACCCAAAAATCGTCATTTTTGAGTTAACATATGGAACTTGATCATCCCACCCAACATTTGGAAGACTGTTTTATGAGAAGATTAATTTACGAGTCTTTTTCGAGCCCCCTTCATGATTAGAAAATGATTGATCACATGCACGATTAAAAGAAGACTCGAAAACGACTCTTCAATATGTTTCAAAAGCGAGTCGTATTCAAATTACAAAAACAAAATATCGAGCAATCGCCAATTAATCACGTATGGGATTGAAATATAATCATTCAAATTATTTCTATCTTATATGTCACTCAATATTTGACTCAAAATTGAATTGAATGGAATTTGACTTTAAATTTATAAACGAAAAATTTCCATGACTTTCGATTTGGAAAGCTTGGTGTCGACGGGTGAGCACAGGACTAGAAAACGAGAGTTCCTAGGTTCAAATCCCCACATACCGGCAAAGGAAAAAAATAAAATATACACGGAAAAGCCAAAAAATGTGTAATTGATTAAAAAAAATTTTTCTTTTTTTTTTCTTTTTAGAAAGCAAATGACTATAAATATGAGTCGTAGAAGACTCCAAAATGATAGCAAATATGAGTCGTAGAAGACTCGAAAATAGTAACAAATATTACGCGAAAATGACTCGCAAATGATATCAAATATGACTCCATAAGAAGAGTCGCGGCTAGGGTTCCAATTTCTCCCGATAAAAGTATCATTTTTGATCAGAAAACGAGCGCATATTTGATCTTTTTAATCAAAAAGGCGACTCGAAAAAGACTCGCTTTTGATCAAAAATTTCGAAAAATGCTAGCTGGGATAGTACACCTCTCTACCTGCCCAAAAAATTCTATTCCGTTTTTGTTATTATAAAAAGTCGAAAAACCCCGTCAATGCCTTTCTTCTTGCTTTGATTGATACTGCGAGGCATTTTGTTTTTTGCGTTTTTTTAAAAATGAAAAATTTTGAGTTGTGTGTCCTTAGAAGAGGGTATGCGATATGAGGTAAGGGGGGGTCGGTCCATATATTACGTCGTCGTGTTTTTGACCATTTTAGACCTCCTTCCCCCTTATCATCAAGCGTCATCGTCCAGCATCGCTTTCGAGTAGAAATTTGGATTTTCGTGTTACCGTACTTTTGGGAACTTTTCCTTTTCACTGAGAGAAAATTTTGCTCGCTCTCATTTTACTGAGTTTTTCCTTTGCCCAGCGGCCAACAGTGCCTACCGCCTACAAAGTATACGAGACTGTAAGCTACCTGTCTATTAATAGCTACAAAGTATACGAGATTGTAGGCGACTTGCCTACCAATAGCTTACTTTGTGTGGTGGTGGTTGCCGTTCACTCTACAAAACGGCCATGCTCGACCAAAAGTATACTAGTATAGTATGCCAATTGGTTTATAGTCTAGTCTATAACCATGGGACTTCACTCGACTGGTAAAAGGTTCCACGGGAGCCACCCACCGTGTACACATCTTGCCTCTTCAGTGGGTATGGACCGAATTGACTATCCTGGGTAGGGATACGGTGCTATCATCACCTCACAAATAACCACAGCCAACACGATATTCCCCGAAGGCCCATACCCAGATGACCGGGCAGAATACTAAAACGTTTTCTGAGGCCCCGGTCCCCGTGGTACCATTTTGGGTCTAGTTAACAGTTTGACTACAACTATATCCCGTATAGCTGCAGCACATCCGTTCTAATTATTGATAGTATGGTCAATCATTCGTACCTTGCAACACAAAGATACTACCAATTGATGACTCCATATCCAGTCGGTCTGTATTGGTAGACAGTTGGCTAGGGTCCGCGGGGTTGCCAAGCCCGTAAATCATAAGATTCCCCTCGCGGTAACTAGGATGGTATATGAGATCGTATGCATTACCGCCTACGGCCTACGAATTGTGTTGCGGTTCATCGCTTCTGTAAGCAGCATTTTGGCCGCTGGGTGAGTATGGGAACGGGCCAATTTTAGTACAATTTAAGTACAGATAACGCGAATAACTAAAATTATTAGCGTAAAACAGCTGATTGTCCCTGGATTTTCCTTGAAGAAATATATGGAAAGTTTCTACTTGGATGTCTTACAGAGCTGGAGGGAGCCTATAATATAAAATTTCACACTCGAAGCTATAGATGTACATATTTCATGAAAACTTTCCAATGTAGAAAGCAATAGTTTTATTCTAAATTCTTGATTTATAATAACACATGGCCACCTTGAAAACGAGAGGCTTCACATCGGTACTTAAATACGAATCGAACTGAACAAGATCTGGCAGTATAACCAAGTATTACAGTATGAGAAACGAGCTAATAGGCAATTCAACAAAGCTAATAGGCAATTCACCAAAGGCAACAACAACCACACGGCATACCAGGCAATCCACCACGATGCCTCTTTGGGCATTGTTGTCGTCTCTAGAAATTGGGCACGTACAAGCAGTTAGTTTTTTAAGGGATTTTTTTCATTTATAAACAGAGAAAATCAGATATTATAAAGATTTTTTTAGGAATGTTTGTACCATTTTTAAACCGTAGAATTTATTTTAACATTTATTTTTTCTTTTAAGTAATAGAAAAATTCACGTACTACAAAAAACTGATTTCCGAGTTTTTGGTCTTGTTTAATTTAGACGTTAGTGTGGCATCCATGGACAACAGATGGTGCCAAATGGAACGAGTCAATAGTGCAAATCGATGGTGAAAATAGTAACCGACTAGAATTTGAACGTTTAGCTTTTAGAAATGAGAATTTCGGCGTTATTCGAAACTTGAATTTTACACCCAAAATTCAGATGGCGCTTGAAACAAAGACGGCATAAATACTTCTTTTTTAATCGTTGACATCCTCTACAAAAATTGATTTAATCGGCCGATTTTTAGGGGTACCTCCAGCGTTAGAGTCTGCCTCAAAAATCATCTGAATTGTGTAAAGTCACAAGCTTTCGACACATTTTTGTGAATTGAAGAATTTGAGCTTTGTTTTAGCCTCCGATTAAAAAATATATAGCTGTTTATCTGTGTAGGGTATACTATGGTTGGTTCGCTTTACTAAAAACACCCTTACCTTTTTTCATTTTGAAACATGAATTTTAAAAATATATAAATTCCTTTTATGTCGAGTTTATCTTGCTTTTTATTTGGTTTTATTATGTTTTAAGAACTCTTTTGAGTACTCGGTTCAGTATCGATAAAAGCTTTGCGCTTAGAGTATTTGTGCATCGCTGACGAAGTCGTTCAATTTAAATGCAATATTGAATACTGATTTGGGGGGTCGCAGATACTCAAATGTACTCTCAAATGAAGGAGCATCTCTGCTTTGTTGTTTGCAACTTCAATTTTACTTAAAAAGGGTCAAAATATAAAGTTATGGCATGTTTAAAAATCGCAAATTCTTCGACTTATTTTTGACAGTCAGCTGATTTTAACTCAACCTTCACCACACCATTTGGAGCCATATAGCATTTTGACAGGCTTTCCCATACTGTAATACTTGGTATAACTCAAGATAGATTAAGATACACACGACTGTTCTAGGAAAGACTCGTTAAAACAAGCCATGGAAGCCTATTTTATAGACACAAAAATTATTTTTTCGCAAAGTTAGCTTAAGGGGACCTTCTGGTCTAGAGCACGAAAATTTAGGGTATTTTCATGATTTTTTTTTGGTATTAAGCCAAATAAAAAACGATTTTCTAAGTATGCAGGCTGATTATATTCTTTATTGACATAAAATAAAAAAATGTTGTTGTAATTTTTTTTTTTTTTTTAGTATTTTAAAAATGGCGTTGAAGTGGACCCTCATTGAAAAAGTACCTCCGTGGTGTGAAAGATTTTGGCGGTTCTGGTAACACTAGTTTACAAAAAATAAAATTTTTGCGACCTGGGCCATCTGATGGTCTTTTCTAAAGTAAAATTTTGTGCCGAATCTGAATATGTCATCAAAAAAATTGTAAGTAGAATAGTTTTTTGAGAAATAGGCTATTTTCCGTTTTTTGAGTTTTGAAAAAAAGTATGGTTAGTAAATTGCAATTATTTCCGAATATATTTAACCGATTCTAAATTTTAAGCTACGAATGTAAAGGCAGTTAAATTGTCTACCAACAATGTTCAGAACATTTTTTAATCCAAATATACACGTAGAAGCTATTGATAAAAATTTCCAGAAATTTGTTTAATTTTTAACAAAATTTCAATAAAAAAATCACTTTCAGTCTAATTTACACCATGAAAAAAATTTTTAAAAATTTTCTTCATTCTTTGGCTTCGAAGAACGATCTTTTAGGAAGAGAGGAAGCTTATTTTGATCAAATTCGCATTAAAAATGTGAAAGTTATAAGTAATTAAGCAAAAATACACAAAAATTCATTTTGTTTAAAATCCAGTTTATTAGAAATGGCTCAAGTCCCCTTGTATATATTGATCACATTTAATCGAAACAGGAGTGAACATGTCTTTGAAAATTAATTTCCTGCACTACCATTTGGATTTCTTTCTGGAAAATCTTGGTGATGAAAGCGATGAACACGGCGAACGCTTCCACCAGCAATTAAAAGCCATAGAACGCCGCTATCAAGGTTTTTGGGATGAGGCAATGATGGGAGAGTACTGCTGGTTTCTTATCCGGGAAACAGGTTCCCTCCATTGTAGAAAAAACAAGTAAGGGGTTTAATTCAAGAGGTTTTTAAGGCCATCAGGGAGCCCCATGTACCAACTTTTGTTAAATTTCTTTATTAAAACCGCCGCTTTTCCACGCCCCTTTTTTTGCAATTCTAATCGGAGGCTAAAATATACACTCGAATTCTAAGCTTTATTGAAAATTTCGAAAAGTCCAATTTTGAGGCAGTTTTGGAATTCTTGTGACAGACCCTAGTACTGGAGGTACCCTTAATAAAGGACCGACCAAGGAAATTTTTTTGGAGGATGTTTATGGCTACAAAGGAAGCATAAGTGCCAAATTTCGTTCAAGTCCCATTTGAATTTCGGTTGTACGAGACAATTTTCGAAAAACGCCCTTCTGCCACGCCCACTTTTTTATTTTTGGAAATAATACTACTGGCCTTTAAATATGATCAAATATCAAATTTCATCAAAATATCTTGAAATTTTCGATTTTAGAGCAGTTTTTGTGATTTTCGTAACAGACCCTAGTACTGGAGGTTCCCTAAAAATAGTCCGATCGGGTCCATTCTCGAACTGTTCTTACTCATGTCCCCGTGAGCACGCATACCAAATTTTGTCCCGATAGCTTAACTCCTTCGATAAGAAAGCTGTTACAAACAGGCGGAAGACAGACAGACGGACATGGCTAAATCGAATCTCCTGGTGACGCTGATCATTTCTATATATATTTTGTATGGTCTATCTCGACTGGTTCTGGGTGTTACACACAACCACACAAACGCAATATACCTCGACACAGAGTGTGTTGGGTATAAAAAGGGGACTTGAGCGATTTCGAATAAAATGCAATTTAAATAAAATGAATTTTTGTTATTTTTGCTTAATTACTTATAACTTTCACATTTTTAATGTAAAATTGATCAAAATAAGCTTTCTCTCTTCCTAAAAGATCGTTTTCGAAGCCAAAGAACGAAGAAAATTTTTTAAAAAATTTTTTCATGGTGTAAATTAGACTGAAAGTGATTTTTTTATTGAATTTTTGTTAAAAATTAAACAAATTTCTGGAAATTTTCATCAATAGCTTCTACGTGTATATTTGGATTAAAAAAATGTTCTGGGCATTGTTGGTAGACAATTTAAAATGCCTTTACATTCGTAGCTTAAAATTTAGAATCGGTTAAATATATTCGGAAATTAATTGCAATTTACTAACCATATTTTTTTCAAAACTCAAAAAACGGAAAATAGCCTATTTCTCAAAAACTTTCTACTTACAATTTTTTTTGATGACATTTCGGTTCAGCACAAAAATTTTACTTTAGAAACGACATCAGTTGACCCAGGTCAGATTTGCTGTAAACAGTGTAATCGAAAAAAAAAACAAAAATATGTTATTAATCAGAATGAATGCGGCTATGGCAGGAACTAGAATAAAAAAATTTTTTTTTAAATTGACAAAATGGCGCAATTTTTTATTTCAACCATCAAAAACTCCCCTTTTTTTGACCATTTTTTTGATGAAAAAATATGAAGTTCTTGAAATAAAAATTCGATTCTAGTTCGGGCCATAGCCATTGATGTTATGAATAACATATAAAAATTCCAGACAAATCGGTTCGATGGTTTTTTTGTTTTCATTCACACCAGGTCAAAAAAAGTGGTTTTGAGATAAACGCGTTCAAAGTTGCTTTGATCAAGCGCGCTGCCTGCTGTCTCCACCTTCTAAAAAGGCTGTAGCAAAACAAATATTGTCAATATCTTCACGAAACTTTGCCAGCATATTCTTAAAAGTCTATTCTTCCGAAATATATAAAAAAAAAAATCAATTTTCAAAAAATTCTAGACCAGAAGGTCCCCTTAAGACTTCACCTACTCATGAACATTTTGGGGTGTGATTTTTTTATCAACTTTACACTGCTTAAGCTTCAGTTTTGTTTCATCACGTCCTTATTCGTGCCTTTGTAGTGCCAAAAGAATTGAGTTATTCGAAATTGTTTGCATAAAAAAATTTTTAAACGTTTTTTTCATGCTTAGAAGGCCATAAAAAAAGACCATAAAAAAGTTCATTTTTAATCTCCTGGGAAAAATGCCGTAATCTATTGTTATCAGCAGTGTTTCGGTAAGACGTTACTTCCTGTTAAATAACATGATAATAGGTCAATGGGCAGTATCCTTGATAGGTTTCGATTTACTTCAGGGTGTCAAGATTAGAGTTGCAACATATATCCGGCCACTATCCGGTATCCGGCATATTCGGCCTTAAATTTAGTATCCGGCCGGATACCGGATACCATCAATATCCGGCCGCCGGATATCTCTCATTAAACATTTGCTTTGTTTTATTTTTACTATGAATACAGATTTGAAAATGGAGCGATTTGAGGTAGCCCAATGCATGTCCGCTACAATGTTGACAGAAAACTTCAATTTTCCGAGTTTTTTCATTGCAGTTCGGTGCAACCATTCGAAACAAGCACTACTTAAAAGTGCTCTGTGTCAAAAAATAACGTTCGGAATTTTTTTTTTACCAAATGGCAACGCTCAGTATTATTGCTACGCCGTTCAATATGGCTTTAAAACCGAAAAATATATAACAAAAACAAGTAAGGGTGTTATAGTCAGGCGAGCCTGACAATAGAATACCCGACACAGACACTTATGTTCGAATAATTTTTAATATCAAGAGGTGTTTAAGGACATATTGGGCCCATATACCGACTTTTGTTAAATTTCTTTATAAAAACCGCCCATTTGCCACGCCCAATTTTTCAATTTTTTTGAGATTCTAATCGGACCATTATATATACGCTTGAATTCTAAGTTTCATTGAAATATTTCAATAAAGTCCGCTTTTGAGGCATTTTTGGGATTTTTGTGACAGACCCTAGTACTAGAGGTACCCTTAATAATGGGGAGGACGTTACTGGCTATCAAGGAAGCATACGTGCCAACTTTCGTTTAAGTCCCATTTGTATTTCGGGTGTAGGAGACAATTTTCGAAAAACGCCCTTATGCCACGCCCACTTTTCAAATTTTTTGAAATCATATTACTTGCCTAAATCGAATCTACTGGTGACGCTGACCATTTCTATATACATTTTGTCTGGTCTATCTCGACTGGTTCTGGGTGTTACACACAACCCAACAAACGCAATATACCCTCGACACAGAGTGTGTCGGGTATAAAAATTAACTATCCGGCAGCCGGCCGGATACACTATCCGTTGCAACACTAGTCAAGATCTATGTGGCAAATTCATGCTTTGAACTGCCATACTTTTTGCTGCAACACCGAACAACCATATTTCTACTTGGTTGATAATAAAATTTCCAACGATATCAATTTGAAACATTCTCCCATTCTCTCCATAGAAGACAGACTCAGAACAAAGTGAGATCAAAAGATAACAATTTTATACCATATACATACTTACACCAGCTTCAGCAGGGTATATTAGTTTTGTGGAGATCTTGTAACGGCTATAACTAAGCTCTGCCGGTAAGGACATACATACATATATATTCTTGATCAAGATCAAAAGATGAGTCAATGTGGACATTTACATACGTCCTTCTATTTATATGAGTTCGAATCGACTGAACGAATCAAGTCGAAATTTGGTACGTACGCATGTTGTGGCCATAGGATGATCCTGTGTGAAAATGACCACTTTACACCCGATGCCACGCACCACAAATGGAGATTTTTCGTTATTTCCGCACGGAAAGGAATAGGAGCTTCAAATGCGAAACATCGATTGACCACGACGAATGAAGGATGTGAGCAAATAATGGGCGCATCGCCGGCTGACCAAAATCGAATTAGACTAAATTTAGCTTCCATACTTATATCGATTTAATATAGCACACAGCTTTTTAAATTTCAAATCAATTATGTTTTCCTAATCTGGAGCTACCTAATGAAGCAGAGCGTGCAAAGAGAAATCTTCGGTGCAAATTAAAGACCGCTACGATCAATGTTATAGTGGCGATGGCTTCCAATTCACCCACAAATGGATACGATTTAAATGACTAATTTATTTCAGATATTAATGACTGTCAAAAGGTCAGGCTGCAGGAGAAACGAAGTTCACAAAAAGAGCAGTAGAAAAATACATATATACATCATCACTTGGAAACCACCTGCTGTTCGAAAAGAGAGGATTCCGCTGATGATCATCATCGTCGTTGAGCTAATGATGATGCTGTCTCGGGTTGCAGCGACTTTTATTACAATTCCGAACAATCGAAACAATCAGGAATAGTTCAATAAAGTCTCAACACGTAACTTTGGTGCTAGCTTGCAGTGTGCGGTAATCAATATTGAGAAACATAAATCGATACGATTACCGAGGCTAAGGCTTATTGAAATCGATAAGCCATCGACAGCGTGATGTGGTGCACTACTTACAAAGTGACGATTGCGAAGGCTTTGGCGAAAATTTCCACTGCGCCCTGTAAACGGATTTCCTTAACCCTTTCGTGACATGTTCATTTTTATACAGACCTATCAAGTTATGATCGCATAATTGAAGAACAATAATAATTATTTTTATATCTTTGGCTCATAATTAATAATTACAATTGCCAAATATTCGTATGTTAATTTAATAAATTATATAAAAGAAAAATTCTCCGCTCCGATTAAATAAAGCTTTTTTGGAATTATTTTCGATTTAAGGTTTAGGTCAAAATTAAGTAAAATAAATCGAAAAAAAATCGAAAATAATTCAAAATAATCGTTATTCAATCGCAGCTTGTTTTGAATAATTTATAAGAAATAATCTCGATTGCGATTGGGGGTTAAAATGAGCCGACAATCAAACATTTAAAAAAAATCTAATTGAAATGTAAATGAGGATTTAAGAAAAGAAAGAAAGAAATGGTAATTATTATTCATGTTAAGTAGTTTGCATTTAAACAGTCTGATTTTATAAAGGTTCGAAATTCCTAAGGGTTAAGGAAAAAATTATTCACAGATTTCTATATTCTTAATTGGCTGAATATATGAAAATATGAATATAAATTATAAAGGGTAAATACATTTATATTCTCAATCAAGCAAAACCAGCGTCGCATGGTAGAGCTTAACTGTGAAAAAAAAAAAAAAATTGAAGAAAAGTAACAAACACTGGACGAAAATGTGTTGGAAATATTTAAACATGTTCCAGGGTAAAGTACAATAAATTACGAGTACATGGAAAAAATTTTTTAGAGCGTCAAATACTCGAAGGGGTTAAGAGCCTTCAATTTCTCATTATTCGCGCTGCGACCAAACGACAGTGGACCTTTCACCCGTTCAGCAATGATTTATGAAAGGGTTGCATTATTGCTGATGTGGTCGTTGCTGTTGCTATTGAGGAAATGCGAAAGCATTTACAGGTTTTGCATCAATTTCAGCCACCGCTTTCTTAATCTTTCATTCGAAAAGATTGCGAAAAAAAAAAAAATATGTCTCTCGATCTTTGCGATCCACTTACGCAATAGCCAGCCAACATCAACGTTGGTCTATTCCTATGCAAATGTTTCGATTTTCGATTGTATGACGTCATAAATAGACAATCGTCAATCGACAAAAAGTGACAAGCCATTAACGTGTTACAATGAGATCAGCAGCGACGAATTGCTGCGAAGGTAACAGCTCTCGGCTCATGGTACGAAACATCCAAGCCAGCAAGCCTTCGCCAAAAGTATTGTATTTACCAAGTGGGCGAATGCCTACGACGAAATGTAGCAGCTCAGCCGACACTAAACGGATGTCATCAAATAGGTACCCCGATGAGAGAGTCCCTCCATTAATGGCCTGAGTACCTTATCAAAGTGGTTGCGATCGTTCGTTCGATCGTTCGATCGTTCGATCGTTCGTTCGTTGTTGGCACCGCTGCCGTAATTAAACGATCGCAATAAATTCTTTCCAGTTCATCAAATGCGATTTTAAAGGTTTCCATTGCTTGTCAAACAAAATTTACAAATTCACTTAAGCTCGAACTGTTGTTGTTTGCACATTGCACGAGGTTGTATCCTACTATGAGTACATGTGGTATGTAGTATGGGTATGCAGGCGATGATGTGCCTATGACGACAATGGTGGCTATGCCAAAAAAGGCTGCAATCTCGAGCTCCACACGCATACGTTTTTGGTGTCAATCAAGTCCAATAATTCAGTTAGTTGGCAACGTTAGCGATTTATGAGCAAGTGTGACACACTTCAAAGCATGGCCATAAGCACTCTGGTGGGAATTATGGCAAAGGCAACTATTTTGCTGGCGGGGGCGAATTTTTTTCTTCCGCCACCTTTTAGTCTGACTTAAAATACTCGGAAGGGAAGCAAATGAATACTTTATTCGGATTGCGTATATGTGGAACATTTGTATAGGAGCCGAATGAATACCTTACTATGTGAACAATTCGAAAAATTTCCTTTTCAATTAGGAGTCAATGATAGTTGAGGTGTGAATGGAACCATTCAAAAGAGTTGGTATCCATTGACCTAAATATGTAAATGTACCCTCTTACAAAATTGATCGTAGCCGAACGTACGAAAGCGGTCGATATGAAGAAATCAAATTATTGAAAATGTTTACTTTCGAAGTAATCTGCCAGGCATTATAAGTACAATCGCATTGACATACATACATCCATACATACCTCTCTCTCTCTCTCTCTCTCTCTCTCTCTCTCTCTCTCTCTCTCTCTCTCTTCTCTCTCTCTCTCTCTCTCTCTCTCTCTCTCTCTTCTCTCTCTCTCTCTCTCTCTCTCTCTCTCTCTCTCTCTCTCTCTCTCTCTCTCTCTCTCTCTCTCTCTCTCTCTCTCTCTCTCTCTCTCTCTCTCTCTCTCTCTCTCTCTCTCTCTCTCTCTCTCTCTCTCTCTCTCTCTCTCTCTCTCTCTCTCTCTCTCTCTCTCTCTCTCTCTCTCTTCACTCACTCTATCTGTGCTCTTCGCGTTTCGTTCCTTGTGTATTGATTGAATGCAAAACCAAAATCATTTTAATTCAATATCCAAGAATCACATACTTGCGTTTATTGCGTAAGCACATCTAAAAGAAAAAAAAAAGAATCAATCGATTTAATAACGTATTGATGGGCCATGCGTGATCACTGCGACAGGAGGTACGTTGCAACAATAACAACAGCAACAAGCCGCTCTGGCATGTTTGCTCGGCAAAGTTAAAAAGCAATTTCATATGGCAAGATCCATACCATACGGATACGTTGGGGTCAAAATTGCATTAAGCTAAGCTGGGCAGGCAACAAATTGCTTTTCGTGTGGCTTTGACTATGTGCTTAAGTGTGTGTGTGTCTGTGAGTGTGTGTGTGTGTTCGTTTGTATGTTGGTACCAACGAAACTGCAACAAGGTAGAATTTACCACAAGCGTGCAATCCAAATCCATCCATCCATTTATCCATCCGCATAGGAGCTCGCTGCCCACCAACGCTCCTCATGCAACGATGCGCCGCTGTGATTGCACTCGAAAAAATTGCAAAGAAGATTAATTTTGACATGTGTGCTGATTTTCACAGTAATTTTCAAATGAACACAATTTGTTTCTATTTTTTTTTTTTTTTTTTTTTTTGCGAAATTTTTCCACATCAGCATACATACATACATAAATCTACGCAGAGTCGAAAGTCAATCGATCAGAAGTGTCACGTGTTCACGCGTTGCCAAACAAAATTAATATGATTTAAACGTGCCAGGTATAAATTCTTCTGGGATGAAGGAAATGAGCACAAAAACCTTAATATATACAATCGAGTGTGAGCTCCGGCTAGAGTTGTGTCGTTGGTGAAAGCCAATTGAAATAAAAAAAAAAAAAGAACAACAAAAACTAAGTTCGGTCGTGGATGGTTTTGTTATCTAAATTTTCCTCGTGGTGGCACAGCGGGCCGATGTTAGGCCTAAGTATGTCACTCTTCATGGTGGCAACCACACTGACCTTACCTTATTTTAAATCGAAAAATTCGCCTTTCTCGGATAGTTTTTGCGTCATCCACTTTTCCCGTTTTTGGAAATTCCATTCCGGGCCCTAAAATATCGTTAAATATAAGCTTTCATTGAAATATCTCATAAAGTACTGAAGCTACCCTTAAAAAAGGCCCGACCTGGTCCAATCCCATACTTGTTCTCAACGGTGTCCCATTCAACACGCATACCAAATTATGTCAGGATATAGCACAATAGGCCCACTATGGGTCGCGGTGCGCACAACTCCCACACTCAATAATAAAAGTCAGGACAGCTCAGCTCCTTCGATAAGAAAACTGTATACAGGCAGACTGAGAATCAACCGGATATGGGCAAACGAATCTCCTGGTGACGCTGATAATATCCATACATATTTTGTATGGTATATCTCGAATGGTTCTGGTTGTTACACAGAGTTAGTCGGGTGGAATGACACAAAACAGATAGATCCGTCTGAATTAACTCCACTCCAAATCAATAAGTGGAGAAATCAATATTTTCTTTATTTTCTTTTTAGAGTTGGCGAGACTTGAGATACGAATGGTATCCCGAAGAATTTAAGGGAATTGATACCTTTGTTGATCGTAACATTGACGTTTGGACATCGTCCACATTCATCGTCTTGAAGTGCGTAGCTTACATGTCTACATATTTGAATCAAATGACGCAAATTGAAAATACAAAAATCGAGACTCGTTAGTGTGAACAGCCCAAATTCTATGAACATTTCTTGTAAAAATTAATTCAATCTATCCAGAGCCGACTATATACATAAATAAATAAATTAATTAATATAATAAATAAATAAATAAATAAATAAAAAATAGCATAAAAAAATCCCGTTTTCCTTGATCCACTGGCATTTTAGATCGTCTCCAAAGACAGAGCATTCAATTTTCAATTTTCAATTTTTCCACACTTCCATAGACAATGGGAGAAAATAAATTTCAAATAATAATAACCTCAAATTAACCATTTTTGGCCACGAAATGAAAATTTACGATAATAACAGAACGCGTCAAACTAACAAATCGCATCGAATCAAGTCAATGCGAAACGAAACGAAACAAAACGAAACAAAACGAATCGAATCGAAACGAATCGCATCCGATTTCAGGAAGAGAAGTCGCATCAAACGAGCTGACAATAAAACTCAATTGAGCCCAGAAACCAAGACGCGAATGCGTACACTGTAAAGTCGAACCAAAATCAAATTAAAAAAAAAAAAAACCAAAAAAAAAATCGACGATGCAGATGGTAAATGGAAAATGTGTTACATATAAACATGGGAAAAAGACAATGCAAGGAGTTTTCATTACCCACATTTTTTGCGTCATTCATTAGTAGTCATCATTTAAAGCTCATCTTGCCCCCTTCAACAAAAAAAATAAATAAATAAATAAATAAATAAATAAACAAAAAACAACAAAAACTAATAAATAAAAGATTTAAAAAACAAAAACAAAACAAAAATACAAAATTCCAAACTTTATTAAAGTGTAGACGATCGCACTGCACTTGTTGAAGACGATCTCTCTTGCGAGCATTTTGGACTCACAAAGCCATTTGGAAGCGCGAGCCTTTGGCAACAAAGGCGGCTCTTTAAGGCATTCGTATATAAAACATAATGTGCGAGTAATTGGGCCAAAAATAGATGCAACAATCCTAAAATCCAAATGAAACTGAACGAGTATGATTTCAGTGTGCCAGCATTTATGAGAAAACAACGAATAACAAAACAAAAACAAAAAAACATTTAAAGTGTTTTAAACACCAATCACCAATCAAAAGGCTAAACTGCAACGATGGGAAAAGTTGCTGAACTCGGTTGATGATGAGATGTTGCACCGATGATGCTGATTTCATTATTGTTGCACCAGCAAACAGACAAACTAATTTCATTTATCGCAATTTTGACTTCATTTGACGTGAAATTGGTACACATTTACAATTTTTTTTCCTTTTTTTTTTTTTTGATTATTTTGAATTTATTTTTTTCTTTATTTATTTATTTATTTTTTTTTTTTTGCCCATAGCATGTGAAAAAGTAGGTTGTCGAGATTTCGTGGATATTGTGCACCTTAAATGTGTCAAAAATCGTGAGCGGCAACATAGCCATCACCATCATCATCATCGCCGCCAACTGACAACAACAAATTGCTGTGAAACATGCCGCAGAGCCGAAGAGGAACACGTGGATGCAACTACTTGAGACAGTTCAAAGAATACTCGGCCAATAGGAGGAGACAAAAGTGTTGCTTCATTAGATCGATTCGAAAGAGAGGAAAACGTTAAAGGGCTGAAATAAGTATCACTTTTTCAGAATTGGTGTTTCAGAGGTGTATTTTATTTTAATACACACATATGTTGGTGCATATGAGAGTTTTTAAAGAAATTATGATTTTAAGGATACAAAATGGACGGTGTAATCAGGTGTATCAAGGAAACGATGCCCTTTTGCGGCTTCCAATTATTCGTTTTGCTACAATGACCATTAAGACCTTTTTTTAATGGCTTTTAAATGGGCAAAAAATAACAATTTTTCATATCAATTTGTTGGGACCCACGTGGCCCACATTATAATCCCGTATATATGGACTTTAAATTTGTCATCCAGGGTCTTGCATTATTACAACCGAAATAATTTGCTCTCCAAACAATCTGGACCATATTTTTTCTTGCTCTTGAACGCTTAAACTAAAAGAAAAGGTGGCACCACATACACCTTGGTATTAGATCTAACTATCCGCTTTTAAAAACTCTGGACTCTGGACTCTGGACTGTGAAACCTCGGAAATCATGCTCTAAAGTTGAATTATAAAATAAAAAAAGATTTTTTCCTACCTCCACCGCCTTTCATGTATCTATGTATGTCTTTCTTCTTCTTCTTTTATCTTCTGCTTGTTCTTCAACTTTTCATCTTATTGCTCTTCCCTTTGACTTCACTCGATCAACAAGCGTTTGCGATAAGATTTACGACTTGTACCGCCAAGTGTAACGTTCCGAGTTAACAAATTCAAATTGCACTCTTGCGCCGTAACGATTTGTTAAGTTTACTGGAGCAGATTGCCTGAATCAAGATAGCAACTCCAGCGATGGCCATTCATCTATGTAACTCCCACAACCAGAAAATCCAACGAAGAACGAATCAACGAAAAATTTGCATTTAAAATGCATTAAAGCTCATCGGCTTCCACAACGGACTCGCAACTGTATGTGCACAGAGAACGTCTTCTTCAGAAGAAAATGCTGAAGTAGGCATCGAGATGGAGGTGGCGGTGGCGGTGACGATGGCGGTGGCGGTGGCGTTGACGAGGGCGGAGGAGGTGGCGGTGGCGGTGCAGGTAGTGGAGCTCTTGACGTGGTGGGTTGATCGCGTGCTGGCTGATTATCTTTGAGCGGTAGTCAGCGATTGTTTCATGTTAAACATGGAAGCTCAAGAAGTCGAAGCTAATCGGTTTTTATAGTTGAACATAATTTGGCAACCATGCCATGTAACCCATGCTCATGACGATGACACGTGACGAAATTCCCACCAGTTAAAGGATGTAATCGGTTGCTCAAATAAATCAAAAAAAAATTTACATAACTATTTTGACTCTTAAGCAGCAATTTTTCCTATTTTAAAGGCTTTTACGGTTCTCGACTCTCAGATCAACGGACAATTTCAATCGATAGTTGGGCGGTAATTCTTTGGGGGGGAAAAAAAAACGATCCGAATGCGAGAAGCTAATTGAACTGAAGATATACATAGCTCGAGGGGATAATCAGGCCGTTAGAGAGGCATTTCGGTCCAGGGCATTCTTTTAAGGAAGTCTGGGCCCCTTGAAGATAATTTGACCTCCGCCTGGAAATTTCAAAAAGTACGATAGCAAAAGGTCATCTGTAAAAAATTTGGAGCTCATTAAGGGATTCCGGACCCGGGGCCCCGGGATGAATCACTCCCTACAAAATGCTGCCATATTGCAATTTCTTTTGCTCCTTTTTCAAAAAGTACTAAGAACAAAAATAAATAAAATTCCCGCTAGGTATTTAGGTACAACAATAAAAAATAAAAAGTTATTAAAATTCTATTTTGGCAAAAATAATTGATCTAAGCTTAATTTGAACTGCCATTGAAATTCACTGGAGGCGCCATGGCGCGCCATCTCCATTGACATTTAAAGCCGACTCTGAGGGCCTCGGTCTATTCGCTCACTAATGGACTCGCCGTGTGGTCAGTTTCGAATGTTTTAAGCCGCCACGAAAATAAAAAGAGTTCTGTATTTCATAGAAAAAAGACACTTAATAAATATATAAATAAATAAATAAAAAGTAAATAAGCAGATAAATAAGGTGCAAGAGCTCGACCTCGATTATTCAGCAAGGCTTCTCTTTCGGCTTTGGCATTGAAGCCATTGAAAGAATCGGCAACGATTACAATCGCAGCGATTCGATAATTTTCGGAAATTATCATTTTCACTTAAAATCCGTTGAAATCATACTAGATTCTATGCAAACTCTATAATTCTCAGCTCTCAGCTCTCGAATTCGTAATCGCTTAATGCTACCCAGTTACCCGTATCGATGATCTGAATGATCAGTTAAAAGTTCGTCTTGAATGCTTTGAGCGATCTATTGATCGGCCGATTGCGATAGTGGTGGTCAGCAATTTGGTCTTTGATTTGTTTTCCCAGTGCGACGTGCCGACGTGCCGACGCGTCGGACGAACGCAACGTATCGACGGACGCACTTGGCTTGATAATTCAGTCAGTTAACCAAAACCGTTTCGCTAAATGGCCGACGTCGTCGTTTGTCGGCGAGATCGATTGAATTTGGCATAAGTTTCAAGGTGAAACGAAGTGATGATGTTTTCGTTTTTTTTTTCCCCCCGACAGAGCGCTGCACAGTGTAACGAGCCCATACATTTTAGGGACAAAAATAGAAGGAGTGATCGCACAATAATGAAACTTGGCATCGGGTATGGTTTTGACCCAATTTAGAAAGTAAACAAAGTTTCATCAAAATCGGACACACCCACCGTCCACTCCCCATACAACCAAAAACGTTTTTTTCTTACCAAATGGAATGTATGCAAAGAAAATGGTTGAAATTTAGTACAATGATTCATTACGGTGAAATACAGACGTCTGGGTAATTTTTTCAACATCGGCCACGCCTACCGCCCACTCTCGATACAACCCAAAACATTTTTTTCTCACCAAATGTTGTTTAGGCATGGTGGAATAATGGCGAAATCGGATTGATGCGCATCGAACCGCATATTGAGACATACCTTTTCTGAAAGGTATTTTATCAAGGAATAATATATAAAAAAAAATTAGAACCAGAATCAACTGTGCTTAGTGTTTCCGGTGTTCGCAAGCCCACATATTTGGGTTTTTTCTTGGTTCATTGGGTAACATCGATTTTCGAAGGAAGTCCCCACTTTTCAAACAAAAAAAGTTCTTCTTTTAAGATGTGGAAAAATTAAATATATAAGAAACCCTTTAAAATGGTGCAAAAAGTATTAAAATCGGATAAGGGAAAAAAAAGTTATAGCTTTTTAAATTTGCAGGTCACAAAAGCTAAATATAGCAATAAAAGACGCATATCAAAAATGTTTTGACTTTGACTATGCCTTGTAACCACATTAATTATTATTTTCCAAAACCTTTTGAGTTCTTCGTTAATTATAGTATATGTAACAAATCTGCATCAAAAATATTTCAAATCTCATACTTCGATATTTTCCTTTTTGTCCCTCTTCGTTACACTGTGCGCTGTGACGAGTGCAAATTGCATTTGTGCGTACGTGTGTCAAGTCCAAAATCACTCCAGATAGACCACACCAATTTTGAACAGAAATGATCAGCGTGCCCAGGAGAATCGATTCAGACAGATCAGTCTGTCTGTCCGTCATCCTGTATACAGGTTGCTTATCGAACGAGCTGAGCTATGTATGTAAGTGTCTTGATGAACTTCGGTACAGAGATTAATGTCGACACGATTCGGTACGAGTTCGAGAATGGACTTGATCGTTATTGCCGTGCTCTCTGGGGTCTATTGTGAAATTCATAAAACTTTATAAAATGGGCTGGAAAATTGAATGTTTCTTCAACCTCAATTCAAAAGATCCTACCCGCTTATGGGTCTTTGTCATACCCATGATCGTGCTCATTAAAAATGATTGCAGTGGGCGTGGTCCTTAGCGTAGTGAGGGAGGGCGAGGCGTAGGGGCAGAAAATGTATGTAGGTCGGGTATTGTATTGTCAGGCTCACTATAACACCCTTACATGTTCTCTTAAGTTGCTTTTGTGCTGGCATGCGATGCGGATTCCGCTCTTGGCCAGAAGGCGAAAAAAGCCAAAATATCGCTGAAATATTTGCAAACGACAAATCGTTTGACTCGAAATGTTGATTGATGTTTTCCAATATTATTTTTGGAAAAATTTAGAAATTGTTTCGGCGCGCACACAAATGCGAGGCTTCACAAAAATGCTCAAATGGGAAATTTCTCTTGAATTTTTCGATTTTCTCTCCGAATTTTTTAAGCGATTTCCGAACGACATTTGAGACAATTACGATCGCCGACGATTGCCGAAACGAACGAAAGTGCTTAGTCTAAAGAAATCATTTAGCAAACGCAGGGCCCTTGAAAGTGTTTCGTAACTGGGTTTTTTTTTTCACATATTTTTTGACTTTTTTAATTTTAAAAATTTTTATTTTTTTCTTAATCCATTAGTAAATTTGCCTGCAGAAACCAACAAAAGACTTTGACTTTGAGTGCAATCAATTTTGATATCGAAATCGCTTGAAATGCCATAAAACGGTTTCATTTGTAAGATGAAACGGTGCTTACTGTTGGGTGACGACGAGACGAGGCGAGGCGGGTGGAGACGATTATTCAGTATTTTCCATTTATTTTTTTTTTCTTCTTTTGTTATTTTTGCCAAAGAAATCATTTTTCAACGATTTTATTTTGACAAGCGCTGCAGCTGATCAAAAGCATTTCAATGAGAATAAAAGTCTAATATTGCTCAATTACAGGAAAAAACAAGTTAAAGTGTCGACCACTCAGTTGAGCTTGACAATACAATACCCGACCTACATACATTTTCTGCATGAACTTAAGAAACCCCGAAGCTTTACCACGCCCACTGCAATGATTTTTAATGATGACGTTCATGGGTATGACAAACACCTATAAGCGGGTAGGATCTTTTGAATTGAGGGTGAAAGACATTCACTTTTCCAGCCCATTTTATAAAGTTTTATGAATTTCACAATAGACCCCAGAGAGCACGGCAATAACGATCGAGTCCATTCTCGAACTCGTACCGAATCGTGTCGACATTAATCTCTGTACCGAAGATCATCAAGACACTTACATAGCTTAGCTCAGCTCGTTCGATAAGCAACCTGTATACAGGATGACGGACAAACAAACTGATCTGTCTGAATCGATTCTCCTGGGCACGCTGATCATTTCTGTTCAAAATTGGTGTGGTCTATCTGGAGTGATTTTGGATTTGACACACGTATGCACAAATGCAATTTTCGCTCGACACAGCGTGTCAGTTATGAATAAATCAAAAATTCGAAATTTTAAATATCGGTCAATGGGGAAAAAAGTAAATAAACCCAAATGAATTTCTTTCGATTTAGTTTGATTGAGTGGATCGGATCGGATCGGATCGGATCGAAAGAGATTTTCGTGTTTTAAACGATCGCCAAATGCAGGCACCTATGGTTTGTTACAATTATCCGACCTTCGAGTGAGTGAACTTGAAAATGATTTCGTTTTTTCATGGAATGTGTAGAAATTTTTTCGGACTCAGATTCAAGTTTTTTTTTTTTTTTTTTTTATTTTTAATATTTTTTTGTTAATGGATTTCCATTTGAAACGTCTATCGGTTTGCATTGGATTGACCTTCGTTTTTATTTAACTCCTTTCTGTGAGCCAACTTATGCTTCTTCGGTTGTATCACAGGTTGCCCAACTCTATCAAAATGACAAGACAAAGAAATTACCCAGAAACTGTCTACTCCACATAGAAGAAAAACATTAAATTTTTGACATTACAATAAAATCAACTTGACGATTTTTTGAAAATGTTGCATGAATACCTAAAATGCAATGTGTGAAACTTGTAATTTCCTCCTGATCACGACCAGTGGCGTAGCGAGGACTAATCTAGACCGGGGCGAGATAAATTAGCGCGGCCCTATAACATTTTTTTATACATACTTGCGAACTATGCCTGTATCCATCAATCTAATGCTCGCTTACATCAAAGTTAGATTTATGCTTAAATATGCTAACGTGGATGGGGAGCGGCCAAAACTGGTCTAAAACTCTCTCACGTACTTAATGGACAGCCCCCAAGTCCTTTTAAATCTTTCATTCAATTGACTTCGTTCGAGGCCCCTTTGGGTGCGAGGCCGTGGGCGATGGCCCACTTCGCCACTGATCACGATTCCATGAAAGAGGAATTTCGTATAAAATAGACCGATCAACATTTTTGGCCTTTTTCTTTGGGAGTTTCCAAGTTCGTAGTCCTTAGTTAGAATTGTCTACGAGGACCTCGGACTTTCGCTACGGTCTTCCTATTTCTATGGATGTCTCACTGCCCCAGAAGCAAAGTTCCTCTCAAGTCCGAATCCGAGTCCCCCCAGTTTGCCTGCCATATACGGAGATGTTTAAATCCATTCGCAATACGTTGATTAGATCCCTTCATCTGTTTTAAAGCGTTGGAGAGATTAAGCCATTGCAACATTTTCAATGGCTGATCTCATTCAATTTGAACGAATATTTTTGATGATTATTTTCGACCTTTCCTATGCTCTTACTCCTTCCCCAATCAATCTGTTTATGTACGAATTTTTTGATAACTTTGTTCGACGAGTTTTTCTTTCAACGATCCTTGACCATCGTTTTGTTCTTCTCCTTCGATTCTCCTTCTTATTTTACGTCTTTCTCTTGATCATCTTAATCTTATTCTTCTTTCTGAAGGCTTCGTTCCATGACGACATACATACGTCAGGGTTCGCTTTTCTCGATACATCTCTCCAATAACTTTCGAAACTCTTAAAGCTACCGCCGGCATAGAAGAGTTTCTAAAGAGGATTTCGGATGACACCAGTGAGGGAATCCATAACCAGAATAAATGATTAAGCTATGTTAACTTCAAAATTATTTAACCGACAACCGATAGTGAATTTCCTACGCAACCAATTTAATGAGTCATTGGAATTATGCAGGGCTGCTCGTTGAACGGGTCAGCACGGGGGCCGTAGAATTATGACACCTCTGAATGAATATTCTGTGTTCGGTGTTTGCAATTTAATTGTTCCCAGAAGATCCGCTCCGCTGTCTGTCCGTCGTCCGTCGTCCGTCCTCCGTCGTCTGTCAACCGTCGTCGGTCGAATTCTCTATAATTCAACAGCATTTTAAACGACGATTCTTGGCTGTGTTTTCTTGTTGCTGCTGTTGTCGCTTTTCGCTTTGACACACGACTTGTCGCCACTTGTCGTCGTAGGCTTGAACTTTGCGGCATTGATTTATGAACGCAGCAAGTGTGTGGTCATTAAAAATCACAGCAGTCGGCTCCGAATGTTAAAAGGTTAATTGGACGTGGTTTTCGGTGTTGAACAATTAATAAATGGTTTTCCGAAAGTGCATACAACTCTTTCCTGCAACATCGCATCACATACAATGTGCACAATCTTCCGTTAAGCACGCTATCTAAATTGCGTGACTGCAGTTGCCTTAAGTCAACATAATCGTTTCTGTTTTTTAATCTATTCGTACAAGATGTGCATGTTCATATGTATGTATGTATGTATGAATGTAGCAGCGTTGCCAGGCGTACCGCATTTCGCGGGGCGTCACACTATTTGGCCACAATTTTGAATAGCCCGCCGGGACATAGATAACTAATTTCGATTTTTTCAAATACATATATATATGGATGTAGGTATCTCGAAAACCATTTTATTCTGTTATTTTTTAGCTCATCTGTATTTTTAAATAAGACACACTTTTAATCCTCTAGCAATAAAAACTTCCACTTTCGGATAGCGTCCCAGCCGGAAATTTCACTACTTCTGCAGAACTTCCGAAGTGGTGAAAATTCATACTGCGACTACTCGCATTACTAACCCTTAATTCTAATGAAGTTTGTTAGGAGATGGCCGCTATTTTCAGTACTTCAAAATTCATGTGTTATTCATTAGGTAAAGGAGTGTATGACCCTGATCCGCATGAAAACTTCAATTGGGAAAAGTGCACGTGCTGGCTGGCTAAAATGGATCCAATGTGCATGATTATTTCATTTGTAAATAGAGTATATGCTGCTAACATGAATCATAATATCATTCTGAACAAAGACTATGGTGCCAACGGGAGTGAGAATTTCATTTGAAAAAATAATATGTATACGGCGCGGGGATCTAAGAGAAGGAAAATAAATTGTTAAAATTTTTTAAATGTTTTAATAAGCGCTTTCAAACTTGCATTTTTTCAATGAATATTTAAAAAAATTGGCGGATATGGCCATATTTCGTCTCTTCGTGACTGACACATTTTCGCCTTTGGAAAGACTTAAGAGTTTCAATTAGCAAAACATCTTAAGTACAAAAAAATTATAAAACTTTTGAGAATTGTAGCACACAGATTGAAAAACATCTTGTCATGCAAATTTCATAGGATCTTCATTAAAAATGGGAGTATACAACCCTCTTTCAAATGAAAATTTCATTTGAAGAAGAGTCGGTTGCAACGCGCTATTGCTTCTGTGATATTTTCACTAGAAGATCATTTGAAAAATCATTAATTGGCCTCTTTCGAAATGAACGCTTCACTACTTCTGCATTAATGATTTGTTCATGCATGGGATAAAGTCCGGCTGGGGTTTTTCAAAAACTCAAAAACGAACCAAAAAAAAAAAAAGACCCTACACATAGCAACCATGGTGTGAACATCCCAGCGGCAAATGTCCCGCTGACATCATCCATGAAGTCACGGTGACTTTGGATCCGGTATGCATGACAATTCCTATGACACTTTGTATGACATTTGTACACGAGTTGGACAGTGAATTCACCGGTGACATTGTCATGCTAGTGGGTGCGATGGCGAAAAAAGCATTTGAGAGCAGCACATTGCTCTTTTTCTCTCTAAATGTCAATTTATAGAAACCAGTTTGATAACTCTCTTCTTTGCCCTCTCTTTGAATGTTTCGAAAATTTTTAAAAATCTATTTTTAACAATTTTTGTTCGCCTCTGCCAGGGATCGAACCCGCGATCTTCGGATTCTGAGTCCAGCACTCATCATCTACGCCACTTCATGCTAACGCTGAACTGACGCTAAGACCTTATTTAAATTTCAGTAGCCAATGAGAGTCAAGCACATGAACAGCATCCCTCCACGATGACATGTCCTCAAAGATGTCATGCATGATAATGTCGGCTATATGTCATCGATGACATCATTCGTGACTTTGTCATGCAGGAGATAATTCTCCGCTGGGATTGTATGTGAACAAACATATGTGTATGTGTTACTCTAATACAGTCGAAACTATCTCTAATGAACACCTCTATAACGAATTTCATTGTAAAGCGATTTTTCTCCTTATAACGAATTCCCTCTACAACGATATTGTTCTCCCCGGGCCCATGAAATTCGTTGTAGAGTGTTCCGACTGTGCATCTTCTTGGATACCTGATATGATGTATGTAAGCGAGTATAAGATTTTTCGAAACCCTAATCCACCTCACGCTTTATGATTACGTAATTAATGGACAGCCCCTTAAGACCAAAAGCTTCAACGAAAACAGTAGGTGTCAAACAGGCAAAATTGTGATAATTATCGTGGAAAGCGAGGAATAAAGGAAAAGAAAAAGTGACCAATCAATATATTTTATAAAGGCGAAAGTGTATTTTTGGGGAAATGCTGCAGTTTTTTTTTTTTTTTTTTTTTTTTTTTTTTTCTTTTGATCCAGCCCCGCATTCCTTTATGAAATGGGCAAAAATTTTGAGAAAATCCCAATTTGAAATTAAAGTTATCTGGCACCGCTGTGGTATGTAGGCTATGTCCGCCCAGCCGGATTTTATCGCATGCATGACAAAATCATGAATTCAGAAGTAGTGAAAAGTGCATTTGAAAAAGAGACCAATTGGTGTTTTTTCAAATGATCTTATAGTGCTTCTAGCTCGCTTCAACAGACCCTTCTTCAGTTGAAATTTCTCATTTGAAAAGTGGCTGATTACTCTTTTTTCCAATGAAAATCTTATGAAATTTGCATGACAACCAATATGCACCCTTTTCTCAAATGAAGTTTTCATGCAGACTGCGGACATTCACTCCTTTTCCTAATGAATCACACGTGAATTTTTAAGTATGTAATAAAAACAGCGGCCATCTCATCATAAAGGTTACTTATGCGGATAGCCGCAGTATGAATTTTCTCCACTTCGGACGCAGTGCAGAAGTAGCGCAATTTCCGGCTGGGTGCATAGCGCAGATAACGAGCCTCGCAAGTGACCGGCTGCATTCAGGCTGTATTGATTAGAATTGATTGAACTGGATACGCGATAATTTTTGACATCGAAAAAACAAATAAAGTAAAACATTTCGATGACCTATTTAAAAATTAACAACAACAACAACAAAATTAAAGTTCAAATACTTATAAAAAAAATTTAAAAAAAAAAATACCTATTTCACATAAGAAAATCGTTATATTTGGCAATTATTATAGGTATTATTTAAATTTGTCAAAAGTCTTAATTACCTTTTAAGGTGCTCTGCTCTTTTGGCCTTTATTTGCTCTTAAAAAAGGAAAACAAAAACCGAACCACAAAACATAAAACATAAATGAAATTCGGAATCGCGGATTTGAGCAAAATGGAAAAATATCTTCCCATCGTGTTGAGATAAGTGTCAACCCTTTAAGAATTATAGTGTAACACACTTTGAGGCATTTTCCTTTTTCCGAAGCGATTTCGCAATTGTGCGAAGAACACGTTCGACGATTTGTAATGCCAAATGATTGAGAAGATGCACAAGCACAAGCATTTTTGCACAAGCCCCAAGATGACTGCCTTTGTACGTGCAGTGCACAGCGCACTGCGCACCGAGAATGACAGTTGAGAAAATACATACTTTCAAAATCCACCAAAAATTCGTGCAGATGCCACTAAGGGGGGAAAATGGAAAAAATGGAAAAAATGGAAAAAACGGAGAGAAAAAAAATTGGTATAAAATTTGCATTTTAATCTCTCGAAAGAGAAAAAAAGTTGGTGTTTTCCAACGAACGATTGAAATTTTTATTTTTTGTTGCTTTTGCTTTTGCCTTTGGCTTCGGCTAGATGCGATTTGAAGAGCATCGTCGCTTCGAATCGGTCGTGATGCATTTGAACTGCATTTGTGCGATTTCGATTTTCTTTGATCGTTTCTTTTTGTTTGAATTTTTATTTTGATTTTCTATATTTTTGCTCATATTTTTAATGCCATCTTTCATTTAATAATACGCTTAATAGTGCCATAAAAAAACAAATGCCGATTTTTAAAAGGGTATTTACCTATTCATGAGGCTGTTGAAGTTCAACGGAGTCGGGCATATGTGGACCGTTAAAGCGGCTTATGAGGCTTTGTTCAATATTATTGCCGAGACCGAATTGACGCGTTCCAAATTACTTATGAAGATATCAGAGCGCATTTAATTAAACATAAAATTGCATAAAAATACTTACATATATTTTTTTTTAAGCTAGAGATGATCACGTCATATGCATATGATGGGCTTTTTTTTTGGCGTTATAATCTTATTAATTTATTTACTGAGACTGTTTCCTTTTTAGTCCGGAGAAAATATGATCGAATTGAATTCATTGTTTAAAAAAAAATTAGGATACGGATTCGAAAGGATATGCAATTCCACGCATAACGGTCCTAAAGGTCACACCAGTCACAGCCATTGCATGAGCAGAAAATAGGTCATTTCGTTGCTTAACTGTTGTTAAAAGTTTTCATATTAAATAAGTCAGTCCCTGAGAATTACATCCCGTCTACTTATAAGTATAATACTTATTATGACCTAAGACCTAAAATAGACGTGGTTGTGACGGGTGTGTTTAAATGGAATTCCTCATCTAAAAACAGCTTAGCATTGAAAGATTAAGTCGGACATGTGCTTCAATAGTGTCACAACTCAAAATGTTTCATTTTCTGAAAGAAAAACAAGTAAGGGTGTTATAGTCAATGCCTGACAATAAAATACCCGACAAAGACACACATGTTTAAATAATTTTTGAATCACGCCCAAAAAACAGGACCACTAAGTAAGAATATTCAAGAAGTTTTTAAGGCCATTAGGGGCCCCATATACCGACGTTTGTTAAATTTCTTTATGAAAACTGCCCCTTTTCCACGCCCACTTTTCCATTTTTTTTTTTTGCAATTCTAATCGGAGGCTTAAATATACACTCAAATTCTAAGTTTAATTGAAATATGTTGAAAAAGTCCGATTTTGAGGCAGTTTTGGGATTTTTGTGACAGACCCTAGTACTGGAGGTACCCTTAATAATGGACCGACCAAGGAAATATTTTGGGAGGATGTTTATGGCTACAAAAGAATCATAAGTGCCAAATTTCGTGCAAGTCCCATTTGTATTTCGGGTGCAGGGGACAAATTTTTGAAAAACGCCCTTCTGCCACGCCCACTTCTTAAATTTTTTGAATTCGTATTACTTGTCTTGAAACACGTTCAAATATCAAATTTTATTTAAATATGTTGAAAAACTTCGATTTTAGAGCAGTTTTTGTGATTTTCGTAACAGACCCTAGTACTGGAGGTACCCCTAAAAATGGTCCGATCGGGTCCATTCTCGAACTTGTTCTTACTCATGTGCCTGTGAGCTTGCATATCAAGATAGCTCAACTGCTTCGATAAGATAACTGTATACAAACAGACGGACAGACGGACGGACGGACGGACATGTCTAAATCGAATCTCCTGGTGATGCTGATCATTTCTATATATTTTGTATGGTCTATCTCGACTGGTTCTGGGTGTTACACACAACCACACAAACGCAATATACCCTCGACACAGAGTGTGTCGGGTATAAAAAAACGCAGTCTAACCGATGCAGTCTAAATGCATTTGTATGACGAAGAGACTGGCATAACTGTTTTTTGCCCTGATTTTCCTTTCATTAACCCCAATTTGACAGATTTTGAGTTGTGAGACTATTGAAGATGAAAGAAGTCGTGTATGAATTCTGTTCAGAGTGTCAATTACAAGACTGTGTGACTGGGCGGTTGATCTAAACGACCAGAGTTTCAAAAAACCAAAAAATTCTGGTCCTCAAATCTTTTTTTACACTCATCCAATGTTCCTTCAGAATATATTCATTGATGAATGTTATGCTACATGATCATCTCTATCAAATATCTAACTGCTATACGTACCAAAACCAAAAATGCTGATAAGACAGACATTCCCATTGACCCGAAATTGCTTAGGATTCGACACACTCCATAAAGAAATGAACGAACGAAAAAACAAACTGTTTTCATGACTTCTTGAAATGATGAAATCTTTGTGTAATGTGTGCAAATTAATGTCTAATTTCTTTGAAAAATATTATGTACGAACATGTTTTGGCGAAACCTCCTCGAAAGTCATTAGGTCGATTCGAACCGTTAAACAATTCAAGTCCGCCGCTAGGCCGCGTGGTTTCGAACAACAACTACAACAAAAAATGCAAACAACAAAAAAAACAGCAAAACATTTGGACCAATTAATGACTCAGTCGTCTTAAGATGTTCCAGCGTGTTAAGCGTTATGCTTTCCCAAGTAGAAAATTATTTTGGAAAATATTTGCTCCGCTCATTAAAAGTTTAATTATATAAGTAAAATCGCTGCGGTTTCATTTGCTAACTTTAGATCATGATTGCCAGGGCCTTGAAATGAGCTCTTTTTTTATGTGCGAATATTATGACGGAGCACATTGTTTTTGTGGTTTTTCTCGTTTCCTTTTAACGGCTAATTGACAGTCTTTTGTCAAATTAAGAAGTTGAATTTTCTATGTGTTATTTGTTGTGTTAATTGTCATTTAAAATTCGTTCTCATTGGAAATGTGCTATGGCTTTATTTGACTTTGTGTCTTCACTAAATTATATAATTGCTCTATTTTGAAAATAAAACAATTCATCGGTAATTAAATATCCATAGAAAAACTAATCGTGAGTATATTATTCAATGGATTTTATGAGACAATTCCTCGCCACTTCAGGCGGGGATCTAAGCAAAGGATTTCCATCTTACGGTTCACGAATTTTATAGAAATGTTCTACATATGAACATATGTATTTTTTTACTATGCCCAATGTGCCACCATATATTGAAGTATCGTCGGCTAGGAGTGTACACCTGCTAACTTACAGTTGATATTTTCTATATGGACCCACTACATATATTTCGGGATTCCTTCTTAAGTAAGATGAAAATGTTCGTTCTAAGCAGTTTTTTGTGTGCCCTGTAATATTTTTCAAATGTTTGTTAGCAGGTTTACACCCTAAGCAGAGGATATGGATATATTACTTTTTTTTCTTTATTTAATTTTGTTTCCTAATTTAATTTAATTTTTTTAAACTCCTTTAACTAACGCCTACATCCGCTACTGTGCTATACTAGAGCTGGACAAACAATCGACAGCACTATCGATACTATCGATGGTTTCAAACTATCGAAAACATCGATGGTTTTTGAAGGCTATCGATAGCTTTTGATCCATGGACATTTACTTTAGCATTGGAAAGGTGGTGCTGGCGGTGACTGAGGGCTTTCTTCGTTTTGAAATGGACCGATTTCTAAAAATGACTTTATTTAGATAAGGACGAGAACCGCTAGAAAATTCATCTTTCAATTATCACAAATATCGATTGTCAAAATTATCGATAACCAAGACTATCGGTGATGATGGTGATGATGATGTGGTGATGATGATGGTGATGGTGAGGTTGGTGATGATAAGGTTGGTGATGATGAGGTTGGTGATAATGCGCTTGGTGATGATGGTTATGATGGTGGTGATGATAATGATGATGGTGTTGATGGTGTTGATGTTGTTGATGTGTGTTGATGATGTGTGATGTGTGTGTTGTGATGGTGTGATGGTGTTGATGTGTGTTGATGTTGTTGATGTTGATGTGTGTTGATGGGTGTTGATGTTGTGTGATGATGGTGAGGTGGATAGGGTTGATGTGATATGATGATGTGTGAGATGTGATGATGGTGTATGATGGTGTTGATGGTGTTGATGTGTTATGTATGTGATGGTGTTGATGGTGATGATGGTGATTGATGTGTGATGTGTTGATGGTGTGATGATGTGATTGTTGATGGGTTGTTGATTGTTGTATGTTGTTGATGTTGTTGATGTTGTTGATGTTGTTGATGGTTGTTGTGAGGATGTGGTGTGATCGATGAGTGATGTTGATGATTTGTTGATGTGTGTTGATGGTGTTGATGGTGTTGATGGTGTATGTGTGATGGTGATGATGAGTGTGATGTGATAGATGATGATGTTGGTGATGATGGTGTTGATAGTGTGTGATGGTGTGATGGTGTATGGTTGATGGTGTGATGGTGATGATGTTGTTGATGATTGTTGATGATTGTTGATGTTGATGATGGTGTATGTGGATGTGGTGTATGATGGTGTGATTGATGATGTTGATGATGGGTTGATGTGTTGATGGTTGATTGATGTGTATGTGTGTGATGTGTATGTGATGTATGTATGATGGTGTTGTGGGGATGATGGTGGAGGTGACGATAGAGGTGATGATAGATGATGTGTTGTGTGATTTGATGGTTGTTATGAGTTGAGCTGTTGATGGTTTGGTTAATGTTGTATGGTGATGATGGTGTGATGGTGTTGAGGTGAGTGTATGGATGTGTGGGTTGATGATTGTGATGATGTGTGATGATTTGATGATGGTTGTTGATTGTGATGATGATGGTGTTAGATGTTGAGTGGTGTGATGGTTGATGTTGTTGATGTGTTGCATGTGTATGATGTTGTTTGGATGTTGTTGAGGATGTTCGTTGATGTTGTTGATTGTTGATGTTTCATGATGTTGATTGATTTGTATGATAGTTTGATGGTGTGATATGCTGAGAGTGACGATAGGCTCAGGGCTATGTAGATGCACCTTTGAGTGCTGTTTATGGAGTTGATCAGCTGTTCGTGTGCTTAATGTCTGACAAAGGATGTTGATGGTGAGAGCTGATGATTGGAGTGTATAGCAGCTGTCTATGATTGCAGTAACGTGATGCTGGCCTTCAGGGCCTTTGACAGTGGCTGTTGAGTTATGATAGCTGCTTCTTTTTGATTGGATGATTATTATGATTATTCATGCCTAAGATGGTTGGGTAGATTTTGCAATGCGCAGGGCTTTGGACTTCATAAGGATCATTGATGCTACTCCAGTGCTTCTTTAAGTTCATCCGATCCTTAGGCTCTTTATGTCGAAGTCGATGTATGCACTGTGGACGGTTTGAAGAGTCGTCCAAAATTTGTAGGGGGCGATCATTGCGTCCCCAAGTGGAACAGCCTGCGGCTGCTCAGTGAAGGGCAGTCGTAGAGAATGTGTTCTGGCGTTTCTTCGTCCATTTCACAGAATCGGCATGTTGATTCATTTGAGAGGCCTATCTTTTTGAGATGATATCTCAATTTGCAGTGCCCCGTCAGGTATCCGGTTAGGATTTTTAGATCCTCTCTGCCAAGGCAGAGTAGTCTCTTTGAGACGTTTTCGTTGGGAGCGATGAATCTCTTAGCCTGCCTTTGACCTTTTGAGTTCATCCAGGATGCTTTAAGGCATTTTTGCTCCCAAATCCGAATAAGTTCTGCATTGTACGATTTCTGAAGAGTGCAGAAAGGCTCAGGGCCTATGAAGCACCTTTGAGCTCCTCGTTTTGCGAGGCAATCAGCTCTTTCGTTTCCTTCGTGCCCTGCATGTCCTGGAACCCACCACAGCGCCACTTTGTTGTGACAGCTGAAATGATTCAGGAGTGTATAGCAGCTGTCTACCATTGCAGACTTAACGTATGCGGCCTTCAGGGCCTTTAGTACAGCTTGGCTGTCAGACAGTATATGGATAGTGGTCCCTTAAGTCTTCCTTTTTAGACATTCTCGGACACAGATTTCTATCGCATATAGTTCTGCCTGAAAGATGGTTGGGTAGTTTCCCATTGGGAGGGCTTTTTGGTACCTAGGTCCCATGATGCCCGCTCCCGTGCTTCCATCTTCAAGTTTGGATCCATCTGTATGGTGATGATTATTGTGATGGTGATGATGATTGTGATGATTATGATGATGATGATGATGTTGATGATGAAGATGATGGTGATGATGATGGGGTGGATGACGGTGATGATGACGGTCATGGGGATGATCATGATACACACTACACACTTACACAACTTCTTGCTTCATCACGTCGTAAAAAACCATGAGAAATTCTGCGAGTCTTAAACTTCCCATTTTACAAACCAAATAAGAATTACAGGCGTCATGCTAAAATTTTATTCTATGCCCTGATGCCAGAAAGAGGTCTTTTTTCCGTTTTGAGGAATTTTTTCGATTTTACCTTAACCAAAAATCGTGGGATTTTTACTGATTAGGTACTTTCCTAAAAAAAAAAACAGAAATAAAAAGAGATTTTTTTGCAATCACCAAAATGTTTACAGGAATTGATGCGCGGAAATTCCTGCACTAATGGAAATCAGGCTTAACCCTGTGCCAACTAATGAGACTCCCTTACTCGAAAATGCACTTCGGGACTGGGGACAGCCTTATGGCATTCACTTTACACCGCTATTGGAGAATGAATTGAATTTAGTTCGGCATAAGGACTTTAAGAGACTTCAAGAGATCTGGCTTTAGATCACGTATGTATTGCGAAGCAATTGCAGAAGCTCAGCATTTTGGAATGCGAATATAGGCAACATCCCTGCCTAAGATAAACACACATCGATCGGTCCTTGACAACCCGCAAGGCGTAGGATTAATTCAAAAATCAATAAAACACCTCAATCCATTCGGCTGCGTGACCACATGAAGTATTAAAAAGATTGATTGAAAAACTCGTACTAATGCGTGGGTCCACAAAGAAGTCGCTTACCCTCACGCACACACACACACAATCACACACACACACAAAATTGCGAATTGGAATCACCAAAAAAGAAGAAAACCTGCTGCCAAGTGGATACTCTTATGACAATATCAAGCAGGTCATCGGCATCCACGACATGATTATCACAGTTATAGCCATGAAAAGCTCCACTTTTAACAGCCTCAAACAGAATAACATGAACACTGCTGGAGAGACATTAGCTTGCACAATGTACATCTGCTCGATCAAAATGATTTGATGGTGCTTGTTTTCCATTTGACGATCATAAACGATCATCCATCCATACGATCATATCCGACATAGAAACGATGATGAATTTTTTTCCTTTTCTTTCTATTTTTATTATATATACATATACATACAATATATATGTATGTATATAAAATTTGTTGTTTTTTGTGCTTTATTGCTGAGCGATAATTTAAACTTAAGCGTTCAATTAATAAAAGTCGCAATGTGTAAAGATATTTACCTTTAATCTCGATCTCGATCCGATCCGATCCGATCGCGATCTCGGCGAGCTTTAACTTAGACGTCTCGTTATGAGACACTCGTGTTCTAAGACATAGCGACGCGGATATTGATATAGATATATTACCAAAATTATGAGTCTCATTAAATTCGTGTATCCGAATAATTATTCCGCTTTGCCGTTGCTCGTGAACTATCGCACGGCACGATGGCATTGAGATTCTTTGAATCGTTTTCCATTGAAACCTTTTCAGCCGAGCTTCATTTACTTTGAGTGTCATAATTTTTTTTTTTTTTTCTTTTTCTTTTTGGCTCAAAATAATTACTCAGCTGAGTATGTAAAATACCCAAATCGCTAGATCAGAAGGGAAAGGAATGCTGAAGCGGAGGAAGAGAGAGACGCTAGGTGTGGAGCACGTATTTGAGATGAAATGCAATTAACTCATCGTTTGCTACATGAAGAGAACACCTTCGCTTCAATTAAGAAAAAAAAAAATAAAAAACAAAATATCAAAGGAAGAATCTTAAATTTAACGGTTAGAAAAACAAAACCTAAGATGCGTAGCTTATGGAACTAATGCCGTCTTTAAACTAGTTGTCGATCGAAAGGCAATATTCCTAACAAACATACATATGTACATGCATAGGCTATTCGAGCTTGTCGTGCTTGAAGAGCGAAGACCGATTTTAGTTCAGTTATCTTCTGATTGGCAGCAAGTGCAAAGGCGGCTTAACAAATTTGCTATAATGATAAGATCGATTAAGTCTGTCAATTCGAATAATCGGGCATGTGACAGAAATCGAATACGAGAGAAAACGTTCGATTTCGGTTAAATTTTCATACAAATCTAAGCGAAATCGAACTTTTTCTGTCGAATTCGATTTCTGTCACATGCCCGATTATTCCTTTTTTGTTTTAAATATCATATGTACATGCATACATACATACATACCAGCATTTTATTTGAGCAGTCATTATCTAACGGAAGAAAATGATGATTATCGTTATCATTATCTGGTATTTGTGACCGAAAGCTCATTATATTCTTAAATCGGATGTTTTAAAAAACTTAAAAACACAACCCAGAACTTCCCAGCAAGCGAATGAAGTCCCAATTCGAAATAGGAGCCGTCATAACGAGAACATTTAGGAGTCCGAAATGCATCTGTTTCCCTTGTTGAAAAGTATCATTCCGGAATAATTTCGAACACTTTTTGAAAGTTATTTCGGAGTAATTTCGAATAATTTTCGGAGTAATTTCGAAGTCTTTTCGGAGTCATTTCGGAGTCATTTATGAGTAATTTCGGAGAAATTTTGTATTCGTTCCGAAGTCATTTACGAATAATTTCTGAACAACTTCGGGATCATTAAGGACTTATTTTGTAGGTACTTGTTTTTCTAACCGCCATAATATGTAAAAACTTAGAATCCATAAATGTTATGATTCCATAATGATGGTTGGGTTCTTGAGATAAAATCTAGGATGGTTTTTTTTTTTTTTTAAATATCAGAAAAACTATTCCAATTTTATTTGATGCAATTCTATTTTTATGAATACTTGAGCTACTCCATTCGATATAAGCCCAATATTTACATGATGAGATTCACTATTTTCCTAATGCTCTCGTATGAAGGTTACTACGGAGCTGTGAGTTCGGTTTTATACTGTTGCCAGCATGTCTGCAGCTACCTTTTTGTTCATTCTCAAAAAATACTGAATTGAGAAATTCAATTAACTCAATTCGAGGTGTAACAAATTGAACAAGGTTGCGCCTCAAAAATAGCATCTTCGTTTATGCGCTTACCAAGCTCCAAGAAAAGAGAAGAAGCTTTATAAAAAAAAGCCAAAAAAAAATCAAAAACAAAAATAAAATCGAAGAAATTAATCTCAAAACGAATCGTTTAAAATACTATAATTAAAACATACATACATATGTACAATAGATCGCCATAAGAAAGATTTGATACACTTGAAAATGAACAAAAGAGGTCAATGCGCGAAGAATGTCCTTCGACAATCAATCACAATAAAATTTCAAATATCCATGAAATTAATATGATTCGATTTGCGGCCTCACAATTGCATTAAGGAAGCCACAGAGGAGAGCTCTCTGGAGCCAATTTTTTGAAAATGTGAAATCGATATTATTTTTCCTCATTTTATGAGAAATCATATGTCGCTTCGGATTGTAGTGAAAACGAAGACCGTGCAAACGTATGATCGAAGGATCTTCCATATGTTCCTTGTCGAACATATGGCGCGAAACAAGTTGGATTGGAAATTCAAAAATCCATAACTCAAACGATTTTTATTGTAGGTAGTAAAATAATTTTTTTTTTTTTTTTCAATGCGATTCAAACCCATAAATAACAAGGAAAAATTTCAAAAACCATTTTGGATTTTGAAGCTTTCAATTACGGCTTGCGTATGGGTAATTAAATAGTTTGCGCAAAATCATCTCCATCTTTTATTTTACAATTCAATGCGCGACGATTACTTAATCGTATAAAAAAAAAAACTGAAGAAAAAAACGAAATAGACGGCAGTAAAGCGATAAAGTGCTCTTCATAAAATGAATTAGAAGACACCTCTGCGGGCTTAGCACCCAGCATCAGCATCAGCGTGAGCATCGGCACTGGCACTGGCACTGGCATCGGAGCGAAGAACAGTAGCGCGTATAAGCGATTTGAAATGCTCTCGAGACTCAAGATGAAATTGCATGAAGAATCGCACCGAAAAAGAATGCTAAATCGTAACAAATTGCGATTGTCGAGAGGCATTAAATTATTCACAAGCGGCGGCGGCTCGCATGGAAGATCGGAGCGCGCATGTGACAGTGCCATGCCGCCGCAGGCGTCATAATTCTAGTGCTCAAACATTTTAAGTGACTTTGATGTTATTTCAAAGAATCTTTTTTTTTTTTTTTTTTGTTTTTTTGGTTTTATGGTTTAACATTATTTTTATTAAGCAAAATATTTGCTCCAAAATCGTTTTCACCTTCAAACCAGACTAAGATTGCATGCTTCTTCGTTCTTGTTCGAAGAACATGTTTTTTTCCGATTTTTTATTTAAATTTAAACCGTATGAAATGATAACGGAGATATGTTATGATAACTCGTAATATTTTTGTGGAAGAAATTATTCGTAGGTCCATTGAAAACGGTTTTGTTTTAAAGCCTTAAATGAGCTAAGTGAATTTATTAGTGAAAAAAATTATTAACTCCCCATCGTCGCTTTCGCATGTTCGAACAATTTTGGATAATTGAAAAATTATGATTACGTTATTGGCAAGAAAAGTGAAAGGTTTTTAAGAAAATTATTTACTACGCGATCATTTCTGTATTGACGAGTCTGCAAAGTTTTTTATTTATATTTTTATTTTTATTTTTTTGCGGCGGGCTCAAGTAGAAATCCGAACTACTTAACTAACGAAAACTAATTGGGCGCAACGTTCAAGACAAATTGGAACAAGGAAATTGCTCTCAAGCCTATTGACCTGTTTTTCATTGCTCGCTTTTCAATGCAATCGCAATACTTTTTTTGAATTATTTTAAATTTATTTCATTGGATTTACTTGGCAATAAAATAATCAACACTCGTAAGGACCAGCTCAAGAGAAATTGGGCACTTAAAATAATCCGCCTATTTAAATAAGGAAACGAACATAATTTATTGAAGATATGAACTAAAATAAAATAAATTTTTAAACGGAGTCGTTTTCTTTCGTTATCAGTGCCCTAATGTTTATTCTCATGGGCGTATTTGCAGAAGGTCAGGGAGGCGCAGCTTCCCCCTCTAAATATTTTCTGTGCTTTAAATAAGCAATGATATTTGAATTTTTATCAATAAGGATCTCGCTGAAGGCTTCATGGTCGCCTCTGTCTTGAACGAGCGATTTCCAAAAGATCGAATGCCCATTGCCCGTGTCCCATGAATTTTATTTTTCATACCAACATCCTTCTCTCGATTTTCCCCACAATCATTAAAAGCAATTTCTATTCTACTAGAGCTGGAGAAACAATCGATAGCACTATCGATACTATCGATGGTTTCAAACTATCAAAAACATCGATGGCTTTTGAAGGCTATCGATAGTTTTGATTCATGGACATTTACTCTAGCATTGGAAAGGTGGTTGCGTACAAGGCTTCTCTTTTCGAATTTCCCCAATCATAAAACTTAATTTCTATTCTACTAGAGCTGGAAACAATCGTTATCGATATAACTATCGATTTTCAAAGATGGTTTCAAACTATCGATTGTTAATTATTATACATTTACGATGGCTTTTGAAAAGGCTATCGATTACGATTTTGATTCATGGACATTATTAAATCATTGTAGATAAGGCGAGTAGCCGTGAAAGAGGTTCTTCTCATTATATGACAAATGGTGGCAAACGATTCTAAACAATTGATAATTTGACTATTAAGAATATTCGATACTCGAATTATTCGATTACTCGAATTATGATTACTAGATTTATCAAGAGTTATACGGTTTCAAAATCGTATTGTAAAATATTGCGTATAATTTCATATTGAAATCTAGCATTATATTCAAAATAATCACTGTATCTTAATTACTGTTTATTTTTTGTATTCTCGAAACTTGTATTAAATGAGTTTTACAAATAAACTGATTACAATGTTTAAAAAGCAAGAAAGAGCGAAAAAACGATGGTTTTTAGACTAAATTGAGATCGCTGATGACGAAAATGGCATCCGTTTATTTTTCCAAAGAACGCAAAAAACGTGTTTTTTGGTTACTTAATGAAATTTTGCCGAAGAACTCAAAAACTACCCGCCTAAATAACATAAAATTTTATTAGTCTAAAGCAGAAAATTCTCTCCTTTGCAACGATATATCATTTGTTACAATCGGTCTCTTAGTTTGTAAGCTATAGAAATTTGAACTTGCGACCCCAATTAAGTCTAAAAACCATCATTTCGTCTCTGCTCTCGCGAAAGTCTTAAATTCTGTAAACTAGTGTTATTGAAAAAACCGATATTTCGATACTGAACCTATCGATTATAAAACTATCGATAGCTCCCCATCTCTATCGAGCAAATAAATAAGACAAACTTACACACGTTCTTGCTTCATCACGTCTCGAAAAATCTTCAGAAATTCTGCGAGTCTTAAGTGTCCGATATTACAAACCAAATGAGAATTATAGGCGTCATGCTTAAATTTTATTCTATGCACTAATGCCAGAACGACGGAGTTTTTTTCCGTTTTGAGGGATTTTTTCGATTTTACCTTTACCCAAAAATCAATTCAAATCAGATCCGTACGCACGGGGTTGCAACTATCGATGGTTCTCCAGCTGTATATTCTACCCATGGACCAGATCTTCGTTGAGAGAAAAGCATATACTTACTTGGTATTAATTTTCCTTCTCGGAACTTTTTTAATTCCCTTTGGTAGCCTGCTTTCAACTATTAACTTTGTCAGAACTATGCCGCCCATGGGACTGTTCTGTGTTTTCCCATGGCATAAAAAAAAGCTCCTCAATCGTGACTGCAACATTTAAAAAGTATAAATTTACTCGAACTTAAAAGCACTTTTGAAAAGCGCCACAATTAGGATCAAATTTGTATTGGTTTAGTTTTAGTTTTTTGTTGTTTTTGTTTTTTTTTTCTTCGTTTTGTCGTTTTGCTTCTCCTCATTGCAGTGCGTCGCAGAAGAAATAAACAAAAGACATAAGCAACGAACTTGAAACATAAAATGCACTAATGAACGGAACGAAAAAGTCATATCAACAAAAGATGCACTCAATTTAAATGAAATGGACCATTTTTATGGGAAAATAGCAGCTGAAATGGACGCCGAACGGTCGCGAGAGGAACGCAACGAGTCACCAACAAGTGAACGTATTGCGAACAATCCCAGCAGTTATTTGTAACCGATGGTAATGCAAAGAGTAATTCAAAAGGCGTACTGTTTATGCATTACAAAATCGATTATTTTCAACACGGCGATGTCCTGGCGAATGTTATGCATGCCTATTTGCATTACCAGTTGTACGAAAAGTAATCGAAAATACTTGATTTTGTAATGCATTACTATTTGCATTCTCAAGTAGTGCTATAGAAGTATGTAACGCTTTGCTTTGTCAGTGAACATATTAGGCAACACATTACCTTTTCGATGATTACCTCTCCATACAAATTTGTTCAATTTACTTTGCACACTGAGCGAACTTAACCATGATTTTTTTCAAAGGGCGCATTGTTATTCACAGTCCTTTTGATTTTCGAGCAGAACAAAAATTTCAAAAGAAAAATGGTTGAGTCAACAACATTTTTGGTTGATTGAAAGGAAATATGTTTAATTACATTTCTTTACGTTCGGTATAATCAGACCTGGGGGTAGTGAACTAAATTTTCAGCCCCACTAGTTCTTTAATGAGTGAACTGACACGTCGGGTTTCTTGCACTCAAATTTTTTTTATTAAAACCCACTAGCTCCACTACCACTAGATTGGGATTTAGTTAAAAATGTGAATCACTAAAAATTTAGTGCACTACCCCCAGGTCTGGGTATAATTCTCATTTGTTTTATAAAATAGGACATATAAGATACATATGTATTCATCTTTTTAAGCATTGCGAAAGCAGTCACGACCATATAGTACTATAGGTCTAACTCTTCTTCTTCCTAATCCCTGCAATGTGTTAGAGCTACGCTGCTTCAACATAGGCATATAGCATGAGGAAAAGAGAAGCACGCTATGGCAGCGAAATCTGTAGCTCTGCTGTGGTGAAATGCATTGCCACTTTTATTTTTAATTTTGGGAGATTTTCGAGTTCATTACATATAAAATATCTACCAAAATCATAAAATGATATGAAAAGCTTGAAAAACATAAAACTAATCAAGGAAACTCAATATCAAGGAGAAAAATAAATTGTTTTTTAGTTCTACCCTGTCCACTTAACTTTTTGATCACACTGTTTCAGCGAAAATACTAAATTCTATGTACAATCAAATTCGTAGCCGCAGTCAAAATGTATGTCAATTTATTACAAAATGAACACATTCGTGCACATTGAGCAAAAACATATCGTAATACATTTAGTAAAGTTTCAATTATGAACTTTTCAAGCAATATAAAAAACAGAGCCGACGCCGTGTTTCTTTTATAATTTTCTTGCAAGTGGCATCATAGTGCCACTTTTTGTCTGCCCGTATTGTTGTTGGTAGCTTTCTGGTGAATTTCTCGAAAGAGTTGAATTTCCTATTCCTGCTTAAGGTTTTTGTTGGTAGCTTTTTGGTGAATTTCTCGAAAGAGTTGAGTTTCCTATCCCTGCCTAATGGGGAGTTTCTTATTAGCGGCAGAGGCCTTTCGACGTCGACAGTTAGACCTATAGTACTATATGGTCACGACAACGGAGTGACAAAATCGGATGAAGTCCATCCGATGGCTATTTTTGGGGTTTTGTACAGCAGAGGGCTCTGTGGCTATTTGCTTTGAACGTTGAATAAATTTGTTATGACATTTCTTCTTGTATAGTTATTTTAGAAAATTTATTTTTATTTTTAAAAGTTATCTTGTCATTTCAATAATGTCCGTGGTTAGTTCAACAATTTAAATTTAAATCCATTTTTGAAAACTATCATGTCAATTCAACCTGAAATATGGTTGATTCAAAAGGAAAATCTTTATTTTTTCCAACAAGAAAAATTGTTAAAATTAAAAATATTCCTTGTTGAAGCCATTTTGTATGTTTTTCCTTTTGATTTAACCAGTTTTCTGGTTGATTTTTTTCTCTGTGCATTCCTATTTCATCGATTAAAAAATGCATTACTTTGGTAATGCACTTCCTAAATAATTGCTGGGATGGTGCACCCTCCACACTGCCACACCCACACACACACACACACACACACACACACACACATACACTCACACGCATACACCTACTACGTGGGCATTAACGTAGATAATGTAAAAATGACCCCCTCCTTTGTTAAAAAATCAATTTTCGGAAAATTTTAGAAGGAAAAATGGTTTTTTATAATTTTTTTTTTTAATATTATTTTTTGTTTGTTTGTTTCTTTTTTGCTGTGTGTTTCTTTGGCTCCTTCTTCAGTTTTGCAATGCTTTGCAATGAACAGAAAACGATGGAATGGTAAAATGCAATTTTGGTACTTTTGCCTAATGAATGACGGACTGAATGAATGCCCGTGGAGCTAGGAGAGTAATCGCAATCGTCATGATTTGAAGGTGCTTCATACACTCAGACACACGAGACAGTAGCCTTAGTAACCGTTACAAATTTCGGAGCCGACAAGCGAAGCAACAACAACAACAACAACAACAACAGTAACAGAAAGACATCAAGAGGTGACGGCACGAAGGGGAGACTTTGAGCGCTGCCGCTGTGAGGTCAAGAATGGTAAACGTTCAAACGCATTTGAACGCAAGCACCGCCTCGGGGGCACTGTAACGTCATGCTGATACGACAAATGTACACACACACATATATATATATATATATATATGTATCTGAACATATGTACGTATCAGTAATAATGATTCAAATAACAGACAAATTTAATAAAATTGTGCAGTGGCAGTCAAGAACAGCAAATGAGCGAGCAACGAATGTACTCGGCCGTAATTTTTCTCATCCACTTTGTTTTTCTTTGTTTTCGGTTTCGTTTTCAGTTTTTGGACATTTGATGTTCAAAGAAAATGATGCAAGAAGCTTCATCAGCGCGCAAGCCATACACAGATGAATTGCTTCAGTTGCTCGAAATGCTCCGAAGGAAACCAAAACGTTTTCATTTATTCAAGAGCAATCAAAAGATCGGCTTGCTGTATTTACTATCTTTGCACTTTGACGAGGCGAAATCACGAACCGCAGAATGTGCATATACGATTAAATAAAAATTTTTAATACATAATTATACACATATGTACATATGTATATAGGTATATATCAATTAAAAGCAAATTTCATTTACTTTCCTGTGTAAATTTACGCTGCGTTTTCTTCACTCTAAGAGTGAATCTACGATGCGGAAAGTCCAGGGCGGCTCGCCTGTTTCCCCCTTTCTTTGTTTTCGAAGACCGCCGGTGATAGTGCTCCATATATGTATGTACGCATATACATGTATGCAGTAGTAATCCAGGTGGCTGTTAAAACTTACATTAGATAACTATTTGCTTCTTTTAAACAAACGAACATGCTGTGGCGAGCTGGATACTGGGTACGCCTGACAATCCGAAGGGTTCTGGTTCGATTCTCCGCTCGGTTAAAAATAATTGAAAAAAAATTACACAATCGAATCTGGATATAACGAATCGCTGAAATAATGAACACTGGGCATCACCCACAGTGTACCCATTTTGCCACATCAGTGGACATGGACCGAATCGGCGAACCTGCGCGCAGCTGCGTCGTGATCCGGCGCTATCCTCACCTCATTGATACCACAGCCCCCACGACTCTCCCCGAGGGGCCCATACCCGAATCATGTATTGGTGGACATTTGGCTAGGGTCCGCGGGTTTGCCAAGCCCGAAAATCATAAATGATTCCCCTCGCGGGAAAGGGAGAGACAGAGAAAGAGAGAGAGAGAGAGAGATAGAGAAAGAGAGAGAGATTGAGGAGAGAGATAGAGAGAGAGATAGAGAAAGAGAAAGAGATTGAGAGAGAGAGATTGAGAGAGAGAGATTGAGAGAGAGAGATTGAGAGAGAGAGATTGAGAGAGAGAGATTGAGAGAGAGAGATTAGAGAGAGAGAGATTGAGAGAGAGAGATTGAGAGAGAGATAGAGAGAGAGAGAGAGAGAGAGAGAGAGAGAGAGAGATTGAGAGAGAGAGATTGAGAGAGAGAGATTGAGAGAGAGAGAGAGATGAGGAAGAGAGAGAGATGAGAGAGAGAGAGATTGAGAGAGAGAGATGAGAGAGAAGAGAGAGAGATTGAGAGAGAGAGAGAGGATTGAGAGAGAGAGATTAGGAGAGAGAGATGAGAGAGAGATAGATGAGGAGAGAGAAGAAGAGAGAGGAGAGAGAGGATGAGAGAGAGAGAGAGAGAAAGAGAGAGAGAGAGAGAGAGAAGAGAGAAAGAGAGAGATAGAGAGAGAGAGAGGAGGGGGGAGGTTGAGAGGGCGTTCGCAGCTCTCAAATGTCTTTTTCGCTATCGTACCCTTTATCCACTACGCCACTTCATGCCAAAGTTCAACTAGCGGTAAGCCCTTATTGCAATTTGCGTTGCCAATGAGATTGAAGCACTTCAACAGGACCCTTCTACGATGACATTGTCCCCTAAGAAGTAATGCGTGATTTATCCCGGTGAAATTTATTTTTCTACTTTGTCCTACAGGAGACATTTGCGTGCTGGGTGGGTGTATTCAGTGTCAGTGTGTTCGTCCTCTAACCGTTCGACCAATATCTATGAAACATGGATTTTCTCTTTATCATTGATACTCTCGCTAACCCACGGTTGCACATACAGATACCATTGTAGAAACCAATGGCTTGGCTTTCCCTTTAATTCATGTTTTTTTCGACTTCGAATTTGGGGCGTGGCAACGAACACCACATACCGAGTTCTTTAGGTCTCTGTGGCTAAATGTCATCGGAAATTCAATCGCCCAGAAAAAGTAAAAAAACATTTCGGTTAAATAGTTCATCGCTAAATGGACTACAAATGGACGTAATTATGTTGAGGCAAAAGACACTAATAACTTCATGGAATGCAGGTTGTCTCCCTCTCTTCCACTCTTCCTCCCTCTCACTCTCTCGCACTCTCTTCCACTATGTTCAGGTAATTTCTATGATACAAATTAGATGCATCTAATGACGATTCAAAATATTGAGTTCCATTAAAAGTTTAAGGACGCAATAAACTTTGTGGTCAGCATTATGTGCCGTGGATCATTTAGGTCAAGGCGAATACTTTATGACCGTAACAATTAAAATTTGTTGTAACAAGAAACCAAGAACAACAACTCTGTAAATGATATTAAGCCTAACGCTCTCTTTGAAGTATCTTATAATGGGGCTTAGAGCCTTGAAAGCACTTCAGTCTATATACAGGAATTCGGATGTCATTTTTCCCAGTCAGAATTGCAAAGCAAGCACTTGGGACTGTTTGTAAACAATTTAAGATAAAATTTATTAAAGAAAACATTTCTCTGAAACGTGTATTTGCCTCGAAACCTCAAAAAATCGTAAATCAAGCAGACCAAAAAATGAATGAATGAAATTTTGTATGAAAAATTTAACACTTTCAGTTGTTGCAGTTAATTCAGATTTATTTTTCCCTAGTCGTAAGCAAACAAATTATTTACATGTTTAGGAACAAATTTTCCTAAGAAATTTTAGGTTATGATATATATAAATGTATAAACATTGTGCGAGTTTGAAAGTGTATTTGCATCGAAAATCTTCAAATTCGTAATAAGAGACCAAATAAATTCGAATATTGACATTTTGAAATTTGAATGAAAAATTTAACACTTTTCCGCTTTTTCAATCTTTTCACTTTTAAGGGAATACCCTAAATAATTTTTCTTTTTCGAAATAGAACTTTTCTTTAAAATAAATTTGTAAAGTATTTGAAAAAACAGTCGGAAGTGCTCCATTGAACGGAGTCCACAAAAAAAAAATTGCTCTCGAATTCCTGGTGCGCATGCGTAAACAACGCAGTCAGCATAAAATATAGACTCACAGCCACCAAAAAAAAAAAAAAAAAAACATAAAAAATGAATAAAAATTACGAGTCAAAAGTCAATTACGCCAGAAAAGAAAAGTCTGGTTTTTTTTTTAAATTTTTTTTCCTTGCAGTCAGAATCAATTCGAGCAGCTACAAAAACCTCTCATCAAACTGTTATAGTTCCATCGTAAATCCATTGGTTTGAGGGGAATTTTTGAATGAACATCGAAGATCAGAACTTGACGCTTATTGCCTTACTTTTCTTATAATCGTGATTAAGTTCTTACATGCCGCGAGCGAGCTGCCTGCAAATAACAACAACACGACTCGACAGCATTGAGCTGGATGCGCGCGCATGCGTTGTGCTGCGACGATCACGCGCTCTCGCTGGCAACTGTGGCTGCCTGTTCACGACTGGAGCGGACCAACTGTGGCAATCTTTATGAGCGCGCTGCATGGGAATGATTACTCCCGCGTTGCTCGTTTTCGATTTCGTTTTTAATGAAAGTGAATTCGGCATCCGAGTGCGCGGCGGTGGCGGTGGCGGCTGCTGCCTCTGAGAGACAACACCAACAGCAACAACAATTGGACGCTTTTCTCGGTACTTGGCTTAGTTCCGAAATATTGTAGTTCACTAAAGCACTTTCTGATGCTTTGTGCTGCTGGCATTGTTTCTGTGTTTCGGCTTTTTCTCTTCTATTTTTCGCAAACTCTTTTAATTCCATTAAATTTGTTGTTGCTGCTGCTGTTGCTCGTGTTGCTGCTGGTACTGATGTTGCTGTTTCTGTTTCTGTTGCTGTTGCTGCTTCTGCCTCTGCTGCTGCTGCTTCTGCCTCTGCTGCTCTGCAATTGTTTCTCTTGTTTTATGAGATTTTTGCGCATAGTTCTGTTTTGTTTCATTTTTATTATTTTTCGTTTTGCCTTGTTGGGCTGCTGCTGCTGCTGCTGTTGCTGTTGCTGCTGCTCAGCTGTATGTGGCGCTACACTCTAAGTGCCTCTTCTTCTTCTTCGCCGTCGTCTTCTTGCATTCGTAACGGCAACTCGGGGCACCACTCCAGTTTCAAATATAAATACTGGTCTCCTAAATTGTTTCAGTATCAAATCCAAATCAACCATCTTCGAAAGAAGAACAACAAACTTAACCAAGCTTTAAGCGCCTTGTGTGTGTGATAACTCAAAACTGAAACAACAAGTGAATATACAAAATGAAGGTACAAATAATATTCAAAAGCCAACTATCAAGTCGAAATCAGTTGAAAAATATAATTTTTTTTTTTTTTTGAATTTTTAAGTGAATTTGAAATTTGATTAGAGATTGTCTAAAGGATAATTTTTCAAAGGATTTTTTTTTCGATTGGAAAAACGGTGAAGATGAAAGGAAAAAACTTTTCGATTATATACAAAAATTGCTCTAATTTCTTGTTCATATAATTGAAAAAAAAAAAAAAACATTTTTAATTTGAGTGATACTAAAAGGACCTGGAAATTTTGTTTTTTGAGAAACGTTCGCTTTCAAAGAATTTTTTAATTATGAAATAAAAGAATTTCTTTCTTTTTTTTGCATAACTCAATTTAAAGCATCCTTTTTACGTATTAAATCATAAAATAACTTACCGGAATTTTCCAAAAGAACTTTTTCTCTTGTACTCTGCTTCGCCACTTTTCTATGAGAATTGTCCTTTAAGCTATTGTATGGGAACAGATGATAATAAAGCAATTGATTTCACTGTGAAAATATCGACTATTCTCGCAGGAGTTGAAAATATTGAGTTTTAATGAAGAATTGGGATATTAAATATAGTACTCAACTATCGAGTTCAATTCCACGAATAAGTCCCGAACGTTTAGTTGCGGTCCCACTGAAATAGAAAAATACGAATAAGTAAACATTTTAATTTCATAAGGACTAATTAAGGGGAAATTATCTACCTGAAATTTCGATTCTTAGCAATTATAGGCCTCCCTAGAATAAACGTTCTCGAAATTACTTTCAAAATGTTGAGGACTTGAAATTAGAATTTAAGCGACATAGGTTAGGTTAGTTTAGGTTAGGTTAGTGTGACTGCCACCCGGAAGCGTGATACACTTTGGTAAAACATCTGCCCGCTGTGATACAGCAAAAACATCCACGACCAAATTGGGGGGATGAACCCAGACCCTCTCGCATCCCTCCCAACTTTTATGAATAAATATCAGGCCGATTCTGAATATTCCCAGGGAACGAATTCCCGGGGAATTTACTTTTCTCGAGAGTGAACGTTTTTTTTTTATATATATACTTATTTGGAAAAAGAAATTTGATGGGGAATGGGTATTTGACCTATACCCATTATTATCCCTACCCTATCTATTTAAAAAATAGGAGAATTTTAGTCTCGAGAAAATTGAATTCCCCGGGAATTCGTTGCCTGGGAATATTCAGAGTCCAGCTGTATACCTATGTACATAGGCCGATTCTGAAGGGCGTAGCGAGAGAAAGAGTGCTTTGGTAGTGCTTATATTGGCCACAATGGCATATTGAATAATTATGAGCACTCTTTCTCTCGCTACGCCCTTGCCGATTCTAACATAAATATTCCCGCGGAATTTTTCCGTGCTGAAGCAAGATTTGATGATTTACTTTGTCGAAGGCTTTAGAGCAGAGAAGTCTGTGTATATAACATCTGTCTGCGCCTTTCTGCCATTTCTATGCACACTGGGAAGAGAATATAAAAAGAGACCAAGATTTGCGAAGATTTTTAAGCAGGTGTCATCAAATTCTTTCTTCTACTTTCTGATGCTTAGAACACTTACTTTCTCCGCATTGAAAAATTTCTAAGGCAAAACTTCCCGGGCGAATAAGAAAATCCAAGATGGGCCATGTCTTCGTTTGACATCAATCAAATGTTCATTAAATTTAAATTACTTTAATTAAGTTAAATAAAAAATACAAATTCATTTAAATATTATCATTAGAGCATATTACAAGCAATTATGCCGGAAAAAATAGAGTCAAGTTCAGCCATCAGGTACCCAAAAATTCGAAAATTTAATTTAAGACCCATAAAGATTTCCTGCATGAGATCTTATGTTCCGCTCGCACACAGCTCGTGCGGTATGAAGTCATTAATCAAGCGGCACGTCGGGTTATGGTCAATTGATGCAGACACGCAATAACAGAGCTTCAAAGTACCCAAATGATAATTGAATTGAACTGAATTTTTTTTTTATTGCATTGCATTTTTGCTACTATTGAACAGTTTTAATAATTTTGTTGAATCAAATTTAGAGATACCTACTATTAAAAAAAAAAAAAAAAAATCATTACTTGTATATTTGTAAATAAGAAGAAAAAAAAAAATATGTAACTGCTTTAGCACACTATTTAGTCTTAAGATTTGAATAACAAATTGTTAATTCCACTAAGGAAGATTCAATTAAAAGAAAAAAAGAGAAAAAAAAAAAAAAAATTAGAAGTTCGTTGGAAGCTTTCAAGAATATTTTGATTTCTTTTTTTTTTTTTTTTTGGGTAATAACAATTTAAATTTTCCTTAGCTGAGATTTTGCTTGGCCAATTTTACAAAATATTTAATACAATTTTCCGAATCAATATTCAACAATTGTGAAAAATCTTAAGGGTCCGCTTTAGCCTTAACTGACCCAGCTAACATTTTTTGAAATTTTTGATCGAACGAGTCTTTTTCGAGTCGCGCCTCTGACCAAAATGATCAATTATGCGCTCATTTTCTGATCGAAATGAATTCTTTTTCGGGAGAATATGGAACCTTAAGCTGTATTAAATACACCTTGATGGAACCCTAGCCGCGACTCTTCTTGGGGAGTCAAATTTAATATAATTTTTCAGTCTTTTTTGACTCCTATTTAATATCTGAGATATATTTATCTTTATATTTATTAATCGTTCGCTACCTTCGAAAAAAATATGTTGATATATCAATAAAAAAATTTAAAAATTTATTTCAAATAATAGGTGTTTTCCCTGAAACGTGAATTTGCCTCGAAAATCTCGGAAACCCGTAAATCAACGAGGACTAACAAATTAAGGAATGAAAATTTTTATGAAAAATTTAACACTTTTTCGTTTTTCCATTCTTTTTACCTTTAAGGGAATACCCTATATGCTTATTTTTAAGCCTCTAATTCCGTCTCTAGACGGACTTTTTTCGAACAAATTTCAAAAAAAAAAAAAAAAAAAAAAAACTAATAATAATAATTTGAGATTCGTGTTTTTCTACCTAAAAGTACTCATATCTGAACTTTTCATTGAAAAAAAAAATTGTGGCATTAGAGGGTTAAATGTTTTCGCCTTGCTGCCTTTTATTTTCTGATTTTGATTGCCATGTGTGGGATTTGAAACTCGGAACTCTCGTCCTCATGTGCGCACCCGTATACACCGTGCTTGCCAAATCGAAAGTCAGGGATTTTTTTTTTTTACTTTAAGGGGCTCGCTCCAGTTCTGTCAGAAAGTATTGTATGGTCAGAAATGAAGCGCTTTTTTATATGAAATTTTTCATTTCTGATCTCTCTGAGCTGCAGAGAGCCCCTAAAGTCAAATAAAAAACTTTTTCTTCAACTCATCAATTAATTTGTGAGACTTAAGCTGGGATCCCACTATCTGCGCAAATAGCACAATCTGCACAATCTTTGGGGTCACATTATCCTCACATATTGTCAAAAATATAACGGGGAACAATAAAATTGGGAAAAAAAATCGTTCAAGAAGATCACACTTGTCAGCATCAGAGTCCGAAAATTGTTTTCACACTATCGGCGCTTTGATTTCGGCAAAAATCGGCGCATTGCGCAGATAGTGGGATCCGGGCTTTATATTGAGTGAAATATCACACAGCAGCAATAGCCAGAGTAATCATATTTCAATCCTCGGGATTGCGGGATTAACTGGCGATTGCTCTATATTTTGTTTTTGTTTTTGTACTTTCAATACGGCTCGCTTTTGAAACATAGTTAAGAGTAATTTTCGAGCCTTTTTTTTGTGCATGTAATCTATTTTTTTTTTTTTTTTTGTAGTCATCAAGGGAGCTCGAAAATGACCCGTAAATGAAACTTCTGATAAAACAGTCTCCCAAATGCTAGCTGAGTAATCACATTAATTCATAACAAAAATTTTCCAAGCACCTGAAAATATTCCGAAGCACGAATCCGCGACGTCTTCTTTAACGTTTTTAATATTTCGCTCAATTATGAGGCCAGTAATTTGTCATCGGGCCTGTTTCCATACATTTTTTTATTCCATTGGAAGAAACACTTAAATTAATTGCACGTAAAGATATGCATACGTCGTCATCAAAGTGTCAAAATATTTGGAAAACTCTTGCCGACAAATAATCAAAAAATCAAAGAAGCAAAAAAACAAGTAAGGGTGTTATAGTCAGGCGAGCTTGGCAATAAAATACCCGACACAGACACACATCTTCAAATAGTTTTTCAACCACGCCCAAAAAACAGGACCACTAAGTAAGAATATTCAAGAGGTTTTGAAGGCCATTAGGAGCCCCATATACCGACTTTTGTTAAATTTCTTTATGAAAACCACCCCTTTTCCACGCCCAATTTTCCATTTTTTTTTTTTTTTTTTTTTTTGCAATTCTAATTGCAGGCTTAAATATTCGGTCAAATTCTAAGTTTCATTGAAATATTTCGAAAAAGTCCGATTTTGAGGCAGTTTTGGGATTTTTGTAATAGACCCTAGTACTGAAGCTACCCCTAAAAATGGTTCGATCGGGTCCATTCTCGAACTTGTTCTTACTCATGTCCCCGTTAGCACGCATACCAAATTTCTTCAAGATAGCTCAACTCCTTCGATAAGATAACTGATAACAGACAGAAGACAGACAGACAGACAGACAGACAGACAGACGGACGGACATGTCTAAATCGAATCTCCTGGTGACGCTGATCATTTCTATATACATTTTTTATGGTCTATCTCTGCTGGTTCTGGGTGTTACACACAACCACACAAACGCAATATACCTTCGACACAGAGTGTGTCGGGTATAAAAAAGAAAAGCAAAATAAGAAGAAGACTCTGCTCCATTCGGCTTGCGACATTCTCTTTTCTGACATTTTATTGCGCTAATTGCGTTTCTCGTTCTCAATATTGTGAGATCCTACGTCACACTTGATTAACTCCGAGCGTAAGCCTTCCCGTATCGAATTACGTTTTCAGCTGAGCGCAGACTGATTGAAAAAGAATTTCCCCATCGCAACAAGATTTTTCTTTTTCTTTTTAATTTTTTGTAATATTTTTTCTTCATTTGTTTGTTTTGGTGTTTTGGTGTTTTGGTGTCTTTTGCCTTAATGACGACTTTAGCTGAACTGCGATAAAAGCGAATTGCACTTGCTTTGGGAATTGTTTGTCGCTGCCATTGTTGTTCTTGTTCTTGTTGTTGTTGTTGTTGTTGTTTGCGTCTCCGGCATGATCGTCGTCGTCGGTTTCGTCGTCATGCATAAAATGTTAATTTCATCAAATTATGAGCTCCAAAATTATGTCGATCTATGCCAACTTGATGGCTTAACAAAAGAGGCGGAGCTGTCGCCAACTTTTTTGCTCAAAACCATGCCTTTATGAATCGAGGGACTTTAGATCTTAATCAGACGATTTAACATAGTCACAGCAATCACGAAAGCAACAATAACAATAACAACAAAGCCAACAACAATAGAAGAATGCATTCAAATCAAAAGATTAGGTTCCATGTCATACAATTGAATTCGAAAAGAAAAGAAAAGACAATCTCTCATAACTGGCTGGATTTCTCACAGTTGGCAAAAATCAAAAAATTTGAAAAACTCAAACATTTTTAATTAGTTTTGACAAACAAAAATGTGATTCAATTAATTGATATGAATTTTTTATTTTTTATTTATTTTTTTTTTTACTTTTTGTTTAAATCTTTCCACAGTACTTTGCAACGATAGCCATCCTTGCCTGTGTCTCGTTCACACGCGCTGAGCCACCACCGCCGGCGAGTCAATACCTTCCGCCCACGAATAACTACCTGCCGCCCACGCAATCGTATCAGCCACCGTCGAGCAATTACTTGCCGCCACAACGCAATGCCGGACCGGCCAATAGCTACCATGCACCAGCCGCTGGGCAAGTTTCCCCTCCATCCAGCTCATACGGCGCGCCTTCGTTCGGCCGGCAAGCGGGTAGCGGCGGCGGCGGCGGCGTCGGCGTCGGCCATGGCAACGGCGGCTACGGTGGCAGCGCCAGCGGATACGGACACGACGAGGAGAACTACGGCCCGGCCAAATACGAATTTAAATACGATGTCCAAGATTACGAATCTGGCAACGATTTCGGACATATGGAATCGCGTGATGGCGATTTGGCAACCGGCCGCTACTATGTCCTCTTGCCCGACGGACGTAAGCAAATCGTCGAATACGAGGCCGATTCGAATGGCTACCGTCCGACAATTCACTACGAACAAGTTGGCAACGGTATCGGCGGCGGCGGCTCCGGATCGGGTGGCTATGACAAGAATTCCCAACCCAGCGGCTTCGGCGGCTATCAATGAAGCTGTGTGTGCCTGATGTGACGTCATAGCAGAATGTATTTCATTTAAGAGTTGAAGAAGAAGAAAAAACGATAAATCGTTTCCGCTGAGATTTAAGGATTCTAGAGATTTAAGCAAAAGGAAGGAGCTTGTTAGCGCGTCAAATTCGGTCGTTATGCAATTTCTTTCCATATTCCATATTATATACATACGTACATATTTCCTTCTCATGTCATCGTCGTCGTCGTCGTCGTCGTCGTCGTCGTCTTTGATTCGTCTTCGCCTCGAATCTGAATTTGCGATTTCGAGTCCTTTCATCAACAACTCTCGACCACTCTATTCTTATATATTCTGATGGCTTTTTTATTTAATTTCTAACTCACGATGATTATCATGCCAGTCTTATGGCTTCGTCGGCCGCCGCTTGCCATAAAGCTAAATCGGAAGATTCGATTTGGCTTTTTTGTTTTATTCTTTTTTCTAATTGTTAAGCACGATTGTTTCTTATTTTCTATCTTTTTGTATAATTCATTTCTTTCATATTTTTTATATATTCGCCCGAACACACACACACACACACACGCAAACGCACGATACACAAACACACGAACTCAAGCGCGTAGAAATGTTTTATTTCACCAATTCATGACGAGAAGAATATTCTTTTTTTTAAGAATTACGCTAGATTGTAAATTGTAGCTTCAGACAAACGAACAAACTCCGTGTTTTGTTTTGAATGCATGCATATCGTTATATGCCAATTAATTTGTACATAATTCGTATTTTTGTTGAAAAACGTATATGACATACATGTGTGCATATATCAACGATTTCTATGTACTTTCAATGTAAATAAATACCAACGAAGCATTTTGTATAAAAACAATAAATTTAAAAAATTAAAAAAAAAAACACTGACTTTCTTTAAACAATTAAATAGGGACGTTATTTTGTTATCCTGACAATTCTTTAAAGGTCTTCTCGCGACGGTTTCGTAACGCTAATGTGTTGTATAAGCTACACTGAGGGAAAAACTGCAACTTAAAATCAAATCCGAGCCATATTAATTCAATATGTTTCAATATAGAAGAAAAATGATACCGAAACATATTAAAACAACAATTTTCAACTTTTTTTTGATGTACTTAGTTTCCATATATTTCGTGGATTATGTAAAAGTTACATTGATTTGAAGTTGCACCATATTGATTTGAGTTTGTTTTCAAATTAATTCGTGAATTGCATTGAAATTTACGTTGCTCCAATTGAATCAATAACAGGTTGGCTGATAAGTCCCCGGTCTAACAAAGAAAAACACATTTTTTTTATCAAAATTCGTTTATATTATTCAACATAGTTCCCTTCAAGAGCGATACAACGATTATAACGACCTTCCAATTTTTTGATACCATTTTGGTAGTACTCCTTCGGTTTTGCCTCAAAATAGGCCTCAGTTTCGGCGATCACCTCTTCATTGCAGCCAAATTTGCGAGCATCCTTTTGAGGTCTGAGAACAAGAAAAAGTCGCTGGGGGCCAGATCTGGAGAATACGGTGGGTGGGGAAGCAATTCGAAGCCTAATTCATGAATTTTTGCCATCGTTCTCAATGACTTGTGGCACGGTGCGTTGTCTTGGTGGAACAACACTTTTTTCTTCTTCATATGGGGCCGTTTTGCCGCGATTTCGACCTTCAAACGCTCCAATAATGACATATAATAGTCACTGTTGATGGTTTTTCCCTTCTCAAGATAATCGATAAAAATTATTCCATGCCCATCCCAAAAAACAGAGGCCATTACTTTGCCAGCGGACTTTTGAGTCTTTCCACGCTTCGGAGACGGTTCACCGATCGCTGTCCACTCAGCCGACTGTCGATTGGACTCAGGAGTGTAGTGATAGAGCCATGTTTCATCCATTGTCACATATCGACGCAAAAACTCGGGTGTATTGCGAGTTAACAGCTGCAAAACACCGCTCAGAATCATCAACACGTTGTTGTTTTTGGTCAAATGTGAGCTCGCGCGGCACCATTTTGCACAGAGCTTTTTCATATGAAAATATTGATGAATGATATGACCAACACGTTCCTTTGATATCTTTAAGGCCTCTGCTATCTCGATCAATACTTCAACTGGAAATGCAACTGCGTTGCCCGTCCTCCGTGCTCATTTCACCACGCTTGAATTTTGCATACCAATCAATTATTGTTGATTTTCCTGGGGCAGAGTCCGGAAACTCATTATCAAGCCAAGTTTTTGCTTCCACTGTATTTTTTCCCTTCAGAAAACAGTATTTTATCAAAACACGAAATTCCTTTTTTTCCATTTTTTTCACAATAACAAAAGTTGCTTCACAAAAGACGCTCTATCTCACAAACTAATTGACTTACAGACGTCAAATTTTGACACGAATCATTTGAAGGTTGCCACTATATAAAAATAATATGCATTTAATACTAGCGACGCCATCTATGTGTCAGACCGGGGACTTATCAGCCAACCTGTTACACCGAGAGAAAAACAACGTAAAATCGTAACGAAACAATGTTAAATTGTCATTGAACGTTCACGATTTTGACTTATTATGGAAAAATGTGAAATTGTCACTATTCAATGTTGATTTTTTGACATTGATCAATGTTGAATCGTCGTTGGTGCATTGCTAAAACAACATTGTCCAATGTTGAATCGATGTTGATGTAACTATGGATGGTATTTTTGTTTTATTTTGTCTTCACTCATAACTGAAAAAGAAATTATTTTGTAGGTGTATATTTTTATATAATTTTATTTGAGGAGTATTCCTTTTAATGTGTATTTGCCTCGAAAAACTCGAATTGTTTGTTAATCCATTCATAAAATCTATTTTTTTTTTTAGTTTTCAAAGTTTTCAAATTAAATACACATTTAAGAGAATATCGATTTTATGTCTAAATTGCATACAATTTTAATGTTTAAGCAATTGAAGGAGGTTCTTATGTATTATCAAAACTATCGATGATTATCTTAGCGACTATCGATAGAACTTAAGATTGTGCAATGCTGTTTCAACATCGATCCAGCTTTAAAATAACTTTGGAATTTTCAACATTTCTCAATGTTTTAGTGTGTACGACCCACTACGATTTTGCATTGTCTTTTTTTCTCTCGGTGTAAGAAACGTTATTAAATTAATATGGAAACTCTTCACACAGAAAAATATGACCCCATAAAATCGATAAGATCCCCTTATTGAGCAGTTGTTTTGGACTTACATTGATATAATAAAACTAGCAAGCTCAAATCGTATCTCGCGATGGCGAAGTTGAAGTGTGCTGGATTTGTAATCTGGAAGGTCCGAGTTCGGACCCTTCCGCAGGCCAAAGAATTTGTGGAAAAATGGAGAATAAAACAGGCAAGTAAATTTTGGCGAAAAAATGCGGAGACCAGAGAATCTAAGTTGGACGCGAACCAAAAAAAACAAGTTGCTTTCGTCGGGCCTTCCAAAATGTCACGCACAAGCTCTTTCAAGAAATTCCTATAGAATCTTATTTTTAAATTCTTTAATCATAAAAATGTTGGTAAAATCTTTTATTTCTTAGTTTTTTTAAGTAATGTAAATGTTAAATTATCTACTTTTCCCAAACAAACAAAAAATAAAACGACGCTCGCTGAAGCAGGGATCGAACCCACCGACCTGGTTTTTTACAAGAATTCATATCACAATTAAGTAGAATCTAATATTAATTCAATACCGAAAAATATAATTTTAATACGGTTTCTATATTACAATCGTCAATAATGCGCCACCTTAATTCAATGGTGTTCCATATTGAATAAAAATAAAAAAATTTTCTACGGTACTAGACTTTCGTTAACGTTTCACATTGAATCAATGTGGTTTTTATTGATTTTATGTTGTTTTTTCTCTGGGTGTAGAGATGTTAACGTGAGTAAATTTTCGTTCTCGTCACTCACGATCACGATGATGATGATGATGATATGAGGGTGGGAGGGATTTAAATTGTCCACGAAAATTTTGAATTTTATCAACGTTTTAATGAAAAATGTTTCTATGAATAAAGCCCGGATCCCACTATCTGCGCAATGCGCCGATTGTGAATGCAATTTTCGGACTCTGATGCTGACAAGTGTGATCTTCTTGAACGATTTTTGTCCCAATTTTATTGCTCCCCGATATATAATATTTTTGACAATATTTATATGACGATAATGTGAGCCCAAACAATGATTGTGGAAATTGTTGAAACTTGTGCCGATCTGGCCCCGAAAAAAATCGGCGCAGATTGTGCTATTTGCGCAGCAAGTGGGATCCCACTTTAAGGCAATAAAACTGTATGGAAACATGATAGGCTTAAGTGCGTGCGCAGTTTATATTTTTATTGGCGACATTTTCAAAGTAAACTCGCGATTTTCTACAAAACAAAAATTGATTTCTGAAGTTCGTGAATTTGAATAGCTCACGACAATCACGGCGATTACAGCATTTATGAACGATCACGCCGATCACGGAAATTCTTGGGCTTTCACGAAATTCACGCTCACGATCACGTCACGTTGACATCTCTAGTATAAGCCTCAGTCCCTGTTTTCATACCACCGAAGTGTTCGCTCTATCTATCCAAACTCGGCGGTATTATCATATTTTATGGATCCTTTGAGAAGTATAATTCGTTTGATGAAAAAAAAAAATTGGTTTATACTTGTATGGGAATTTCTCGTGAGCCTCAAAGGCATTCATAAGAATGTTAATAAAAGTTGTTGAATGGATATGATACAGTCGGCTCTCGCTAATGCAAACCTGCGATATTTCAAAAATATCCATATTTCGAAGTACTCATGAGTTCCGTAGAAAATCTCTCGATATTTCGAAAAAATTGAATACAAATATACGCAATTGGTTGTTCGAACAAAAAAAAAACCACCGCTATGTTACAAAACGACTCCGTTATTCGGACTCTTGGGCTGAGAACACACCGGATCAAACGGACTAGAAAGAGTTCCGTTGTTCAAATCCAAAACAGGGGCGAGGAATAACCCAGCCGGCAGATCCCTCCAGCAGGACAGAAATATTAGTGATTTCACCGGGGCGTATAGGTGTCATTGTCACGCATGCCACCTTAGGGGACAATATCATCGAAGAAGGGTGCTGTTCATAGTTTCAAAGCCCAAAAAAAGAAAAAGGCTGCTGTTCATGTGGTTGAACCTCATTGGCTACTGAAATTTAAATAAGGTTTAAGCGTCGGTTGAGTGTTAGCATGATGAAGAGGCATTGTGGATAGTGTGCGCACCTAAAAATCCGATGATGATCGGGTTTTCCATCTCTGGCTTGAGGCAAACAATAAATTGAAAAAAAATTTTCAATTTTCGAAATATTCAAAGTGAAGACAAGAACAGAGTTTTCAAATGATTTCTATGAGGACAATGTCCTGCTAGGAGTCACCAGTGACATTTTCTAATCCCACGATGACAAGTCACCAGTGAATTCACCGTCCAACTCCTGTAAAAATTTCATACAAAATGTCCTATGAAGTCGCCCTTAGAAAAATATTTATCACTCAACAATTTCCAAGGAGAGAGATTTATTAACTCTTACATAATTCCAGTAGCGTAGCAAGGGGGCTCGAAGGGGGAATCCGCCCCGGGCGCCAAATCATATTTCAATTTTTAAAAATGTATTTTTATTTAGGCTAGGGTAAGGGGGCGGCATTCGGCATTTTGTGTGTTGTGCCTGCATTGCGTCCCCATTGTTACCCGGGCGCCGAAATGTCTCGCTACGCCACTGCTGCAATAATGTAGAAGGCATCTCCAGATTCGGGCTATTTGAAAAATTATGTTTAGCTCTGAAAGCTTATGTTAATCCGCTTAAATTCGAAGTCGATGCGAAAATTTCTGATCTAGAATATTTTGTAGCAAGATTCTATTTCAGAAAAGAAAACAAAGAAATTCAAAAAAATTAAAAATAGCACAACAAAGAGAAGAATTCAAAAACTTTAAGGAAATGATAATTTTTAAGACTCATCATTTTTCAGAAATACACATTTCAATGGACCAGCACATTCTTCGTAGGGTGCTTTATTTTACCGACTTAAGCCGCAATTATTAATTACTCGAACGCGTTCTTGTGATGGGCACTTAAGACGCTCCATAGGTGACTATTATATTTATTAATTTTTTATTTTTTTTTTTTTTGTGTTTAAAAGCAAATTCTCAAAAACTCAAGGTAACCCTGTTTGGCACTTAGCGCCGCGAGACTAACACTGACCTGACCTAAATCGAATCGATCAAACTCAGAAAACAACGAACAAAAGTTTCTTTTGGCAATTATACAAGATCATGCATCTGTGACTAAGCTCCAAAGGAGCCGCATTAATTATAGGTATACATTCTGCGAGAGCTCGCTGCGTAGAATACCAATGACGATCACGTTCCAGACATTCTGTTTTTAATTCAAAATAATCATTTTCAATTCATAACTAAAAATCAAAAAAACCACTAAAAAAAATTAATAATAAAAATCGCTCTTCATATGTAAAGCTGTTTTTTTGTTTTTTGTTTGTTTTTTTTTGTTTTTGCATTGTCTGCTGACAAAAGTTCAATGAAACGGAAAGTGCAACTGTTATGAACTCTGAGAAAGTCATGGAAAAAGGAAAAGATCGTATCTTGACGCCGTGAAGGTCGTTTGCATGCATAGGCAGTGAGGCTTGTGGGTCTGTCGGGAATGACTTCTTTTCATAGTTTCAGATTTCGGCAGATTTGGGAAGAAAAAAAATATACACCTTAATTGGACATCTTGGCATTGAACTTGAAGATCCCCCTCTTTTTGATCAACCTCCTTTACCCTTACACACTCCCATAATAAATATTCTTCGGTTACAACATTTAAGTCATACTTTTGGCATGATGTTCATTTAAAATTTGTCATCTCCCGACAAAAAAAAAAAAAAAAAAAAAGAAAAAAATAATGCAAATTTACAATTATTCATAAACCTCAGTACGTGACATTGGCACATACATACATTCGATACATGGATAAATAAAGACTCCTGACCATATAACATTTTTATTTGTTTTTTTTGTTTTTATTTGTTTTTATTCAAATTCAATGTGATTTCAATTCAGTGAGGATTTTGCCGGTACCTGACCCACCTCAAATTTCAGCTTTGGGTGAAACGTGCTGTAAATTGTAATTTTTCGTTGTTGTAATGCGTTTTTTTGGGACACTTTTTTAAATATAAATTGCGTTTGTTGCGATCGATCAAAGTTAGTCGGGCACCTCCAATATAACCAAGTGGATTATTTCTTTTTTGCTTTTTGGTTTTTCAAAACTTATTACAAAATGTTGAAAGAGGTTTGTGTAACTCGGCGAAATGATTTTGTTAGTAATATAAATCGGGAGAAAAGAAGAGGATTTTCCAAAGTGAAATTTTTTTATGTTAGCAACTGAATGCATTCACTATCATATACATATCATTGGATCACAAAGGCAACACAATTGACTTTTTAATATATAAAAAAAAAAAAAAAACAAAGTTCCAATTCTTCAGTTGCTTCGCTCAAATGGATAACAAATCTCCATCAGCAATAAAAGGAGGTATTCAATTACATCGACCGGAAAGAAGAGAACCGGCAAGCCTTTATCTTCACTACGCAGTTTAGTTGAGAAAATTAACAGAATTCGTTCATCATTAAATCGTTTCAAAGTTTTGATATCGGTTTTCCAAATTTTTAATGTCATTTGCCATTAAAGTTCTTCAAAAACTCAAATGTTAATTGCCAACTGCCTACTGAGGGTTAATGAAAATAGTGCAAATTTAATTCTTGTTTTGTCGGGATTTTTGGTTTCATAGAGAAACAAACTAAAGTTATTGATGCCTCTCCAAACTTATCCAAAAGATAAAAAAAACAACAACAACAAAAAAATATAAAAAAAAACCATATCTGAAAAGTCGTTCGTTCTCTTTGTGCAATCATTATTTTCACCTCTCAATTCTTAATATCCTCATTTGAGCGTAAAAGGCTGTGAATATAGTCAATTGCTTGCCACTGCCAAAATTTATAAAGTCTTTCCTTTAGGATTGGCAACTCATTAACATGCCATGTTAGAAGCGAAGGTTTTGATGGAAGCTTCAGGTGTACTTATAACATACATCAGTGCAGCCCAACACGATCCTTTGGAAAATTTCTCGAATTTTACACATGTCGTACATTTATTCGTATTTTAAATATTTATTTATTATTTAAATATTTTTTTCAGTGCATATGACTCGCTCATGCACAAATATGTTACATCACACACTAATCACTAAACCGGCATAATTCGAAAAAATTTTCAATCACTTTTCTCATGTTTGGCAACATTTTACTGCAGCAAAAGGAACACGTACAAAATTAACATTTATATTTATTGATTCTGCAGTTATTTAAGAATAATATAAATTTAGAAAAGAAATTCGTCGAGAGTTATTGGTTATTGGTTTGTCCGAAAAATGCAAAATTTTGAGTTGTACCGATTTAGTGATTAGTATGCGATGTATGTATTTGTGCCTGAGCGAGTAATATGCACTGAAAAAAATATTTACATAATTCTTCTTCTTCTTCTTGCGTGTTTAACTATCCCGGTCTATCCCGGGGTCCGCAAAACGCGACCAGTTCCTCCATTTTGTTCTGTCGGTTGCATCATCCGAGGTAAGTCCTACAGCCTCTAGGTCCCATTTTATTGTGTCCATCCAGCGCTGTTTCGGACGCCCCGTTTTCTGCAACCTTGGATTTCCAGTGCGTGGCCTTTCTTTGCCAAAGTCTCCTCATTTGCGTAGCCTTGCTTCTCGCATTTACCCAATAATTGGCGCAACTCCATTGCGTCTACGGATGTCTACGTTTGGAACATGATCAAGGCGAGTGAGTCCGGATATCCAGCGAAGCATCTTTGTTTCCATAACACTAACCTTTCTTTCTGCCACTTTCGTTGCTGGTAGACATTCGGTACTATAAAGAGCGACTGGCCTGATGACTGTGCGGTAAATTTTGGATTTTAAGCGGTCGCTTATCTTTTTATCGCACATAACACCAGTCGTTGAACGCCACTTGAGCCAAGCGGCGTTAACTCTCTCAGTAACTTCGCGAGTGATCGTCTCGTCAGCAGAAAGTGTCGACCCAAGATATTTAATAAATATTTAAAATAGGAATAATTCTGATATTCATCGTAATGCCTTTTCGTGGTTCTTTTGTTATTTGATCCCATATGAAGCAATGAGTTTGGCAAAATATATTTTCACAAAAAAAATTCTATTCTGCATAGTCAACCATTTTTATCGTGTACGCGAAAGCAGAGCGCGACCTGTTTTCTAAATGAAAGAGTATTACGCTAGGCAGCAATGTCATAGATATTTTGCCTGCTCAAAGAGTATCTTCCGTTCTTTGAATATGTCCCCGTTTTTTTTTTTTTTTTTTTTTTTTTTTTATGCACTGACCTTTATTTCGCACTTTCTCTTCATACGCTTGTTTCACATTTCTTGGTCCGCCGAATTCCAATTCCACCGTCTGGGGTTTTATGTATTTGCGAGAAAATTTTTCTGAATTTTTGCGCCTCATATTTAAGACAAAAAAAAATGCCGCAATTAAAGCAGAATTTCTTTTTCCAGATGATTTTATTCTTCCTTTTAACAGTTTCTGGAGTATTTTCGGAGACGTATTCAAATAATTTTGGAGCCTACCCTTCTACCGGCTGGCGACCAAATAGGCCTTTCGATTTGCCAAGAGAAAACCAACAGCGCAATGATTTAGCCAAGCAGCGTCAAGTTCGTCCGGGATTGCAGGATTTAGAGTTCACCAAGGCACGCATCGAATACTTGGGTCAAATTCAAGACAACAGTTTCCTACTGAGTAGCAGGCAACCGCAGAAGCAACAATATTTACCACCCAACGGACAAAACGATTTCCTCAACATTCAGGGTCTTCCTTTGGAAACAATACTGCAGCAATATAATCCGCCAGCGCAACGAAAGCCATCGAAACAACAACCGTCATTCTTCCCGAGACCGCAGACTGTACAGTTCAATCCACAAAAGGACGTCCGACGTCAACCGGCCAAGGCGTACGGTGTACCAGAAACAACGGACTTCAATATAATCTATCCCGAACCAGAGCCACGAAACTTTGAGGAATCGCCTGCTAGACAAACCGTTAGCGGTGGTGATGCCGCAGACTATGCAGCCGAAAATGAAGTTACAGATAACAAGCCGCGGTCTTTTGTCAACGCGAAGCAAGGACAATACTACGTACTTGGTCCCGATACAACGCTTCAAAGGGTCGTTTTCACAGCAACGCAGGATGAAGAGGAACGCCGTACAAACGGCTTTACGGCGCAATTAAAATATACACCTGTTGGTGAATTACGCGATCCCGTTTTCCGATACAATAATCGCGGACAATTAGTTCGGGCTTTGAAAAAGTGAAAATGTTCCGTGTTAGTTATGTAACATAAATGGGTTAAATATAAGATTCCACATTTAATACGCGAACATTGACGATGCACGATCAGACACTAAGCACGAGCCTGTAGTTGTTTTTCTCATTTTGATTTATTTTTTTGATCATTTTAACTACAGTAGAGTCTGGATAGAGTGGATTAATTTTTGTAAAACCTTTTCATATCACTAAGGCTGTTCACACAGTCGGGGCTCGATTTTTGTATGGTTAATCTGCTTGATTTGATTCAATTTATGTATGTGCACAAATTTTCGTGTTCACATTTTCATATTTACAAATTCCCCCAAAAAAAAAAAAAAAATACATTTTGAACTCACTTTTTTTTGGAAAAAATTCAATAAAATTCAAATTTTTTTTTTTTTTTGATCACATTGATCGAAATTCAACAAATCGCAAGCGTTAACAATGCACAAATTGACGGGAAATAACGCTTTTAGCATGAAAATACGTTAGAAAGAGAAAAAAAATCGGTCGTACAGACAAATTTCACCCAAAAGCAAAGAATCTGCATAGGATTAACTGTTTTTTTTTTCCGGTTTTTTGTCTAAGTTATGTCTATTTGTGATGTCGGTTTTTTGTTCTTCGCTATTAAAATTTTGTTCGCGCTAAAGTGCCTTTGGCTGTTCACACTACAGAGTACAGGATGATTCACTCTGTCCGGGATTCACAGCATCTAGAGTCTACTGTAATTTTAAAATTCAAATACAAAAGATATTTTTATCTAAATTTTAGGTTTTTTTTTTTTTTCAAAGTTTCATGCCGTTTCGCTGTGTATATCTCTGAAATTGGGGCCCAATCTGTGTAAGTAAATTGCTCCCTAGATGAGCTTGAAATTAACTTTAAATTCCTAAGCTTACGTTTTTAATATTAAGAACACCAAATAGAAGAATAACCTTGAAATTGTAAAATCTTTGAAAAGCGTTAAAAAGTGGAATTATTCAATTATTTAAGACCTTACATACATATGTGCATAGCTACATATTTATTATTTTATTAAAGAACGATGAGGATCTATTACGCCTGCAGAAACATATATAATATAAAGTAGTTTTTGCTTTTACTTGTTTTCCTTTATAAACACATATATATTCATTTGTACATATGTATATATGTATGTAACACCTAAATACATATATATTGTATATTTCCATTCGCTCGGCGTACAATGGCCTACATCCCTAACTTACGCGTAATGGGATACTTTGTCTAGTTCAGGGATAGGCAAAAAAAAAATTTGGAATTTTATATTTTTCGATTGTCTTCTACTCCATACTTCATAATTCTTGATTACACTACTTAAAAATTTTTGGGATTTTTGCTTGGGTAACGCTAAAGCACATTTTTTCTAACTAATTAAAGGCCGCTGATCACGAAATTGGCATCCATATATTTTTCCAAAGAATAGTTTCTGAGATACATACATATATGCAAAAAATGAGTTTTTTTTTTGTTAATTTTTCATTTCTTGCTAAATAACTCAACAACTGTTGATATATATGTATAATTAAAAATAAAAAAAGTTAACCTTTAATTTGGTATATCGTTTAATTGATAGCTTAGTTTTTGAACTATAGACAAAATAAGTTGGAAAAAATTGAATTTTTTACGATTTTTCCCCATTTGACAAAGTTCAACTTTGATTTTAGACTGGAACAATTTTTTTAAACAATTTTACAGGCTTAACTTTACAGGCTCACTTTTTAGGTTTTAGCGCATAATAATTGAAAAAAGGACGTGATTCTCAAGGATATAAAATTTTTAAAACGTTTAACAATCGCTTAGCACTGAAATTACACAATTACTGTCACGTGTGGGACAGTTTCTCGTGGAATCATTGGCGTAGCGTGACATTTCGGCGCCTGCAATAAAAATACAAATTCGTACAAATTTAAATATGATTTGGCGCCCGGGGCGGCTGCCACCTTCTCCCATCTTACTACGCTACTGCGTGGAATTGACCATTAACAAATTGAAAATATAAACAAGTAAGGGTGTTATAGTCAGGCGAGCCTGACAATAGAATACCCGACACAGACACACATGTTCAAATAATTTTTAATATCAAGAGGTGTTTAAGACCATAAGGGGCCCCATATACTGACTTTTGATAGATTTCTTTATGAAAACTGCCACGCCCACTTTTCCAATTTTTGTTGAACTATAATCGGATGCTTAAATATACGCTCAAATTTTAAGTTTCATTAAAATATTTCGAAAAAGTCAGATTTTAAGGCAGTTTTGGGATTTTTGTGACAGACCCTAGTACTGGAGGTACCCCTAAAAATGAACCGATCAAGGAAATTTTTTGAAAGAATGTTGAAGACTACAAAGGAAGCATAAGTACCAAATTTCGTTCAAGTCCCATTTGAATTTCGGGTGTAGGAGACAATTTTCGATAACCGCCCTCCTGCCACGCCCACTTTTTCAATTTTTGGAAATTATATTGCTAGCCTCTAAATATGATCAAATATCAAAGTTCATCAAAATATCTTGAAAAACTTCGATTTTAGAGCAGTTTGTGTGATTTTCGTAACAGACCCTAGTACTGGAGGTACCCCTAAAAATGGTCCGACCGGGTTCATTCTCGAACTTGTTCTTACTCATGTCCCCGTGAGCACGCATACCAAATTTTGTCGAGATAGCTCAACTCCTTCGATAAGATAACTGTATACAGACAGACGGACAGACAGACGGACAGACAGACGGACAGACGGACGGATGTCTAAATCGAATCTCCTAGTGACGCTGATCATTTCTATATATATTTTGTATGGTCTATCTCGACTGGTTCTGGGTGTTACACACAACCACACAAACGCAATATACCCTCGACACAGAGTGTGTCGGGTATAAATATCCGACTAATGAACAATCGGTTCAAAAAATTCGACTTGACTTGAATATAATAATAATTATTAAATTAAAAATTCTGATTACTTGAAAAATCAAAAATCTAGATATAAGGATTATGGATTGCTGTAATAACAATCAATTTTTTTGATATTTCAATTTATTCAGGTATTCAATATTAGAATTTCGAAATTGCGGATTTTTTGAATAATCAGTCGATATAGATTACTGAAAATATTATCCGGTGCTCTAGCCATAACTTATGTAGATTTGGCAACGGTAAATTGTTTTGATTTCTCTCAGAATTTGTTACCTCGATTAAAGTATTTCTAATAAGAGGTCAGTAAAGTAAAATTATATATTTAATTAAGTTTTTTGTTTTGACATGTCTAGATGGAACGTTTAGTTGTTCAGTTTTCCAATCCAGGTACTTACTTATTTTCCTTTCCTTTCCATGCATTCAAATTCGATGTTTTCGAAATCAATACTAGAATCTCTTGAACCTCCTCCATATCTCTATTTTGCAAAATCACAGCAATGAAAGCTGAAAAGATATAACATTGAGAGATAATCATCGACAGTGACAATAAAAAAAAAAAAAAACATCGATAGTTTGAAAAATTTAAAAACATCGATTGTGCCATCAATTGCTTTCATCTCGAACCGGAAATAGGAAATTAGCTATTTAGCCCTGTTGAAATTTTGAATTAAAATTCTACGCATTTCAGTTGTTAACAATGGGCAGCACTGGCATGGAGTGCTTGCCAGTGTTGGAAAATTAAGTGTAAATGTCTTTTTTCGGCCCTTTTTCACTTAAAATGTACCTACATAAGGTGCATTTAGATCAGTTTAGGTCCACATACAAAATGACACTTTTTTTTATAGAGCAAACCTGTATTAAGCAAACAAAAGCAGTGAATTAAATGGTTAAGAGTCATCTGTGTTTATCTGAGTAATTTTTCCATACATTTTCTATACATTTCTCAAAAAGAAGAAAAAATACGCTTGTTTGTTCATATTAGGCGACAAATCAGTTGCGACAAAATTGGTTTTAATGGCGAGGAACGTTCGGGGAAGAGAGAACAACGCTCCCATACCACATCCCCGAATGTCCGTCGGCGACAAATCAACTTTGTCGCCTATGATTTGTGGCCAAATATGAACAGCGACTTAAATGTTCCGGAACAATCTGTGATTCTCTTTCTTTCGAATGCATTCAACTGGGCTGTTTTCGAAATGATGTTCCATATGTCTTACCCTGGAATTTTTAAATATTTATATTAGGTAAATTTTATTATATTTACATATTAGATACAATTTACGGATCATTTTGGGTCCACATTGAAATTTAAATGTAGAAACCATATAGTAATTATGTATCGAGCAATTTTAGTTATGATATCACTGAATATTTCATATCAACCACAGAAGTGGCGGAATTCAAACTTTTTGAGAATCGGTCATATTCGACGCATGAGTACTCTGCTTTATCGTTCCTCAATAATATGAGCAAATTTTATCTAATTATTTTTGATTTTATAAAAATAACATATTTTGCTGAAAAATAAAATTAGTTCTTATGAAAAACCATTGATTAACACTTATATGTATAACTGATTTTTAACAGATATTTTAGTTCATGTTACAAGATTATAAAATATTTGTTAGACCGGAACCGGAATTTTCAGGGGGCGTGCTACGTTTTTGATTTTTCCATAAGAATGCATGCACAGGGGGCCTACTTCAATTCAACACACACGTTTTTTGCCAAGTGCCATCTATAGTACTATATGGTTTTTACCTTAACTTTTCCCACACTGGTGCTTAGTAGGGATGGACAAAAAAACATCGATATTTTTTAAAACGATATATCGAAAATATATTATACTGCTATCGTTGTAAACATGTGCTTCACACGTATTTCTCTTGGATATAAAGCGGCATTTTAATCGTTCATGTCTTATCTTATCGTATCATATCTTATCATTCCATCTGAGAACGTTCTTTTGTACACTCCAATTTTATCTAATATATGTACAGTGTACTCTGTCTTAAGCAGACACCTACGGGACCGAAATATCTGTCCGCTTAACAGAGGTATTCACATAAGAGGAAAGTATTTGAGAACCAGGAGCACTAGAAAATTCCTGAAATCTGTCCGTTTAGAGTAGTTTCCGCTTAGGAGGGTTCTCCTCAAGCAGAAGGTACACTGTACTGTATTTAAGTAAAATAGTCATTTTTAATTGGTATTTATACTGTCGATATATCGAAACATCGATATTTCCCCCGATAGTATCGATTAAATTTTGATACTTCTTAAAAACATCGATATGATATATATCGATGTATTTTCCCATTTTGCCCATCCCTAGTGCCTACTAACTGCTTAGTGATTGTCAATTACAATGCTGATACTTCTTACTCGATACTTTATGACGAGTACTTGTTTCAAAAAGTTCTCTGTTATATATTTTATGTTTTCAAAACAAACAAACAAAAAACACATGCAAAAAAACTATATAGCGCTGATATTTGAGAGACTTCTAGGAAAAGAGAAAAACATGCATGCGTGTTATTTTCTAAAAAAAAAAAAATACATGTACAAGAATCGACACCCTCCTTAACTCGTTTAGATGCTGAATCAACCGAGTACTTAAAATCTGAAACCGTCACTACTTTACGCGAAGCTGAGTTTTGTTATTATTTATCGTATTATATAGATTTAACGGAGGCAATAAAGATTTATTAAACGCATTAAGAAAATAATGAAGGCACAATGCGGAGCTGGAATTACGTACTCTTAATATTAAGCTTCTGCATTCTGACTGCAACGAAATCTTTCGACACTCCGAACCAAGTTCCTTCAGCTATAAGCAATCAGCCAACTGATGAGAATATACATGAGACATCGTCGTTCCTGCAAACACCGACGAGTGTTTTCTTCGCAAACTACAATAGCAAACAGAATGTGCTAGCACTAGTGCAAAACATCGAAAGGCGTCTGAACAATGTACGCAGCGCGGAAATGCGTGTTTCCAAGATACAAGTAAGTGGGAAGTGGGAAGGAGGTTTTTTTCACAGGTAGCTTGATTGAATGTCTATCGTTTAGGAAATATTCGACTCTATGCAATTCAATAGCCATCACAGTTCACTCAGACAGCACTCGGCATTCACTGCATTCGTGAGGAACTCGAGCGGAATGAATGTCGTAACTATTGCCGAGGATTTACGTATATTTAGTAAACGACTTTCTAGAAAACTGCAGAAAGCAACGAATATTGTGAATGAGCTGCGAGACTTCTTGCGCTATAATATTAGCACGCTAATGTTGCAACATTCCTCGTCCGTTTACAACGACGACGAGGAGTTCGATACAGATTTGGACTTTGAAATTGATGATACTGAGAGCATGAGTGTCAATGGACGCATTCAAAGTGATAGTTTTCAGGAAGTGCATTTATATTTGAATTCCTATATTGAAACATTGCAAAGTGATGCATTGGAAGTGGATGTGGATGTGGATGAGCATCAGCAGGATTTGTCACTTCATTATAATAAGCAGCAGATACAAATCTTGAACTACTTAAAGACTGACGGCGAATATGCCGAACTGCACGCTTTACCGCCAGCGTTATATTACGAGAATAATGTACGCTCCTTGGAAGCGAATAGTCTAATAGCCGAAAAAGTTCAACGCATTAAAACTAGCTTGGAGACGAGCACAGATAATAGCGAGATTAGTACATTTTCGAATAATAAAATTTCAACGAATGCTAAGCTGAGAGTACTCGGAAATCATTTTAAGCATATATTTTTTCTGTCACGAAGTGATCATGCCAACAGCCGTGGACATGGTTTCTATTCGGATCAACATTTTCGTCATCTTTATGTTTCAGCCGTAAAGCAAAAATTTATACTGTTACTTTTGGACATTGGATCAGCAATGAATTCCGAACTATTGGAATTAACAAAAGCTTTTGGTAAGCTAGCTGAACAGCAATATTATTGCTCTATTATTATTATTATTATTATTATTATTATTATTATTATTTTTTTTGGTCTTTACAGTTCAAACAGTCTTATCATTGATATCGGAGACGGATCTTATTTCGATAATAAGTGTCTCGAATGAAACGCAATTCATGGTACTCGATGATAATTCACAAGCCAATGGTCTTTATTATGGAACAAAGGCGCGCAAAGAGGAAATAACAAACTATCTAAATAACTTGGTCATTTCTAAAGCCCATACCAATCATTCGATGGCATTCGATGATGCATTTAGACATCTTGAGCAATTACGTAACGCTAGTTTGTTAACAACAGCAAATCCTGTCGAATTCGTTTATATAACACGTGGCCTATTAACGAATCTATCAGATCCTGTGAATGTCTTGAAAGTGATTGCAAAAGGACAACAACGCCAAATTGAGCCAATAATAATCAATACATGCGCCGTAGTTCTCGATGAGAAACGCTTGATGCATGAGAAGCAATTTCTAAGCGATATAGCAACACAGAACTATACTAAATTTGATATAAAAGTCGATGATTGGTACAGGACTGCTGGCCCTAGACGGCGTGAGAATTTTTTGAGTGGAAAATTCTTCGTACTGACCAAATCCGATCCAACTAAGCTAATACAAGCGAGCACAGCTATATTCGAGAGTCTATTTGAGGAGCGTTTTCTAATTCAGTCCCTTTGCGTACATACACCTGTGCTAGATGAGCGCAGTAAAGGTCAATTTCATATTTTTTTATTATTATAATTATTATTTATTATTGATTTTCATTCATGCTAAACGAAGATTCTCTTACAGAAGTACTTGTATCCGTAACGCATGCTGTTTCACCATTCGGTGTTGTTGGCGTAAATCTTTATCTAGCGGACTTAATAGAAGACATTGTCGCATACGGTTTAACACTATCAACTAAACAACAGCAAACCTATGGATTTTTAATTGATCGAAGTGGTATAACTATTGCACATCCTGCTTTCCCGCGGCCTTTTGCACAGACACCAGCTGCCTTTCCCGTTGATATTGGCTTTCTAGAAAATTCAACCGATTTCGTTAATATACGTAAAAAAATGCTGCAAAGCGAGAGTGGCACTTTATCGTCAACAGTATTATTCGACAAAAAGACGCGAAACGAGATCATGGAACGAACATATCGCTGGCAATCGGTGCTTGGAATCTATGTACTATGTTTGGTATCAACAACTAAACGAGAATCGATTTTAAAATCAACTTCTGCACCAACGATATTCAACAGAACAACACAACTGGGCAATGCTAATATTTCATTGATATTTCAAAGATTTAACATAAAAGAAAACATGCTGCCACAGCCATTACCGCCGACAACACTCAACTCTTATGGTGGCAATGATTATACGTTTGTTTCGTCTTTAGATTTAATCTATCATCGTTTAGATTTATTGCCAAAAAAATCTTTTGACGAAGTACAACAACAGTTGCCTCATGTGAAAGTCTGTCGTTATTTTCGCCAAATTGCCACGATGGGTAAAAATTATAGAGTGAATTTCGAATAGGCATTTAGTATACTGTAATCATAATGTAATTCTTTACAGATGCCGCTACATTGTTCCTTAGCTCATCTGCGTTTGATTCACCATTTACATTTTTACACAACAGTCGCACGAGTGACGCGTACACTCAAGCGAGTATAGCCGAGACCATTACGGCTTATATTAAGGACTCAACGGGCTTGCTAGCTAATCCTGGCCTACGTCCTCAAATACAACAGGAAGTTAATGTTTTATACAATGCAATGCAATATTTGAAGAAAAGGCATCAAGATGCACGTGGTGCTCTAAAAAACTACATTTTGCGTCGCTATATAGCCACCTTAAGCGGGGTGCTTCAGATCTATCCCGGTTGTTTGCTAAGTGATAACTATGATCCAACGCTTCGTCCATGGTTCCGTAAGGCTATGCAACATCCTGGAAAAATAGTTACTACCGAACCGTACCTTGATGCCGGTTAGTTTTATACAATTAAGTGATTATACCAAGTGCTCGTATATTATATTATTTTTGCTTGTTTTCTTTCGCTTTAGGAGGAGCTGGCTTCATCATTACTATTGCGCATACCATATTCGAAGGCAAAGCGAATTCACTACATACCATAGATGATGAGCCTGTCGCAATAGTTGCCTTAGATCTTCCATATGCTTTCTTTTATAAAATAATTTTGGATTCAACGCCGCTGTGCCAGTTACCGAATATCAAATGTCTTCTTTTCGAAAACGAAGGATTTTTGACTGCACATCCAAGTATGTTGGAACCGAGCACATCAGTTAAAAATTCACGCAGGCCACACGAGCATTTGACTCACAAAGAATCCTATTTAGCGAACGATATATTAAATCATAAAAGTTTGGTACTTAAACTTGGCTGCGCCAACTACCAGAATCGTACTCTTCAGCGCTATTATTCATTTAATACTTCTCTGACGGAGATACTAACGAATGTCGTGCATGGAGAGCGTACTAAATATGCTATAGCATTGGTGCGAGGCAGCAATATATTTGCTGCAGTACTTAATTCGACATGTGATGGCGGTGCCTTTTGTCCTTGCAGCACTATCGATCGTGTCTGCTTGAACTGTAATCGCATGGATCAAATGGACTGCGAATGTCCATGTGAGTGTCCAATAGATGGTGCAGTTTTTGCTACTAACGAAAACGAGGACGATGACGCTGTAACACTTTTCAGTAATTATACACACGAGTATCCATATTGTGAGCCACCCAATGAACATTTCATAGCACTTCCAAGTTCGATGAACGATCAACTACTCCATCCATGTGTAAATATCAATTGTGATATTTATAGCACTCAAAGCGAATGTCTTGCCATTGTCGGATGTGAATGGTGTCAACAAGATTTGGATGGAAATATTTTCACGCTCGCTTTCTGTACATCTCAAGCGGCGTGTTTCAATGGTGTACTCTCATCGGCAACTCCATATGGAGACATTGATGATATTGACATAATAGCTGCACATGGCTTTAGTCCCGGGCAGAAACATAATTCATATTCGGCGCTCGGCCCTGTTGGTGGTGCTATCGTTGTATTAGGCATTGTTATTGGTTTCGCCATTTATTGCTATCGTCATAATATAGACGCTCAGACGCAAGATCAATTTTATATTGACTCCATGCAAGAGGAGAACTATGGACTACCACTATCACGCTTTAATTTCGACGATTGTCAAGCACACGATGATCCAGCTGGTGGCGGATATGATCATCCAGCAGCGCAAAGAAACCTTATACATCCAGCAGATATTTCACCGTATCACGTTTCGACTGGTAGCAGCTATCGGCGGCCACCCAATGGTGAATCAGACAATGGATATTCAACGATGACACCACATGAGGACTCCTCCGACCATCAATGTTTCACATTAGCTGAACCATTGCTGCTGCAGGACAAACGACATAGCAAATCGGATAGCATGTCGATTTCAACATCAATTTCCAGTCCCACAAACCGTCAGCAACAGCAACAGCAACATCAACCACCGTATCCACTAACACAAACGCATGCACAGTCAACAAAGGACGGACGGCATTATCACATAACATCGCCGAAAAAATTACACAACAATACATCGTCGCCGGCTTCGGGTCGTGTATATGAGCAGACAACTTTGCCCCTGCATGCGGCCGACCCAAGTGAAATGACGCATTTGGCCTCTTCACCACATTACATATTGGCGCCTGTTACCGTACATCGTCATATGGAGACTTCGGAGTCATAGCCATTTCCATTGCATTTCTTGTTCGGAACTCTTAAGTGTTCTTGCCAGCATTTCACTTTTTGCCAATTAGGATTTTAAGCTAATTTAAGCAAAGTTAATTCGAAAATATTTCTTCATCGTTGGTAGTGTGACCTCACCAACAAAAAAAAAAAAAAAAAAAAAAACATCATTTACATACACACATATACACTATTATATGTATATGCATAACTAGTTTAGAGAAGGTTTTACTCTCGTTACATGTTAGATTTTATCCAAACTTCCTTAAATATTTCGTGCTCCAATTATGTATACGTATCGATTTAAGGACTGAGTATTCAAAAGTAAAGATTCCTGCCAGTCAAATTTTAAAGCAATTCACTTTTTTTTCATCTCCTTTAATTACGGCGATGAAAATATCATGTACTTAGGCTTAAATTTGTCACTAACTTTACAACTCCAATGAAAGAAGTATTATTTCAAATGTGACTAACTTTTTTTTTTTTACTACAAATCAAAGTGCAAAAAATAATTTACTAATTAAGTTGTATACTTTTGTGTACTTAAATGTTTTTTTTAAAGAAATTATATTTCAATATATGAATAGAATTTTTAATGTAAATAAGCATTTAATTCGAAAATATTCCACTGCAGCAAAGAACATGTTATAGTTACTAATCGTAAAGAAATAAATTGCTTTCAATGATAATGCAACGTAACAAAAAGCGAGAAAAAATAACTGTTTTAATTTATCTTTTCAACTGAAACTTCTTTGGCAATAATATTTTTTACTATCTTTCCTCATCATATAATACAGCCCTATTCGAAATTGATATTCCCCAGGAATTTTTCATCTAGCAATTTTTCTTCGCGAAAAAAAAAAGTATTCCAAGCGTCAATTAAAGTAAAAACGTGGCGACCATATAGAACTATAGCTGCACCTTCGGTAAAATTTTGGCGCGAGCCACCATGTTTTGGTGAAAAAGTTCAACTGTGGTGAACCACGCCATAGCTCACACTATAGTGTGGTGAACCACGTAATAGCTTTTGGCCGAAGTTACAGCTACAGTTCTATATGGTGGCGACTTTTCTTTAAAAATTTTCGAAATTCTTACTCCCTTTATATTCCCTTCCCAGTGTGCCTAGAATGGGAGAATTTTTTCTCGAATCCGTAGTGAAAAATTCCCCGGGAACATTTCAAATTGGGCTGCTGATTTGTTGTTAAATATTTTTAATTAAATCATCCCTATTCTGAATAATATTGCACGTGAACTTTTCTGCCAGTTTTAATAGAAATTTTTATTGAAACTGGCGCAAAAGTTCGCGTGAAATATTATTCAGAATCGGGGTGAATATTCCTTATTTAAGAGATCTGAGAACGTATTTTCTGAAATTCAAATATGTATCTCATTTAATAATGGGGCTCTCTATTAGTATTTCAGTTTTTACCCGAGGATCACAATTGACGTATTTGTAGCAAACGATTGGACCGACTCAACAAATCCGAAACCGATCATAGAGACCTACAAAAAAAAAAAAAAAATATATATATATATATATATATATATAAGTGAAGCAAAGAATAAAGAGGAAATCCAATTGAAATAGCATAAAAAGCGGAAACTTCATCGAACCACGCTACTTTTTTTCGACAAATTGTTAATGAATCTAATTTTAGATGCGAGAGAAAGATCGAAACTTTAAGGTTAATGCTGCGACAAGAGAGCTCTGGTCTCGTGAATCGTTGTCAGCTGTTTTCAATGAAAGGAAATGAGTTTTGCAAAAAATGGCGATCGTAAAATTAGGCAAAAACGTTCCAAGAATGCCTTAAAAAACAAGAGAATATAATTTTCACCAAGGTTGAAAGAACAAGTAATCCAGTCAAGGCATTTTTTTAAATATTTTTACATCGTTTATACGATGATATCTTATTACTAGGGCTCGAAAGTATGCCCTAAAAATGGCAAAAATTGTGCTTGAAACGATTAAAAATTGCCGTTAATGTATTCAAATTAAGGGGGGAGTACACTTTGAACGTCCAAAAAGTAAGGCATTTTCGTTAATTTTTTAAGCAATAAAACACTCAGGGAGGGCAAATATGTTATAACCCATTTATTACTCATCCTTCGAACTACAATTTGTATTTTTTTGAACTCGATTGGCGTCCCCCCGTGGCCGGTGCACCAGGTCGCGCGGGCGTCCTCGCGCGGAAGTCGGAAAACGGCGTGAGAAAATACTCCTTCCCATGTGATCCTGGAACATAAATCGAACAAAATCCTGATAAGTAATGAAATTCGGGTTAGAAATACGTATTCCGATTTTTTTTTAATTAATTGTTTTCAAAAGTTGTGGCCTTAGGAAAAAAAGTCCATTTTTTAACCCTAAAAATGCTTACAAAATCGTGGATTAAAAATCCATTTTTGACAAATCGAAAATGTGGATACGTATTTCTAAGCAGAATTTAATTCTAAACAAGAAAACCTAGGCGATATCCAAATTTAATAATAACTGGTTAGAGTTATTTCCCACGCCAGTTTGAAAAGCCCCGTTTCGAGATAAACGCGTTTAAAGATAAAATTGCTCTCTCAGCGCGCCGGTACATGTTTTAGGAAATCGCTTCGTAAAGCGGTAAGGAATATTCTGGCGGACTTGGAGTCTTTTCTAAATTAAAGTATACATCCCAAGGAACATTTTAAGCCAAAAAAAAAAAAAATACATTTTTTTGAAAAATCAAAGTGTACTCCCCCCTTAATGCATCTGAAAAATGTTCTCAAAATCTTTGACTTATGCCCGAAAAATATTTTGAAATAATAATTTTTATTAACATTTTCTTGCGTTGAATTTTAAGTTGCAATAAATATGAAGGATGCCCGTAAAAAGGAATATTTTTGATGAGTGTTTTAAAGCAAAAATCAAAGACCTTCCGGACATTTCCATCAAGAGAATGAGCTCGGAGGCGATACCGACAGTTTGTCCCGAGTTATTATCAATGGGAATTATAAAATTTTTCATTGCAGTGAAACTCCTATCACCGAACGCGACAATTTTTCGTTTTTCTCTTCAATGGAAATGTCCACATGGGAGAGCAACAGTGTTCGTCTATATAGTCGATTTTAGACATTTGAATTTTGTGAGGTGAGCATATTTAAGCATAAATCAGGCTCCGATGTAAGCGAACATAAGATTTTTCGATCCCCCCACCCACCACCACCTTACGTAATTAATGGGTGGTCCCAAAACAGTGGCATGTTCGAAGGATAATTTGATGTCTGAACTATAGCAGAACGTGAACACCCGTTGCAGGGCACCAAATTAATTTAATCGACTACATGCTAAAGATATACATACATACATCATTCTATCACTACATAACGTTTAAGCTTGTGGACCACATTTTCCATTTTCCTTCGACTGTTTCGTTTTCTTTTTTGAACGCTCATTTTTTGTATCTTTTTTCTTAATTTATTTTTATTTTTTTTTTTTTGTTGAGACTGTGGAAAATGAGAAAAATGCTGAGAGCATTCGAATGATATGACGATTACAAAGAAATTTTCAGAATCAGTGATTTGGATTTTTAGTTTGTGTCTTCGACGTATTACGTTCGGTTATAACGTTGCATTGGGTCGTCGGTTTGGAAGGAAGAATCCACAAGGCGCCTTTTTACCTCTTAATATCTTGTGGCTGTTGCAAAAGTGTAAGTTTCGGAGTAAAAAAAAAAAAAATGAAAAAAATATAAGAAAAGAAGTTCCACCACTGCAGAGATTCAACTTTTACGTTCGATCATTTAAATGAAATTCGAAAATTAAAAAAAATTAAAGATTCCGCGTCAGAATTCATAACGTTACGTAAGAGATAGATATATTTTCAATGACAACTATTGCTGTAATAGTTGACAAATTACATACATACATTGTGAGTTCGCTTCAAAGATCAAAAATTAATATGCGATTGAAACAAATAAAAAGTAAATATTATTTGTCCACCGTGCTGGCGAAGTTCGGCATTGACCTTGATTGGAAAGAAAACTCTAAAAAAAAAAAAAGTTACATCATTTGTGGCAGCGGACACGAACATAACCTTAATTAAAGGCTGCTACGAATTCTTTATTATGAAGTTTAAACAGCTTCGATAAATGTTCCTTCATCTATTCTCAACTTCGATTGAAGGAGCACAATTGCCTATAGGGTCCTTTTCTTTATCATATATCGCACACCCTCTTCTAAGGTGACACAACTCAAAAATCGTCAATTTTGAGTTAACATAAGGAACTTGATCATAGTTCACCTCTCTACCTGCACGGCAAATTCTATTCCGTTTTGGTTATTATAAAAAGCCGAAATATCCCGTCAATGACTTTCTTCTTGCTTTGATTGACACAGCGACGTATTTTGTTTTTCGTGTTTCCTGAAAAATGAGAAATTTTGAGTTGTGTCACCTTAGAAGAGGGTGTGCGATATGTACAAAACTGAGAAAGCTTTCGACCACTTTCAGTTGTGAACATGTTTATGATGCATCCCTATTTGAATTAAAGGACATACCACCGAAAAGCTCTTCGATTAGTTCGAGTCAAGAGTTGAGCATTGCCTTTCAATTTTAGATTTGAGGTCGGTTCGCGAATTTTTATTTATTTATTTTTTTCCTTTAGAGAACTTCTAAAAGGAATTATATAATATTTTTTTTATTTTTTATTTTTTATTTTTTTTTTTTTTAACTATATAATTTAAGTGAAAAGAAAGATTATTTTGCTATTTTTCAGTTCCGTTGCACCAGTGACAGTTACATAAAAATCAAACATCCAAGATGTTCTTTTCTTCGCTCATTGAAGCTGCACAAAACTCACCATTCAAAACACCATTCAGCTCAGCGAATTGCCAGGCAGCGGCGCCGCCATTGAGCGATGAAGAGAAGCGCTTGACGCCGAACCATAATATCGCGGCTGCCGCAACACCCGTTGGCGGTAGGTTACGGCACCCTTACGACGTAGCTAACCACCACTTTGGTTTCATTGATAATAAGTATTTGAATTTCTTATAACAGACTCCTGCGAATTCGGTTCGGGAAAATATTTCGCCTTGTGTGGTCTTGGTGGCATCATTTCCTGCGGCACAACGCACACCATGGTTGTACCATTGGACTTGGTGAAGTGTCGTCTGCAAGTCGATCCAGCTAAATACAAAAGCGTATTCAATGGCTTTAAAGTAACATTGGCTGAGGATGGTGTTAAAGGTCTATCCAAAGGCTGGGCACCAACGTTTATTGGTTATTCAGCGCAAGGTCTCTGCAAGTTCGGTCTCTATGAAGTCTTCAAAGTCATCTATTCGGATGCGATCGGCGAAGAGAATTCCTATCTGTATAGAACAGGCTTATATTTGGCTGCTTCGGCTTCGGCTGAATTCTTTGCTGATATCGCACTATCGCCAATGGAGGCCGCCAAGGTTAAAATCCAAACGACACCTGGTTTTGCCAATACACTACGTGAAGCACTGCCAAAGATGGTTGCACAAGAGGGCATGAATGCTTTCTACAAAGGTCTCGTGCCATTGTGGATGCGACAGATTCCATATACCATGATGAAGTTCGCCTGCTTCGAACGCACACTGGAATTGCTCTACAAGTACAAAGCTTCACTTCTCCACTCTTCTTCATTCATTCATTTTTTCATTGAATATTCTTCTTTTTTTTTTTTTTTTTTTTTTTTACTTTTCAGATACGTTGTACCGAAGCCTCGCCAGGATTGCACCAAGGGTGAACAGTTAGTTGTTACATTCGCTGCCGGTTATATTGCCGGTGTCTTCTGTGCTATTGTCTCGCATCCAGCCGATACTGTTGTTTCCAAATTGAATCAAGCGAAAGGTGCTTCGGCCTTTGATGTTGCGAAGAAACTAGGCTGGAAGGGTTCGTGTTGGAATATCGTGCGATCAGTGGAAATCAAATATTTAATTATACTTTTATATTATTTGCAGGACTTTGGGGCGGCTTAGTGCCTAGGATTGTTATGATCGGTACATTAACAGCGGCGCAATGGTTCATTTATGATGCTGTCAAGGTCTACCTTCGCATGCCACGTCCACCACCACCAGAAATGCCAGAGTCATTGAAAAAGAAGCTTGGCGTTACCGGCGATGCCAAGTAGATATGGAAATAGAGCCCGATTTAAAGGAGGATGAGATTCTTCGTTGTTAGTGAAATTTTACAAAACTCAATTGACAGAGTTCAAATGGAATGGAACACTCTTAGTTAGCGGCAGGCTTATGTGTTAAAAAGAAAAACCCAAAAATTGTTTAAGAAAAAAAGTGTTAGGAACGCCATTCTAACGATAATCAATAAATGCTCATTAGAACAATTGAACGTTATTTTTTAGATGATAGCTTCTTCTTCGTCCAGAGACTTCCCTGTTTGAATAGTTTGGAAAAGTAGGAGTAGCACAGATTGTCCCAAACGTTACTTTTCAGCGCACCCCTTTCTATTCTCATTTTACAATTTCGGAACATTTGTTGGAACCTTTAACCCAGTACTAATGGAGAACAACTTTTGGGACGTAAAAGTAGCCGAAAGCCCTGTAGCTAGTGCTCCCGTTAAATTTATGCAATACTTTATTATTGCTTAAATAAATAAATAACACAGGCCAACAGTGGTTTTGGTGCCGCGATTTCGTTCATTATTACGGATAAGGGTGGTATTGGTAATATCAAAAATATTTTTTTTAATTTTTTCCTAGGTGTAGTTTTGGAGCTACCATCAATTTTGTGTGAGGTCTTCAGTTGTTTCGCTTTTACGGAAAAATATATATATATTACTGCTTTGTTAACTAATCATGGTTGATATCGTATCAAAGCTAATATCACGGTCTATCAAATGGCACCTTTTTCATGAAGATAGAGCTTGTAGTTTTTACGGTACGAGCTTCCCAATTGTAAAAAATGAGAAGTTTTTTTTTTAAATTTTGCTTCGATTTTTGGAGCTTTTTTGACCTGTTATGGCATGAAAAACTTTTTTTAAATATTCTTTTTGCATAGTTTGAAAGGTGTTTCTTTATACTAAGTCCCGAAGCCAAATTTTTCGATTTCGTATTTAAAATGTGGAGGATATGGTACGAAATGTGAAAAAAATTAAGCTCTCATTTTTAAAGTACAAAAAACAACTCTCAAGATTTTCAACTCAATTGATCAAGTAGTTTACTTTCCCTTTTATACTTTACAAAAAATTTTGATTAAAGAGCCAGCCCGTAATGCAATTTGATTTTGCTACAAACAGGGCATCCGCAAATACTTGAATTGAGCATTTCAATTCTTAAGAAAAATTATCTTTATAATTTGGAGAAATTATTTGCATAATTTTAGGATAACTTTATGCCGTTGAGCAAAGATAATCGACAATTGAGGTCGTGAGACTAGAACGTTATGTTCTTTACAAAAATCAGCTGTTAACGTGACGTCACAGGGCACAATAACACAGCCTACCAAGATTTATAGAAATTTTCTATAAATCTTGAAACCAAACAAATATTTTCCGAAAATTTGTGCTCGTCAAAAAATTTTCGAAAAAAAACTTGAAATGAATTGCATTGTGACGTTATGTGCAGAACGATTCATTAGTTTTTCAGAATCTGCCAAATCATGTGCAAATTTGCTTGTCAAATTCTTACGAATATACAATCAAATGAATTGCACATCTGTGTTGCATGTTGCTGAATACATATTATTTTTTCGAGATCTGCGCAATCTGGTTTGTGTAAATCTTAGAATTAATCCAATCCACAATCGTGGAGCACAGTGCGACAATTAATGGTAGCTCAGTGAAGTACCATTTTCAAATGTAGTTGTATTTGATAATAAATGTTTTAATTTTTATATAGTATGTATTTATACCAAATAAATTTTGAAAAGATTTAAAAATTAGTTGTAACAGTACTTTTTTGGCAATAAAACTTTTCACTTTTCTATTAAAAATGTAGATTCCTATATTTTAAAACTGTTGTTGCGTGGAAAGTGTTTGATGCAACTAAATATAATTTTGCATCCAAGTTGGGAGAAGGTTATTTTTTGAAAATAAAATTACAAAAACAACAACAAATTTTTTTCCTACTTTCTACGAAGCTTTAAAAAATACATATCACAATTTGCAGCTCTTCTGCATAACAAATTTTTTTCATTTATTTTTAATAAAATTGCACTCAATTGTGACTATTGCATGCTCGCAAATTGTGGGAAATGAAAAAGTTATGTCACACAACTTGTCAAAAAAATTTATTATTTGAAATTTACGATGGAAAAAAATTGACGAAGTGATTTGGAACTTTTTTTGCAATAATTTAGTACATTAAATAGATTCTATCTCTAAATTTTATGAATCTAAAAAAAATTTCACCGATCAGCTGTTTAGTATCTACGCAATAAATTTTTTTCGAAAACCTTCGATCTAAACAACTAACCATTGTACAGTACTTTATTAAAGCAAAAATACAACGACCTTTTTGATTTTTTATTAAAAATTTTTTTAATTTTAATAGTGTTAAGATATATAGTAAGTTTGAAAATGGGACTCTATTAGTTTTGGAGGTTCAAAGTGAATGGTACCAAAATTTTCCTCAAACAACAACATTCATTTTTTTGAAGATTTTACGATAAGCTTTAAGAACATAGCAAATGGCCTTACTGGCAAAATTCTTTTTAATGCTTATTTGTCCGTCAATATCTTTTTAATTAAGAAAAAATTACCTCAGCTGTAGTTTCTAACGCAAAAATGTTTATACGAACTCTCCAGTGCTTAACGAATTAAACAACATATTAACAATTAAATTATTTACAATCCAACGGTACCTTTGTTTTTTTATTTGTTTTTTTGAATTTTAGATGACAAGTGTTAAGTAATATTCATGTAAGTTTAAAAATGGGATTTATATTGTTTGGAGGTTCAAAGCATTGAACATGCGTTACCCAAAATTTTCTCAGGTAACAACGAAGTCTTATTATTTGATTTGTTTTAGACGATTATTGACATAAGACAAATTGGCATAAGCAAATTTTGGCCCACATACATTCTTTTAAGGGTAAATTCAAATATTTTTGATTTCCCTCTCATCAAGCATTTGAACTGAATAGAAAATTGGAATGTTATCTGAAGACTTTCCACATCGGGTCGTGTATTGCTTAAGTTTATGCAAATAATTGGTTTTTAGTCAAAATGTTTTAACGACTATCATGTTCCATTAATGATTCAACTGATTCTATCCACGAAAGATGTGAACGCTGTTCGCATTATACTTAAGTTCGTTAAGACATTTTTCAGTCAATTCGTTGAATGCTGGTGGACCGCAAACGGCAGCGAACGTGTCAGAAATAGGAACAGTTTCATCTAAAATCTCCCTTAGTAGTTCTGTGGATATATGACCTTTTCGGCCACTCCAATCAGATGATGGCTGTGATAAGATATGAATAATTCGAAACCTAAAAAAAAAAAGAGAAAAATCATTATGTACAATTTCAAATAAGGGTGTTGAGCTTACTTCTCGTTCAATTCCGCAACGCGATTCAATCGTTCAAGGCACCAAATATCTTCCTCGGTTTTGTTGAAACATAAAAGAAAGAACTGCTCACTGGAAAATAAATAAATCCTCAGATTATACCATCAAATCGATCAGAATTATGGGAGCTTACACTTTGGTTCTTGTAAAGTTTCTAAAATGCTCAATTAGGCTAAGGCATGGCGTCAATCCACTGCCGGCAGCTAGAAGTAAAAATCTTCGATATTGTTGGGCAGAACCTAGTTTGAAATTTCCACTAGGAACACTCAATTTCACAATAGAACTTATTACTAGTTTTTCCAAATGTGAAGATAATTTCCCACTTGTACCATAGCTTTTTATGAGGAATTTCAAGCATAGCGGATCATCGGAACAATTGCATTTTGAAACGAAATATGCAGAAACAGGCGTGTAACTTCTTTTTACCAATTGATCTGAAATTCGGGGAATAGAATCTTAGAACAATGAATTGGACCACAAAGAAAATTCATCTAACTCACCATTTATAACAGCACCCAGATTGACATGAAATCCAACTGGTGGAACTATAACAACGTTGGAACTTTTCAAACAAAGTTCAAAAGAATCATGGTTGAATTTTTCATTCGAAATGACGTCGAAGTTATACTCAATTCCATTAGCATCCATTTCAACAGTCCATCCTGGTATTCGTTCCATAGAATGTGACCCGTAATCGGTCCAGAGATTTGCCTCTGATTTCTTGTAGGTCAATTCTATTTTTCCCAATGTACTATTCACGCTCGCCTTGTTTGGTGGCCATTGCAGTTCATTTGTTGCTTCGAATTCGAATTTGTATGCGACATATTCAATTTGAATGGCCAATTCGAAATTCTTAGCGTTTTTGTGTCTCAACGTAATTCCGGGATTGCAATCGGGTCGTGTATAAAAGTAAAATGTTATTAAATATTGTGTTTGAGTCCAATCGAAACGTGGAACTATTTCAGTGGGTTCTGGAGGCTTTACGGCTGCGGATTGTGTTTTCGCGCTCAATGCTAATAATAAATTCTGATCGACCTTTACAACATTCCGCAATGGACCGATGTAACATTTTCCAAGCAATTGCTGATAATTAACCCAAGCGTGTACTTCGTCAAAAAGCTTGGACGCATCGCGACCCACTCCGCGCATTAGTTCATCGACACCACCAGGATGAAAGTCCATATAGCGCGTAACGTTATAGACTTTTCCTCGTATGCATAGCCAAGCATCTTCTCTTTTATTGTGTTTCGATAGCTCTTCCATGCTAACCGGTACGGTTCGTCCATTAAAACCCGTAAGATCAACGCCAGAATTACCAAGACGTATCCAATCCATTAACGAATGTCCCGGTTTTAGTGCACATTTGTTCCGGGGATTCCCCGTCGCCGAGCCACCAGCATTAAGTTGATTTGTTTGCGGCGAAAGCGAGGACATCGCTGAGCTGTAAGAGGTATATTCTTATTTCAACTGAAACAGACTAAATTATTCTTCAACATCCACGGTACGATGGAGTCAAATCGGTCAGTGGTCTTTATTCCAATTGCATCAGAATTTATTGAATTTTCGCTTCCTATACTTTTCTGGAATATTTTATGGAGGAAAAGATTTATTAACTTTTTTCTTATTTACTAGGGCAACATAAAATGGCTAAATTTATATTCTTTACGAAATTTTCCCATAAGCGTTTGCGCGTTGATTGGAAAAGCTCCCACATGTTTCCTTGTGTTTGATATTTGCATGGATTTACGTGCGACAGCTTACGATTTGTTCACCTCTTTTGAACTTTTGGTACCGATAGCTCCTAAGCAAATAAGAATCGTGCCTATTATGTATTCCGGCGGATCGAATCTGTTCGGATTTTTCAAATTTTTATGAATGAAAAAGAGTTTAGTTTTTCCAGCCGTTAGATTTCATACCACTGGTGGCAACATGCTCGATGAGCGCCTCACCACGAACATGCAACTTCGAACTTCTGCGGAAAAATTTTCTCGTCTAAGGCTTAATTATAAGGAGCCCCGAGCTGTATAAATCTTAGTTGTAAGGAGCCCCGTATAAAGCTTAATTATAAGGGAGCCCGAGCTGTATAAATCTTAGTTACAAGGATCCTCGAGATGTATAAAGGTAGAAACATTCACGCACTGCGCCGCAGTGCCATCTGTCACATAGAAATCAAAATGTATGAAAATGTATGAAAGCAGACACTCAGAAAATTAGCATGGCATAGCATGGCATAGCATGGCATAGCGTTCTATAGATTTTTGATTTCTATGCTAATTTGACAGATGATGTAGTGTTGCCATTGTTTGGAGACTAGCACTTATTTCTGGCAGAGCTGCCATTTCTAGTTCATTTTCATATAATTTTTTCAATTCTAAGAACATAAAACTAGAAAATATGGAAAATTACTATTATTTTTATTAATTAATTTTATATTTCAATTTGTTGAGTTTTTGCAATTATAGTATTGTCGACACCGCCAAATCAAATCACGTTTGCAGTGCTGCCACTATGACAGTTTTCCCATATTGAGGGAATTTTTCTGCATGATTTCTACAATTTCAAAAAAGGGATTTTTCTCTCTACTGTGGGATTTTATATTTATTGTAATTTGAATAAATGAACCTGTAAATCCACTGTATTTAATATATTTCTCTGAGTTTTCAATATTCTACATATCAGCGTTTTAGTTCTTAACCTTTTTAAAAATAACTGAGCATAGTGAAGTTTATAGAATAAGTAAAAAAAAATCTTTCGACATAATTGCTTCGCTGAGTTTGAATCTTGGCTTCAAACTTTTGATGAAGATGATGAAAAAGCTTCATGCAGTTTACATTTGCGAGCTGAAAAATCCGGAATTACAAGTACAAGGCATTTTTCTATAAAAAAAAAATATAAAAAGGATGTCAGTTTTATCAACTCCACACTATCGGCAGTTGAGTTGCAAGACTTTGAAGCGTTTTTTCTCAAAACATAAAATTTCAACTTATTCAGTTTTTCCTTATTGGCACAAACATAGTTTGACAAAAATGTATTCCTTACAAAGAAACGCTTTTCGTTCAGTAAACTAATAGGGAAAATAGGGATTTTCTAAGGACTACAAAGGGGAAATTGTCCAAAACTACTGGCAGCACTGCACATATGTGTGAAACATTCATCAATCAGTTGATTGCTATGCGTCACTGTTTACTACAAATTTTCTGTATGCCATGCTATGCTATGCCATGCCACGCAGTGCGCCGCAGTGCGTGAGTGTTTTCACCTTAAAGCTTAACTATAGGGAGCCCCGAGCTGTCAAACCCATGTTATAAGGAGCTCCGAGCAGTCAAACCCATGTTATAAGGACCACCGAGCCGTCAAATCCATGTTATAACGACCCTCGAACCGTAAAACCCATGTTATAACGACCCCCGAGCCGTCAAACCCATGTTATAACGACCCCCGAGCCGTCAAACCCATGTTATAACGACCCCGAGCCGTCAAACCCGTGTTATAACGACCCCCGAGCCGTAAAACCAATTTTTGGACAATCATTGGCCCCGGTTAAAACTTTTTTCCAAAATTTTCCAATCATTGACAATTCAGAAACGTAATACCTCAAATCAAAACATTCCAAATTTCGAAAGCGCTGAAAAGAACGAAACAAATATGACGGAGACGGGAACACCTAACACTACTAAGAGGCATCGCAGCCGAAGTTCATCGAAATCTAGACGAAGTCGAAGTTTGGGAAGCCAAATAGGGAATTTCGTTTTCCATTTATTCACACGATTCGTGCGAATGCTCTTCCAATTAATATATGGAGTCAAGGGACAACAAATGCCACCTATTACCGATCCAATTTTGTTGGAATCAGCCACATCCCTGGCGCGAAAAATTCGCAAACGCGAGGTTAGCTGATTCAGAGATAAATTCGATGAGGTAATTTAAAAAAGCGTTTTCATTTTTTCCAGTTGAGCAGTGTCCAAGTTATGAAATCTTTCGTACGCCGCATTAATGATGTGAATCCATTGCTTAATTGCTGTGTCGACGAACGCTTTGAAGCGGCATATAAGGACGCCGCGGAGGCAGATGCACTCATTGCGTCTGGAAAGCACAGCGAAGCTGATTTAGAAAGAGAAAAGCCTTTTCTTGGGGTTCCTATATCAACCAAAGATTGCATTGCTGTAAAAGGTACAAATGATTGGATGGCATCGAGGCGACCCGTTGATAATTGTTTATTTTTCTATTTTCCCAGGTTTGCTTTACACTGCTGGTTTGTACGCACGTTCGAATGTACGTGCCAAAGAGGATGCTGTCGCTATGGCCTTAATGCGCAGGGCCGGAGCAATTCCGTTCGCTTTGACGAATGTCAGCGAGGTTTGCATGTGGTGGGAGAGCAACAACACTGTACATGGACGCACAAATAATCCATACGATACGAATCGTATTGTTGGTGGTTCCAGCGGCGGCGAAGGTTGCATTCAGGCCGCTGCAGCTTCACCTTTTGGCTTAGGATCTGATATCGGTGGCTCAATACGTATGCCGGCATTTTTTAATGGAATTTTCGGACATAAGCCAACACGTTTTATCGTCTCAAATAAGGGACAATTCCCTGCACCATTTTCCGAAGAACAGGATTCGTTCTTAGGATTGGGACCGATGTCACGTTTCGCTGAAGATTTAAAACCAATGTTAAATATCATCGCTGGCGAAAAAAGTCCCCAACTTGAGTTGGACAAGCCAGTTGATGTACAAAAAATACGTTATTTCTATCAGGAAAGCGATGGCGGTGGTCGTTTAGTCAGTCCTGTCGATAAGGACTTATTAAAGGCTATGCAAGACGTTGTTAAATATTTGAGTACAACGCTAAAGGCACCAGTAGTGAAGAAAGTTCAATTCGAAAAATTCCGTCAATCGACGATCATTTGGTTTGCGAATATGAAAGATGATTCCGGTTATGATTTTTCGTATCAATTGGGAAATATGGAAAGGTCTATTAATCCCTATTTGGAACTTGTCAAATGGATTTTCGGTTTATCGAAGCATACATTCATTGGTCTTCTAACTGCTATAATGGACAAACGTCAAGTAAAATATGGATCCTCTAAACAGAAATACATGGTCAAAAAACGTGATGAACTTCGCGCTGAAATACAGGAAATTCTCGGCGATAATGGTGTTTTGATCTATCCTACACATCCCACCGTTGCACCATACCATAGTGAGCCAATTTTCAGGCCAATCAATTTCTCTTATACGGGAATTGTTAATGTGCTTGGATTTCCAGCCACTGCCGTACCATTAGGCTTAGGAAGCGAAGGTTTGCCTCTTGGTGTACAAGTTATAGCAAATTTTAATCAAGATCGTCTTTGCATTGCCGTTGCTGAAGAGCTTGAACGTGGTCTTGGTGGCTGGGTCCGACCACAAGTTAATCTGAATGCATAATTTGCAGTAAATTACCGTATAAAGTGATTATATTTATTTGGATACGTTTACACACGATTAAGTTTGTTCTAACACTGTTAAAAGTGAAGCTAATCGATGGGAAACTGGGCATGGTCGCATCCTGACTACAGGAATAAGCAAATTATTTTTAGACTAGTGATTTTTGGGTGAAATCTCTCATTTAAATCATATATATATATATATATATATATATATATATATATATATTTAATCTGTTAACAAATATTGTGCATGCATGATAAAATACTAAAATGCAATTTTAGATTGAAGAATCAATTCTTTATAAAGAGTTTGTATCTTCGACAGAAAAGTAACATATTATCTCCAAAATAAACTTTTTGTATCGATGTTTAAATTTTTTATGCGTTTTTTACAAGTGCATTTTTTTATCTTACCCTAATGTATATACACAAGTAAACTAGATGTATTCTATAACATGAATTTCTATATTGAATGTGATGTAAAACTGTTTTTCGTTACTAAAAACGACTCAAAGTGTACAACATTATTAAATAAACTTTGCTTTCGTGTATGTGGGCTATTAAAAGAATACGTTCTTTAATTTTATATTTCAGAAACATTGCAAGTTCAAATATTTCACTCGATTATGTCATGTATCCTCTATATTAAGAGTTGCCTAGGCAAAGTGAAACAATGCCTCTATATAAAAATACCGTGTATCAATTTGAACTAAAAAGAAGAAACTGATAATTCCGGTCTCTTTGGATATTTTTGAATTTTTCAATCTCTAATCCGACTGTGACTAGCGCAACCACAGTCAAAATATTCCGGTCCCCGTTATACCGTGTTCTTTTTGCCAACAGATATTGCAATCTATCAATAAATGACATAAGGGGTTATACGTAGTTGCAAGGCTCAAAATATTCGTTTTTTATAAATTTTTTTTAGAAACATTGTTTATTGATTACAGCGCATCCACAGCATTCAAAAATCAAGGCCTAATAGAAGTTCGTGTATATATGCAAGAGAATGTTTAATAAATGATACGAAGGTAGGTTTGCGTTTTTTTCAAGAAAATTTGTATTTTTATGCTTTGTTGTATTAACTAACATTGATTTTATTGTATTGATTACAAGTGATGGTAATTTCAATAGAGCGTACTTTCGAGGATTCAATAGCACGTCGATAATTAAAAAATTTTGATGTGCAGCGCCCATGTAGGTGATATCCTGAAGGACCGCTTGGCGGTGATCCCGAATTCAGGAATTTGGATTATATGAAATCAAAAAACAAGGTTAATTATTTTTAAGGATAGAGGGATGGAGGTATTGAACGAAAAAAGTAATAAACATCAGGCATGCCGCATGCTGCTCTAGAAATCGAATCCGAATAAAAAATTCGAAATCAATAAAATCTCAATAGAAAATTTAGAATAGAAATCGAGATCACGCGACTTTGAGAAAATAGCGTTTGAAGTTAGATTTTCCTACTTTCTAACACTGACGTGGCCTTGCAAATTCATGCCTCTCTTCGATATTATTTACCAGATTGACCTCAAATTTTCAGAGAATATACTTAAACATATGTACATTCCTAAAATACAATATATCGCACCTCCTCTTCTAAGGTGACACAACTCAAAATTTCTCATTTTTCAGAAAACGCAAAAAACAAAATGCATCGCAGTGTCAATCAAAGCAAGACGAAAGGCATTACGGCTTTTTTTCGGCCTTTTATAATAGGAAAAACGGAATGGAATTTTTCCTGCAGGTAGACAGGTGACTTAGGAACAAGATCCACATCATAACTCAAAATTCAAAAATTTTGAGTTGTGTCACTTTAGAAGAGGAGGTGCGATATATCTGAAGAGAACAAAACAAATTAAACGAAGAAACAACTTGTTCAGGAGATACCCAATTTTATAAGCAGTTACATTAGTATTCAAGGGGTTTAAATAGAAAAGAATAAACAGAAGTTTAAATTTGTAGTAATGCTGGGGGGACATCAGATTGTGAGTTCGTTTGGATTTGCTAATAGGCATTCTTTATAGCTTTTTGAACTTCTTCGAATTTTGTCCACCAATGAAATTAATTTTGAAATCTCTGTGCAGCTGCTTGTTTTTTTTTTACGAACAATTTGAAATGAAGCCTAGCGTCTTCGGTTAGATGTGTTGCAGGACATGATGTTCCCAATCAATCTGAAGGCCGTAAAATCATATTAGTTTTAATGCTGAGCAGTAGCAGAAATTTATTTTCGATGGTAATCTTTGACCGTCCGTTCAGACCGTGTCATTACAAGCTAAATTGAGAAAATACAAAACATGCTGAACATAGCATTTATTTTTTATTTAAAACATAATTTAACATGAGATTCAATCTAACAATTCACAGTTCAGCGTTCTCTACAGACTAAGCCAACAATTTATAAAACTATTCCGCGTAGTCCCTTTGGAGAACGCATGAGAAATAAACTCAAATACTCCGATTCGTGCCCAGTTTTCCGTTATGTAGCTCCAAATGAAATATGGGTGAGCTTTTCAAATGCCTGATGGGATGTTACGTAGGTGAGACTGATGGGACTACATGAATCGGCGCAAAAATGATGACTTAAAACTAAAATTTAATTGAAATGAAGCCTAAGGAAGCGTTTTGGAACTGTTTTGGTAGAAAATGAATCATATACATATAACCATATAAGGAAAAAAAAAAAAATATATATATATATAAGGAAACTCTCGATTTGCATATTACTTCGGAAGTACTTTTAATCATAATTTTGACATTTTAAAAGGATTCGTATTCCTGTTGGGAATTCATTTTTCATCTTTTCTAATTTGCTTTAAGCCCAGCTTTAGCTGATCCCTGTCTCGTTTTCGTTTTCGTCTTCGATTTCGCTTTCTTTTGAAATTTTTCTTCTCGTAGATCTTCTCTCTTTTAAGTGAAAAAAGATTTTTTTGTAAGATAACCTAACGTAATATATGAATATGTATATCGAATAAAAATAGAAGCTCTCTTAAAAGCCATTGGCAATTCACATCTTTCCACCCAGTGATTGTATCAGCTTAAGCAACTCAGAACGCTTGGCACTAACCGTATTTATCTGTAACTGTCCAACACCTTCAACACATTCATACCGATTCACGTAGTCGGCTATGTTATCGGCCATGCAAATGACATGGATGCCACAATCATACCCATTCGCCTGTTGAAGACAACGTATGGGCTTCATATGACACTGGCGACATCCCAATGCGTCCTTCATATGTTGTACGAATTGTTGCGAAGTCGTCGAGTTATTATTACCCATGGAATCAAAGTGGAAAAATGTCTTCTCCGGACGTGAGAATACTAACAGCGACCAATGACTCCCGCCTGCATGCGTACTCTCGTTATCGTTCAAAGCAAAGAATATGAACGGCTTGCGTGGAGCTTCCAATTGATTTAATAGTGTCTCCAATTCGCCATCACCCATTAATTTCATGCATTGAGTGACTTCCGGTGACACAAACAACAAATCCGGATTATTCTTGTATCGCATATGCTCAAGGTATTCAAAGTAAAACGAAATTATCTGATCATTCAGCCAATGTGGACCTTGCAGCAATTGAACATCGGATACTCGCAGACAAGTTTCATGGAAACTCAATGCAATCGGGTCAGCATGCGAATGCGAAATCGAATGTGAATGTGAATGCGAGGATTTCATTTTCTCGTTCTGTAGGTATCTATCTAAATTAAGGTATCCATACAGGACTTAATTCCGAGAAAATTGTTGTTGCAACTTGAGCTTTTTGTTGTTGTTTTGCTGCTCGCTAGCTTTCCTTCGATTCTGCCGAATTTTGAAATTTTATTGAATCCTATTTCATGCAAATATATAAACGGAAAGTCGTAGGTTACCTGAATTTATCGAAATTTTTATTTGTTTTCGAATAAGCTTGCTCCGAGTCGAAATATAATAGTCGGCTTTTCATGAATACGCAATAGAATATGTGTGCGTTAAGTGCAGTTTAGCGATGCCACTTTTCGGCTTTCCCTACCAAAGCTGGTAGGTTGAAGCAGATTTTGGTAGGATTGTGCAATTTTTTTTTTATTCTCAACAAAACACATTTTTATATACTGTCGTTGTAGCGAAATTAATTTATATCCCAGATTTTTACACATTGAGCATTGTCAACCTTACTTTGAACGATGCTTTTCCAATGTGTCATGTCCATCCGTTTTTGTATCTCATATTGCTTTTTCCACGAAAGTGTATAGGGGCCAAAATTCTTTTTAATGCCTAAATTTCTGTCTCTGTCAACGAAAATCAGTGTTCGTAAAAGAGACAATCAAATAAATAACAAATAATTTTTACCTAAAAATTTATGAATGACGAAATAAAATACTCTAGTCCAATTGGAAAAAATCGAACATTACCAAACATCCATCTTGTTTACTCGCAAATTACAGTAACATTTTTGTCTTGTTTGGCAAGACAAGACAAGATAAGACAACAATGTTACCGTAATTTGCGAAGGAAAAAAATTTAGTTTTGTTAATCATTGATTTTTTTCAATTCGACTAGAGTATTTTATTTCGTTATTCATAAATTTTTTGTTAAAATTAATTTTTTATTAATATGGTTTGCTCCTTCAGAAAAACTGATTTTCATTGACAGGGACAGAAGTGAAGGCATTAAAAAGAATTTTGGCCCATAGAGCACGAAAGAAAATAGAACTGCAAAGCTCTTCTTCTTCTTTTAGTATAAGGTTACGTGCTGCTGACATCATCTTTGAGCCCTTAATAATTACACAATGGAAATTTCATTTCTCCAAAATATAGTTTTATAGTGTTTTCTTATAAGATAGAGATATTGACGTGATCATTGCGAATTCACCCCCTCTCGCTCAACATCAACCATCATTCGCGAGGCCCCTCTCCAGCTTGTATGTATGGTCGGCCCCTATATTGATTTATTCTTCTTTTAATATTTTGAAGAAAATAATACCTTTTTTGCTTGAATATTTCAACTGTAGTTCAACGGAAAATTGCGCTTGTTGCATCAATTAAATGTATACACACAAAATCAGTTGATTTTCCTACATAACCATACCATGACTGGCGTAACCTTGTATATATGAATTTAGCTATTGTAATTATAATAATTGTAGGCAATAACACACTTTTTTGTACTAGAAAGTTTTTTGGTAGGCTGCTATCGATTTTGGTTGGATTTTAAGAAATATTTGGTGGGAAAAAATATTTTTCAGTGGCAGCGCTGTCCTCGATAAACAGGGTCGTTTTGCAAAACCCGAAGAAGCAAACTTTTGCACGAAAATAACCTTGATGTATACAAAAAAATTCTCTATACCCTCAGTACGCAGCTCAGGAAAAAAAATCGTTAAATCGTTTCAAAGTTTTGACATCTGTTTTCGAAAGTTTTACATTAAATTTCTTCAAAAATTCAAATGTTAATTTAACAGTGCAGGCTAACAGTGTTATGTTAACAAAAATTGTTGCGTTTTTCTCTTTTGCCCGTGAGTCCCTTCCATATGTGTTCTTTTTTTTTTTTATCGAAATTCCTTAATGTGGAAATAGCGTATTTGATAGGTATGTAGTGTGAATCTACATTCAATTATTTGTGTAATTCAAACATTTTTGAAGCATTCGAGCATTCGGCTCTAAAACTGTTTCTGTAAATTCGATTTCTTATTTATTATATTATATATTAATATATTAATATTTTATTTATTAAAATTTTCTAAGTGCTATCGGTTTTCATAATAGGGGTATTCACAAAGGCGTGTTAAAAACGTTGGAAAGTCGGAAAATCGAAAAATTGCGACTTCTTAAAAAATTTTTAAACTTTTTTTGTATTTTGCACAACTTTTTAAGCACATAAAATTTTCCGATTTTCCAACTTTACTATTTTCCGACTCCTTTGTGAATACCCCTAATATTGTAAAACTGTCAATGCTTATTCTGTGTATTCTTCATGGAAGTGGTAATTGGATTTTTGCTTTATTTATTATTATTTTTTTTTTTTTGCTGAAACTTCGATTCTACCGGGGTATATATATTCTAAGCGGGGTATAGACATATCAAATTCTTGTCAAGCAAGTCATTTCGTATAAGGAAATTCTGTTTGACGTCGCATATATTACAAGTCAAGTACGAACTTTCAAGCTTTAATTTGCAACAACGACGGTAAAGATCAACAAACGTCCCAAACCACTAAAAAAAAGCATTTTTTTCCATTGCAAATCTTTCAATCCCGTTGTTACGTGGCAAAAAGTCACGAAAAGTGAGAATGCTTCATCAATCACTCAATCATCGACATGCAATGTGTCAAGCGTAGCTATCGGAGTGACGAAAAATGCAAATATTTTGAATTTGCTTTAAGCATTCACGCAACGTATACGAAGACTTTTTGCCGATTTCCGTCAGACATCTGAGAGAATATCTGAAGAAATTGCCGAGTCTGGTGCCGATTTCCATCAGAAACTGTACCGAAAGTTGTATAAGCGGTTGACAAGAAATCGGAATGTTTTGTCTGAGAAATTTCGAAGGGAATTTCCGACATTCTGGGCTGATTTCGTAAAGAATTAGTAGTGAAATTCTTGAGAATTTCTAGAGAGAATTTAATATGTGTCTTAACAATTTTTTTTACGGTTTGTAGCTTAGATTTCGTAAAGAAATCGAACTAATTATTCGATAAACGTCTGACTTTCTCATGAATGTCTTATTTAGAATTTTTGTATAAAAACAAAAAGTTTTATTAAAAAATTGTTTTTTTTAGTTTATTACATTTGTAATAGTGTGCAGTATTCCGTTTCACTACACTTTCTAAATGCATAACGCCAGCTTCTCCAATTGAAGCTTCGGGGGTACTGGCAACATTGAGTGAACTACAATTTTCAGTTGTTCCACTTTAGACTCCAGCGTCAAGAACGCTCGAACCAACAATTCCACCGGCTTTTTCGTTTTCCGACGGATTGCTTGGCGCGATATCATAACTATGAAGATAACTTCTTATCTTTTGTTGTTTTTTAATCCAGCAATTAATTGCAAAAATTGGAAAAATACCTAACAATCATTAGTGGTACTCATGCAGCTTCGCAAATGCCTTCGCAGCTTTTCCCATCGTAAAATTTCATATAAATTTTGACAGTTGTGTGACAAATTTCTCATTTCCCACAATTTGCGAAGCTGTATGAGTCCCACTATTACCTTTGGAAGGTATAACAAATCTGTATATTTTCTTCTACAGGCTGCATTACTTTCAAAAGTCGGAAATTCAGACAATGTACGAAGCTTATAAGCTGAAATAACAAATTTTTCTAAGAAAGTGCGGATAGTGAAATGAAGGGAACTTCAGACTATTTCCAGACATTTCTTTTAATTTCGCAAAAAAAAAAATTGAAGAAATTCGAACATATCGGGAAATCGTCTGACAAAATATCGCATTTGTTCGTTGGGGTATATGTGTGGTGTAATCAATTATAGGGGTATAGACACGTGAATGTTGTATCGCATGCTTTACAAGCATTTGATGTGTCCATACCAAGGTGTATTTAATAAGGTGGTAGCAGTAGCACATATCGTCGTTGCGACTGCAAAAGCGCGTAACAGCAATCTGCAATACCGCGTATTTACAAAATTCGCAAACTGATATATCGTGCTATTGACATGTGATTGTATATTGGAACCTAATTTAGCTCACACCATTTGAATTAGCCAATAAAAAACGTCCATTTCAACGTCATAGCAAAACGGCGTATTAGTTCTTGAGATGTTTTTGGCACGATATTTCATGTTTGCGACTTTTGTAAATACGCGGTATTGCAGATTGATGTTACACGCTTTTGCAGTCGCAACGACGATATGTCTTCTTCTTATTTTATTATTTTCCGCTTTTTTTTTGTTGATTTTATTTTTAAAACACAGATTTAAATGTTACATATATTTTTCGTTTACAAATTAGTTTTTGTATTCATTAGTTGATATTGAAATTTCTACACTTTTTACACTACTCGATGATTGACCTTCAATTCTCACGTTCGGGCGAAGGGAGTAGGGAAATATTGACCTTTTTTTGGTTGCACATGCTCTTTCAATCGATTCGTGCTCTCTTTCCTACGTAGAAACACGAATACAACTCCAAAAGCAAATAAAAATAAGAATTGACGATCAACAATTAACTAGTGTAAAAGAACTCATTCTCAGTTTCGACGCCGCAAAATTCACTCTTTTTACGCTATTTACTCGTTAAGACATTTCGATAATGAAACAAATTTTCGATGGCAAGGGAGGCAGGGGGAGAGAGAAAAACGCTACCATACCACATCCCGGCGCGTCCTTAGCCCACAAATAGTAGTGGTTCCTCATGCAGGTGTCGCATAAATTTTGCGAAATGGGAAACTTTGCGAAATGGTTAGAAATGAACTGTCAAAATTTGTATGGAATGAAATTTTACGTAAGCGTGACAAACTTTACCCATTGGTTTTCGCTTCGCAAAACGTCGTAAGTTATTTCGCATAATAATCTGGCGTTTGCATTACACGGCCCATCGCGTTTGACAAGCCTAAGGACGTAATGTAAAAATAGGTTTAAACCTTCATTTCGTCGAAGAAGGATACTCAGTTTTGAACATAAATAAACTTTAATTTATCGAAAAAAAAAATCAAATTTTTTAAATTAAGAATTGTTTTGCATTATATCATAATTCAATTGCCAATAATTCAACCTTGCCGTCAAACATTTTTACGATGTGAGATGAGCCTTATCGTGAAGCAGCTGATTGATTTTTGGCAAACATGTAGGAGAGTCGCTCATTCAGCGTCGGAAATTGCATCGAAAATTTCAAGGCTAATTGAAACTGCATGAGACACATACTAGTGTGTTTTATTATCAAATGTTTATCGTGTAAAATGGCCTCTTACGCTATTTACCGTTAAGACATTTCGATAATGAAACAAATTTTCGATGGCAAGGGAGGCAGGGGGAAGAGAGAAAAACGCTACCATACCACATCCCGCGCTTCCCTAGCCCACAAATAGTGTGTTTTATTATCGAAATGTCTTATCGTGTAAATGGCCTCTTAGAAGCTAAGAATCGTTTTATGTTCGATTATCGAATTTACTCATCCCTAGTTTATTGTAAAGACTTCCGTCTAAATTTCGTCAAAATGTACATAAATTCTGGGTTTTAGAATTACCTTCCAAGAATTCAATCAGTAGTCTTATATTTTACACACTTTTAATATAAACTGTCACTTTTTAAATTTATCTAAAATATACACTTCACTAAAAAAACAACAACAATCATTTCATGCTTTAAACATTTTTTTTTTTTAATATCTACTTTACCTATCGATAATATAGATGTAGGCGATATCGATAGTATTGATTTTAATACTATCGCTTTTCGACCCGCAGTACGAATGCACACGAGTCTATCAGCCCGATTCTGAATATTCTCGGGGAACGAATTCCCGGGGAATTTACTTTTCTCGCGAGTAAACTTCTTCTTTTTTAAATACTTGGGGGAATAAATTTGATGGAGAATGGATATTTAACCCATACACATAATTTTCCTTTCCCTATCTATTTAAAAAAGGAGAATTTTAGTCTCAAGAAAAGTAAATTCCCCGGGAATTCGTTCCCCGGGAATATTCGGAATCGGGCTGTATATGTTACCCTCGCGGAAAATTTTTTAATTTTTCGTACATGAGTTACGTGACAAAATTTTTTTCTTACCAAAAATCGGTACAAATACCGGAATTGCATGTGAGAAATCGGTACACATAAAAGAAAGATTACAATACCATGAAATGTGTATTTTATTTATTAGACTAATAATTCTTTTCATTTTACCTGAGTAATTTTCCTCAAAATTGAAGAGCAAAAAAACAAAAAACAAAACAAAACAGGTCCTCAATTTCGGATCTCAAAAACCCTAGCAATTTCGAATATTCTTCTCTTAAAAAAAATTTAAAATTCTTTTATGCAATTCGACATCATAATAGGCCTATTATGATGTCGATTTTAAAATCATAATGAAGCATATTATGACACTAGATTTGAGAAAGTATAAAAAAAAATTTTAAAACAAACAAAAAGCATGGCATACTACCAGGGTTTGTAATGAATTTCAAAGCGTGCAATAATAAATTTCAAAACGCACGCATTTCAAAAAATACAAGGCAAGGTGTGCAAGAATAAATTTCAAAATGCACGCATTTCAAAAAATACAAGGCAAAAAAAAAAAGCAGAGCATACTACGAAGTTGTATAATAAAGAATTTCAAATAATGAATCTGTCAAATAAAATAAAAAATTTTCTTCACAAAAAAAACGCTTTCTTAAATTTAGGTTAAAATCCAATTTGAAATCTTATTGCATAAAATATTGTTCGGCACTCGTGTCGAAACTCAGCTTTTTTCGCACTCGTGGTATTGTAAAACTCGGCTGCGCCTCGTTTTACAACATTTACCACTCGTCCAAAAAAAAGCTTCATTTCGACACTTGTATCGAAAATATCTATTTTCATTCTTTTAAAATCATTATTTTCTATTTCGATTTTTCAATGTATATTAATCAGTTGAACCGATTTTTCTACTAATTTCGTTTGAGTTTTTATTTTATTGTGCCATTAGTAAAATTCGGTACAAATTGCCAAAATCGTAAAATACCGGAAAAATCGCAACAGTTGGTCACGTAATACATGAGTGTACGTAAGTCTTTCACTCACATTTATTTTTCATATGACATTTTTTTGGTGATGTTATTTACTTGGGTAAAAATTTGACAAACTATCCCTTGTGTCTTTGCGTCTCTTGGTTTTTGAATGTTTTAGTATTCGGTACACCCATAGTATGCAATATCTTCTGTTTTTCTAAAGTTTCTTCCTATTTTGCCAATACAAATAAAGCAGAGTATCCTGATCACTTGAGTCGCTCGACATCGAGAGAGTCAGCTGATAAAAAGTTTTAATTTATTTTCAATTGGGTCGTAACGTGTACGAACAAGATTTTTTTTTTTTGGTTTTAATCGGCAGACTGCCTTGGTTGGTTAGTGTGACTTGCCACTAAGTGTGACACACTTAGGTCTCACATGCGTCCGCTGTGATACCACAAAAAATGGGTGAACAAGGAAGAAATGAAACAGAAAAAACCGGCACGACTCACATCCACGCCCAATCTGGGAGTTGAACCCAGTGTGATAATCAGAAATAACTTCAAAAAATCTCAAGCAAGGAGAAAAATTGTTTGAATTTAAAAATAAATCTCAGCTAAAAACTTTTATAATAATCGGAAAGAAATGTCTCTCTGAGAAAATTTTTTTCAAGTTGTTTCAAATTGAAAAAGTATCGGAGATACATTACGTTCAGACATTTTTCGAAATCTCGAGATTAATTTTATGATGTCTTGATCGAATAATATCGATTTTTTATTATGAAAGTAACACTAACGCAGTCGGCCCCCTGTGGCATAGTTGGTTGAGATGCCAACTTACGATGCAAGAGGTTCCGCATTCGCATCCGCATTCATCGATTGCGGATTTACATGCGGATGCAGGTGTGCCAGAGTTCTTATAAAAATAGCTGATGGTAAGAGAAAAAACAAAATGTATCATAATCCGTTTTGGTTTTCTTCGTATCAATTATGTTTTGCCCTTTACACCCATCGTTTTTTTTTTTTTTTTTGCTGTCTTTGTAAATAAAAAATAAAGAAACCTTTGGAGTTGAAAGTAATGAAAGTCAACAAAGTTGGTTGGAAAATATAAGACAAATAATTTTAAATAATTTGTATTAAATATAGAAAATATGTCGAACCCAGAGGTCTCTCACTATGCATATTACATGCTCTCGCAATGGCCGAATCCAATGTTGAGGTCCACATATTTCCTTCGGTTCCTGATTTAGCCATAAACTCAAAAACGTATTCTCGAGCGGGGTTTTAAAGCCTACTTTTTACATTTTAGCAAAACACAGACCCGAAGCAGTTATATGGAAATAAAATTTGGATTCAGTGACCCCGAAAACATGTGGTAAGCACAGTGAGACTTGGGTCTGACAATTTTTTGTGGGGCTGAGTAATTATCTACTCATTTGTATTTTAGATAAAAGTTTCTTTCCTGAAAAACAATCATATCCGCATTTTCATCCGCGGATGTGATTTTTTTTAAAATCCGCATCCACATCTGCATCCGCAGATGTAAAAAAAAAACACATCCGTGACACCCATGTATGTATGTATGTTTGTTGGAGTGGCTGCCACTTAGGCCGTATACCGGCCCGTTGTGATACCACGAGGGGGTTTTCTTGTGCTTGTGTAAGTGTATGTTTTTTAATGTAGTGTGCCCATAACATCCCTGCAGGAAGTCTGTCGCCATATGGCCCCATGTCTATATTGACGTCAATATAGACAAGAGAACTAGTGACAACGTCACAGTAGTCGTCCATATGCACGAAACTGCCCATAGCTGCTCATTATTGACTCAATTTCATAAGTTTCAAAGAAATTGGGCAGTTTGTAGTCAGCAGTACAGGAACAGTATTTTATAGGCGGTGTCATTAGAGAAACTGTACTGTCAAGAGATATAGTTCATCTCCATTGACCATGTCAACAACGTGTCTCCTTGTAAAATGTGCCGCAAAATTGAACAAGTTAGACTCGTTAAAACTAAAATGCAAGCTATTTTTATTGAAAGCGGAAAGTATAAATATATATATTAATTACTGGTGACTAGCGAAAAAGTACTCCTTTTGTCTACATAATAGTACCGACGTCACTAGCTCGTCAATAGTTTTTCGGTCTACTGTCGACATTCAATGACAACTCAATGTTAAATGTCTATAGCGCAAAGCATTGCGGCGGGTATAGCTGGTCAGTAGTAAATACTGTCGACGCGGTCATTAGTGAAAGAGTATAGATTCACTATTGACATTTCCTGCAGGGATGCGATTTTTAAAAAACCCATTGCTAGGCTTGGAACATTACACTCCGTTTCGCCTGTGCCGGGAATCGAATCTCGGACCCTGGGTTCAAAAATTTCGATTCCCAATTGGAATTGAGAAATGAAATTTTCAATCAGATCGCTAGCAACAATGTTTCCAATATTCTCGCAATTCAGCAAATTTTAATCTCTGACGTAAGAAATATAAAAATTGCACCATAAAATCATGTTAAAAAATAGACCCAAAATAAACTTGCGTTGGGAACTTAAAGTACTTTAAAAAAAAAATTAGAAACAAAAGAGAAAGATATAGGACCGAAATAAATCATCGCGGTTCGAAAACCTTGTTTTATTCACCTTGCTTCGGAGATTTTGCATAAAAACATTCAAAAAATGTATTCAACCAAAAGTTAAACCGAAATTCTTATCAGTGTTTGTCGTATAGAGATTGCTATATAAGGGTTTTCAACCTGTGTCTCCTCTACTTATCATTATTCTATACAAAAATGTTTACAATTCGTAAGGCTTTCAGGCTTAAAAAGCGAGAAATGAACAGAAATAACTTATGTATGTATGTATTTTTGAATCGATTTGATTTTGATAGTGACTGAGGATTGCTGTTTTAATTTTTTTCATATTTTTATTTTGTAATGAATTTTTGTTTGTTTAATTTTTTCAGAACTTATGACCTCGCTTGAGCATCTGATTTGAAATTCGGAATAATAACTGCGAAATTTGTAGCTTTCAGCTGAAGAGAGTTCTTCTGTCTACAGCTACATAATTCCCAAAGAGCTAACCTCAAAGTTATATAATTCCTCGCTTTCGAAGCTCTCTTTGATTATGTGATGATAGCCGAAAGTTTTTCGTTTTTTCGTTTTTTTATTTGTTTTATTTTTAGATTTCTTCGTTTGAGATTAGAATAATTTAAAAATATACCGGACATAATAATAGGTCTGTTCCCGTACTGCACGAAACTGCCCAATTTTGGCCAATTTTCATACAGTTTTCAAAAAATTTGGCAGTTTTGGGCAGTTTCGAGCAGTACGGGAACATGCCCAATATTTCAAAGCAATATAATTTTGGCTAGCCTTTGTAGATAACAAATCAAAAGTAAAAAAGCTTCAACCTTCGTTTGCTACATATATGTTACTGACGTACATATTTATATAGCGAAAAACAAACACACACTCCAGACAATCGGAAATCAAATTGAATATATTTTGTTAAATTTTAGAATAACAAAGGCCTGCAATTCGGACGCATTTTGTTCGCACGTCTTTTGAAAAACATTTTTGTGTCAGTTAAAATAAACACGAATCAATCTAGGGTTCAAAGTTTTTAAGTCTAGAAGTGTTTTTGCGAACGTTTTTATATTATATTATAGAACTTCTATATGGTTTTTATTCCGCATCGACGATTTGGTCCTTTACGAACAAAGGTAAACAGAGGCGTCTCAAAGTGGTTCGACAAAAATAGAACAAGTGTTCACATAGCAACGAACTTTCGCAACGAGTTCTTTTTTTGACGTATTAAATATTTATACGAAGTCTTGTCGGAATCGACAACACATTGTATATGTACACTCCCTCTATCCTTTCAAGCTCCCTCTATGGTGTCAAGCTTGTGGTGAAATGTGGTGAAAAGTATTTACGAAATATTGTTTCAATCCACGTTGTTGTTCCCTCTGTTAAAAATCATGCGATATATACATACATATATATATATATATATATATTTCTTTTTAAACCTATCAATGCGTATGTGTAATTGTCGACCCCACATAGAAGTCATACAAAAATAAATTGCAAAAGGAAAGAAACCAAACGCATTAAAAGATGATCAAGAAACATAAAGATGGCAAAAAAACGTCAGTAATACGGAGCTATTACGGTAAATAAGATCATGCGAGATCGTCAAAATATGTAAACAATAACAACTTATTATGGAAGCTTAATCGAACGTTATCGATCGATATTAATGCGGTCCATAGATGCCAATTACACGTTAAGACATTTCGATAATGAAACACACTTTTTGTGGGCTAGGAACGCACGGGGATGTGGTGTGGTAGCGTTTTCCTCTCTTCCTCCTGCCTGCCTTGCCATCGAAAATTTGTTTCATTATCGAAATGTCTTAACGTGTAAATAGCGTGATAGACAGTGATTCTGAATTACCGATGAGCCCTGTACGTGTTTGATCGGTGCTCTGTCACACATTCGATTCAAATTCCTGTATTCATTCATTTTTCCGTTATATATGATTTTTCCGTTGCTGTCGTGGATTAAGGTTCTCTTGTCTCTTGTCTCTTTCGGCAGTATTTCCAGTTTCAGCCATCAATAGGCCAATTTTTGAAAATAAAATTATGAAAATAATATAAAACATTTAAGAATGCTCAAAAGTATTCAAGCCAAAGTATGAAACCCTTAAAAAAGAATTCATATTAAATTTTTATATTTTTTTTAAACTTGAATGCTTGCATCGCCGGACATGTTAACTGCTCTCCACTTTCAAAATTATGAGTTTTGCACACATACACACGTCGCAGATACACGATTCATGCCATGATTTCTTAAATTTCCATCATCATGGAATGAATTCAGAAATACTGTCTATGGACCGCATAATGGAAGATCTTATATAGAAAAAAGATACAGCCGATAATAAAGTTTACGCAATGAGCTTCGCAATGAGCTATTTGCTATGAACTAATTCAATTGCATATCTCTTTCTCTTTCACACGCGATTCAAACGAGTAGATTTTATTTTAATAAAATGTCACAGAAGGCCAATGAAAACTATGAAAAATCCTAAAATCAATTGAAACTAAAAACAAAATAGATGAAAACAAAAAAAAAAAAAAAAAATACAAAACATTCTCTTTAGCACGTAGACTCATCGTTCACACAACGTACACATAAGAACGAAATAGATACAGATATGGAATATACCCAGCCGGAAATATCTAGTCAAAAATTTCGACGTTTAAAGCATTCATTCAAAATACATTTTGATTAAGTGGCAGCGAACGATAGTGAGAGAGCCTTCGATTTCCATTATCATGCTACAGTCATGGCTCGTGTCATTCCCAGTTGGGTTATACATGAATACGCTCGTGCTTTGTGGACATCTCCAGAGAACGATGCTGGATTATTTAAAATAAAATCGAAAACTGATAAGCTAGCGATTGCTGTGAATCTATAAATTCCACGAATGCTTAAGTCAATTGCTATTTCAGTTTTGAATCTCTGAAACAAAGTGAATACACAACTCCAACAAGAACGTGAAGTCCTACAAAGACAGAAAAAATTTAAATAAATTAAATATAAATCAAAATCGTTTTTTTTTTTTTCATAAATTTTTTAATAATTGAAAACTTCTTTTGAATGGTGGTTTTACAAAACCAAATTTACTTGTGCCCATCCAGTGCTAAAATATTCGGAAGAAATTATTTTGAAAATCCACAGCATTCGCCTTTTAATTGGACTTCAAACGAAAGGAATTCAGGCGAAAATATTCAACGTCGTATCGTCAATCGTATTAAGGAAATAAAAAACATTTTCTTTGACATTTGCGAAGGTAAAAATCAATTTTAGTTTATATAAACAAAAAAAAAAAATGAATGTTTTTGTTTTTTGTTTTTTGAGAATAATCCAATTGACAGTGGGAATAGAAAGCTTCGAAAAGGAATAAGGTACTGGGGCTTGCTGTTGTCTTTTAACGATTTATTGTGACAAAAGGAAATTACCACGTAAAAGATAGATATAATCCCTAAAGGTACTACTTAGTTGTTCCATGCCAGGCTAGAAAATATTATTTTTATTTAAGAAGTTTTTTTTTGACCTTATTTTCTTATCGATCTGGTGTCACTTGATGGAAATTCAATTTCTTTTCTTTTTTCTTTGTTTTTTTTTTTCATTACTTTTAAATATTTTTGAAAAACACACATATAAAACTCTAACCTTTACATACTTGCAAAGTGATAACGAAAATCATTCGGGAAAAGGTCTCAATTAAAGGCAATAAAGAACTGTTGCGAACACAAAAGATTAAGTATGTATATATATGTGTATATATATTTAAATGACATCAAAGCTTGCATAAGACGAAATTTACAGGGAGATAGTTGTTTTGTCATTGAAAGGAGACTTTACTGTGTTTAGCTAGCATTGTTAAAAGGCTCAATTAAATTGTAAGGACTGTATTTTGACAGTTTTGCGAACTGAAGGAAGCTGTTTTTTTTTTTTTGTGTCCATTCAATTTGAGCCCTACCAGAAGATGCCTTCGTTCATTTTAAAGGCCATAACAATTTCTGAACATGTTCATTCCCCTAGTGTGTATTCTGTTTTTCATTTCTTACAGGATAGCCTTTTCTGTGGGCCATATCAGATTATGAATTCAAGATTTCTTTGATGGTATTTATCGCATGAGAAGAGCTATTATATTATAATATAAAAAATAGAATTGATTCCCGAATATTTTTGATCCCAATAAGTTGGAAAATTTCTTTATTATCTCATCTCATCTCATCTTATTTTCAGACTGCTCAAAAACTATGGCTTCAATACCCCACGGTGGCTTTGCAGCTTGTAAATTACGCGAGCATTTTCGCGAGCGTGAATTAGCGATTTCTCGTATGAAGAAAGATGACGCAAAGGGGCATAGTTCTTACGATAAGAACGAATCGAAATATTTGAACAATTCGAACAAAAAGAGTAAGCAGGAACTCTTCTAATCGAAAACATTTGATTTGAATTTTGTATTTTATTGTTCGTATATAGTGCTTGAATATTCACCAGTGAAGTATAATGGTAAATTGATGAACTCGATTTGGGGATTTTATAACCGGTACTCCCCCCATAACATCAAGAGCAACGACGACTTGAATCGAAGTGATCTTTTGCAACAGCCGTATGTATTGATCTAAAATTTGAGAATCTAGATTTACTGTTTTCGTTTTTGTTTTTTTTTTGTTTTTTTTTTTTCATTTCCTTCCAGATTCGCTGTTGCCGGTTATGCCATTGCAAACAATATAGCAATGGCAATGGACTCCGCTAAGGAGTGGGGCTTCATTGATAAATGAGCCGAAACCACAATTAAATGGACTGAAAATGCGCTACGTGCAAAATTGAATTTGAATGAAAAAAAATTTACATACATATATATACATATATATATATATAAGTATATATATATACATAATTATTTAGGAACTAATGAAAGCATATTGATATTCAATTTATGAATTTAACCTGTATTTTTAAAAATATTTTTTTTTTTAATTAAACACAAATTAGGCATAAAAATGCACTTTATAAATGATCAATGATGAATGTTTTTATCATTACCTCTTGATATAATTTCAATTAAGATAGCAGGACTCGTAGGTTGGTACCATGTATTTGATATTAATAAAAGCATCCTCACCGCCATGTAGTTCTAAAATTTGCAAAGTTTCGTCGATAAGATCACCGAGATTTAGATTGTTTTTTTGAGCATAGTCGATTTCATCGCCGCAGTTCACTGAAATGCACATAATTTATGGATGCATCTCTTTTTGGAAGTCTGGCACAATGTGGAAAATACCAAACAAAAAATTTCAGAATTCATTTACTTACAATTTTTTACTTTGTATGCGTTGAACATGGGCAATAGTTGCCTGTAAAATGGTACCAACGCCGGTCCAACCAAGTCCGAGGACATGACCAATTGTTGTATGATTTTTAACGTCGTGCACATTACTTCAACATTTTTTGTTGCGAGCGCATCTGTAGTGTGTGTGTGTGTGTGTGTGTGTCGCAAATATGAAAAACTTTTTCCCATCAATGAATTTTAATGAAAATTCTTAAAGCTTACTTTTCAGTGGCAAAATTAGTTGGGGTATAACAGACGGAATCTTGTCTCCGCCAGCAATTAATAAATCGGAAACGCCCTGACGGGCGTATGTTTTGTAAGGATGTTTCGTTTCGGACAGGCCTTCGAAAAAGAGCGGTAAATAGAGACTGTAATCCAATTTGTCTATATCAACCTGCCAAAAAAAAAAAAAAAAAAAAAAAAAGACAATTGAGTTTGGAAGATCTAAGCAATGCCAGGATTTGAGCATACAGTCCAGCCAATTTTATCTCCACCACAAAGGTATTCCATTTTAATTGGCAAATCTCCGCGATCGAAGTACATACGAAATGTTGTAATGCGCAACGCACTCCCAGTTGCAGATGTTTCACTGTCTTTGAGTCTTCTTTTTACATCTGAAATATAAAAAAAAAATTAATAGGTACACTTAACTGGGTCAATGAACTGTGTCTGTGTCGTACGCACTTTTATGGAGTGTCCGTGACCTAATTTTTGCAGATGAAAGAGTTTCTTCCAGTTTTTTGCCACTGATAACAATCGTATTCTTCTGAACCGATTGTACGGAAAATGGTGGTACACAGCGCGGACGTTTTTCGTTTCCGTTCGTGTAAAGCTGTCGAGATGCTGGAGGATTTGCAGATTTTGAACGATATTTTGTTTGGTATGCATTTAGGCAAGTACTGCCGTGGGCACTCAGACAAGCTCCTAAGGTTCCACGTGCCGTATAAGACATTATCCTTTAAACTTCCAATGGAATTTTAATAACGCTCAAGACACTAAATTCTAACCGAAATGACATCAGTCATCAGTCGGATTGTGAAAGAAATTTGTAGCCATAACAAAGCGTTGCTATGCGAATTTTTTGTGCATTTTCACACACAGCATGTTGTGAGGGCATCAGCAGCTTGAAAAAAAACAAGGGAAAACTTAATTGAAGTTTGTAGAAGTAAAAGCTTTTTGTGGAAAATATGAAATTCCTGAACTACGGTTTTGAGAATATACCTACATATAGGTATATAATATATTGTTGAACTATACGTTTGATAATAACTGGTTCCGCGGATATACATAGGAATTCGGAATTAAGTAAAATTCGACGCATCACTTGTTTTGAGCTTGGGTCGATGTATTAAGTTATTCCTTGATTCGAAATTAAATCAAATTAAAATTTTATGCAACAGGTTTGTTCCCGTACTGCACAAAACTGCCCAATTTTTTGAAAACTGTATGAAAATTGGGCAAAATTTGGTAGTTTCGTGCAGTACGGGAACAGAACTAAAATCTACATATACATATGTATGTACGTATACATTAAGTTTGAGAGCTTTTTTCAAAAGCTTATGGGTTAAAGTATTTTTGAGCATTTTTTCAGATTTTTTGTCAAAAGCTGCATATCACAGCAGCAAGATTGAAAGTTTGAAAGCAAAAGAAGAAGAAGAAAACGAAATACTAATGACTTCGTCTGAACGGGTAGTTTCGCATTCGTATTTCACGAAACGAAACAGGCAATTCAGAGCGTCGTCTGAACAAGCCATTAGGTTTGAATTGATGTTTGCAATCGATACCATAAAGTCTCATCCCTAACAAGCAACCAAGAGGCCTTTTACATTAGTCAATAGTTGACCGTCAATTCCTATCGATATTCCCTTTTGGACTTGCATTCGCTTTTACACTTACTCGAAAGAATTGATCGTCAATTCTTACTTCGTTTGCCTTCTATGACATTTTCCTCTTCAACACAGGGGTGATAGTTTATAAAATACAAACAAAATAAAATATGTATCTCTGATTAAGGGTTGATAGCAGAAGCATAAATACAGCACTACCTGTTTGTTTTAATGAATTTAATTATTGATGCTAAGGAGTATTTCAAAATGCTTGAATTAAAAATGCTTTTTGAAAAAGACAATTTTTAGTGAGTAGCTGTTAAATTGTTCTGTTTGAAAATAAATTCTATTAACGATTTGTAGGAGTAAACTATCTAGGTGATTTTCATATTGTTAAAAGAATAAAGGTGAAACTCCATAAACGACGGAACATTTCAATCGTTTTAGGCGGAAGAAATGTAGCTGCTTTCATTTAAATACATTTCAACACATTGATTCGATGGAAGCAGCACAAATATTTTCATCTTTGCCGCGAATACCGCAGCAACCGTCCTTTCCGTCGTTTATGGAGTTTCGCCTTAAATTTTAATTATATTCATCACATTTTTCTTCATATCTTATAACATAAAAATTATTCGTCAATTTATAGTTTTCGGTACATACAAGAATGTAAGATCCTAAAATATTGATCAAGACATTTATTTTATTCGTTTTCGTTGTTCGTGGACACAGCATCGCATGCTATTATATGTTATTGCTTATTTTTTTTTATCAATATTTTAGGATCTTACACTCTTGTATGGACCGAAAACTATAAATTATAACAAATGAAGAAAAATGTGATGAATTTAATTTAAGTTTAAGGCGAAACTCCATAAACGACTGCAATGACGGTTGTTGCGGTATGCACGGCAAAGGTGAAAACATTTGTGCTGTTTCCATTGAATCAATGTATTGAAATGTATTTAAATGGAAGCAGCTACATTTCTTCCGCTTCAAACGCCTGAAATGTTTCGTCGTTTCTGGAGTTTCGCCTTTATTCTTTTGAACATATGAAAAGCGTATAGATAGTTTACTCTTATAAATTGTATATAGATATTATATAACTCCAAAAGGGAATATCGATAGGAATTGAAGGTCAACTATTGACTAATGTAAAAGTCCTCATACAGAATGTGTTGAATAGATAGAACCAGCTGATTATGTTATGTTCTGTTATGCCGTCTTATGCCATGAATGATTGCAGCTTAACTCGCTCGCAGCTCATATGAATGCTTTGAGTTAAAGTATTGGGTTGAGAGAACTTAACCCCTATAGTGAGAACATAGCATTAATAGTACGCTATTTACACGTTAAGACATTTCGATAATGAAACAAATTTTCGTGGGCAAGGTAGGCGGAGGGAGGAGAGAAAAACGCTACCATACCACATCCCCGCGCGTCCCTAGCCAACAAAATGTGTGTTTCATTATCGAAATGTCTTAACGTGTAAATGGCCTCTAGCAGAACAGTTCTGCCAAAAACAAAACGAATGGGCACCGTAAATTCGAGTATATATCGATAGTTGTTGCCCATCCCTAACAGGAGTATAATGTCTTTTGTGGAAGCAAGGCGAATATTCGGTATATTTTCAAAATAAAAGGCCAACTTGCCTAAATCTGGTCAAACGTGCGCTGTGCTCAAATTTTTATTTATATTTTTATTTATTGACATCGAAAACAGATTTAACAGTGTTAAAAGGAAACTAAGTACAAAAGTGAAATGGCTAGTCTGAAGCGCGTTCCATCGATTTTAGCCAAAAATGCGTCTGCGATGGTAAGAATTAGCTCCATTTTGTATCATTTTGTAAAATTACACAACAATTGAAGAAAATTCTTTTACGTCTTTCCCATTAGTCAAGTCATGCATTTCTATTGACGAAAATATAAAATTTGGCATTCAGGCTGTTATGTAATTAATTCTACGTTGAAATTTTCAAGAAGAAATTTCAAATCGAAATTTTTCATTCCAAAAAATATGTTTCGTTTGTGAACGTTTTGCCTAATGCAAGGACATCTTAAAATCTCGCTTTCAATTCCAATTATTTTTCGAATAATTCCTTCCTTTTATTTTTAAGAGGCATCGCGTTGCGATGTGTATGTACATATATGCGCGTATGGTTGTGTGTTTACCTTTTCGACAGGTTGTTATCAGCAACAACAAATTTGTCAAATATTTTCTCGCAATTTCAATTATTTAACAAAATTCCCAACACGTTTTTTTTATTAGCGATAGTAAAGGCTATCATCGTTTCACATAATTTTTGACAAATTGTAATAGAAATTATTTTGCGCAGATGTGTATTGCATGAGCGTAGTCAAAAATTTCTATTTTAAGGGATGTTGATATTATAAAATGAATAAAAAATTGAAACTTTGGTTTTCGTTCTTGCGAAAAGAAGAAACTGGTTTCGTTAAAGATATATCGGAAGGATGGATGTTGAAATCAGAAAATACCTGAGAGAAAATATAAAATTAACATCTAAAAATAGTCAAATTCAATTTTATCACCCCATAAGGGCTTTTGACTATAAAATGTCATCGTCTCTCTACGAGAAATGACGCCTGACGTCAGAATTTGTTTTTTTTTTTTTTTTTAATTATTATTTCTTTGCCAACGCTGCACGAGTTATTTGTCGGATACACACCCGTTAGAAGTGCATCGAACAGTTTAAATTCGTTGTGAAATTCGTTGAATGCCCCATGTTTTGATGCGTGAAAATCACGTTTCACTGTTAGAATCTTTAATTATCGATGATCAATACAATATACAATACAATACAAAACAACAATAAATGTAGATCTAATTAATTTGTCGGAGCAAAGCATCATATATCTTGGAATTGGAGTAGAAAATAACAACCTCTCTTTTCACCTAAACAAACAACCATATTTGTGATTGAAGTACATGTGTATGTACTTATTTTATATAATTTAAACGAAAATGTTCACAAAAAAAAAAAAAAAAAAAAAAAAAAAACGAAGAAGGTTGTTTTTAGATGCTAAACACATTAAACATTTCAAAGAGGAAACTCTTCAGCGAACTCTTACAACTCCTCAAAAGGAAGTGCCTATAAATAAAATATGTACAAGAAAAACAACCCCATGGAAAATATGCAATTCTTTCTCTTTTTGTCACGATACTACCCCGAAAAACCCTTGATAACATATTTACATCGAACTTATTATGGAAAGACGAGTTATGGGCAGAAATTGTAGTAGTGAGAAAAACAAATCAAGTACAACCCAGCGGAAAATTATCTCCTGCATGACAAAGTCACCAGTGATGTCACCGATGACAAATAGGTGACATTGTCATGCATGACATCTTGGAGGACATGTCATCGTGGAGGGATGCTGTTCATATGCTCGCCTCTCATTGGCTACTGAAATTTAAATAAGGTTTTCGCGTCAGTTCAGCGTTAGCATGAAGTGGCGTAGTTGATGAGTGCTCGACTCTGAATCCGAAGATCGCGGGTTCGATCCCTGGCTGAGGCGAACAAAAATTGTTGAAAATAGATTTTTAAAAATTTTCGAAATATTCAAAGAGAGGGCAAAGAAGAGAGTTTTCAACTGACCAGCTATGGATTCTATAAATTAACATTGAGAGAGAAAAGAGCAAGTGCTTCTCTTAAATGCTTTTTTCGCCATCGCTCCTCCTAGGAGGACATGTCACCGCTGAAATCACTGTCCAACTCCTGTACAAATGTCATGCTAGGCGTCCTATGAATTGTCACGCATGCCAGGGTGACTTGTCACCCTGACTTCACCGGTGATGTCAGGGTGACATTTCCCGCTGGGAATAGCTTAAACTAATACAAAACCATGTAAGGGTGTTATAGTCAGGCGAGCCTGACAATACAATATCCGACGCCGATAAGAGGAGAGCTATACAGGGTGTCCCGTAACTCAACGTCAAGCGGGCACCGGAAAGTGGGCCTGTTCACAACTACTCGAGAAAAAAAAATAAAAACCAAATATCTCAAATATTTTGTAAATTACAGGGAAAAATGTAAAATTCTTCGAAAACGTACACCCCTTATGATATTTTTAGCTATCATGACCACAATTTTTCATATATTATATTTCTGTTCGATTTTTTGTATCGGCAACTTAAGTAGCACCACCATCGATCGCAGAACGTAAAAATGCCAGAATGCCTGTAGTTTTTACAGAAATATTATTCATCAAATTATTCTGGATATTTTTAAGGCCGATTTTCCGATTTTTTTTCAATATCTTTATGAAAGCCGCCCTTTTTTCCAAAACGATTTTTCAAATTTAAGGAAATTTTCGGACAGTATTTGAGACTTTGACAGACTCTAGTACTGGAGTTATCTTTAAAAATTTACCAATCTAGCCCATTATCGAACTTCGTGAAGAAAGCTCAACTAAATTGAATTCTCTGGTGATGCTGATCGCTTCTATACGTATACATTTTGCACAGTCTATCTCGAGTTGTTCTGGGTGTTCCAAACAACCAGACAAACGCAATATACCGTCGACACAGAGTGGGGGGTCGGGTATAGAAAAATTCTTTCAGCTTATGATGTTTGTTTTTTATTGCAATTTAGAACTCGATTAGAGTAAATCGCATGACTGAAAGTAAGCCTAATTGCATTAATCAAACTTACAATTAAATTGCATTTGTAGATACGCGCCACTGCAGTTGTTCCGCAACGTCAACTGCATATTATATCGCAAGATGCTAAGCGCGATGCTTCTACCAAAGCGGATGCGATTTCCAAAGAATATCCCGTTGTCGATCATGCATATGATGCGATTGTTGTTGGTGCTGGTGGTGCAGGATTAAGAGCTGCATTTGGGCTCGTAGCCGAAGGATTCAAGACGGCCGTTATAACAAAACTTTTCCCGACACGCTCGCACACGATTGCTGCACAGGGTGGCATCAATGCTGCCCTTGGAAATATGGAGGAAGACGACTGGAAGTGGCATATGTACGATACGATTAAAGGCTCAGATTGGCTGGGCGATCAGGATGCCATACATTATATGACACGTGAGGCACCAAAAGCTGTCATCGAATTAGAAAATTACGGTATGCCATTCTCACGTACACCAGACGGTAAAATCTATCAACGTGCATTTGGTGGTCAAAGTTTGAAGTTCGGCAAAGGTGGACAGGCGCACAGGTGCTGTGCAGTAGCCGACAGGTACGTCTTCATATAAGGTTAATTGGTTTTTGCTTAAATTAGGTTACTTAACACCTGACTTTTTTCAGAACGGGTCACTCATTGTTGCACACACTGTACGGACAATCTCTGAGCTATGATTGTAATTATTTTGTTGAATACTTCGCATTGGATCTGCTCTTTGAGAATGGTGAATGTCGTGGTGTTATCGCACTAAATTTGGAGGATGGAAGTATACATCGTTTCCGTGCGCGTAATACTGTCATTGCTACAGGAGGATATGGCCGCGCCTATTTCTCTTGCACATCAGCGCACACCTGTACAGGTGACGGAACAGCGATGGTTGCTCGTCAAGGATTACCTTCGGAGGACTTGGAGTTTGTGCAGTTCCATCCAACTGGTATTTATGGTGCTGGTTGCTTGATCACTGAAGGTTGTCGTGGTGAAGGTGGATATTTGGTAAATGCCAAAGGCGAACGTTTTATGGAACGTTATGCACCAGTTGCAAAGGACTTGGCTTCAAGAGATGTCGTTTCACGTTCAATGACTATTGAGATCATGGAAGGACGAGGTGTTGGCCCCGAAAAAGATCACGTTTTCCTACAATTGCATCATTTGCCCCCAGAGCAGTTGGCCCAACGGTTGCCTGGCATATCCGAAACTGCAATGATTTTTGCCGGTGTTGATGTAACACGCGAACCGATTCCAGTACTACCAACGGTGCATTATAACATGGGCGGTGTTCCGACCAATTACCGCGGCCAAGTACTTACTATTGATGAACGCGGAAATGATAAAATTATACCTGGTCTTTATGCCGCTGGTGAGGCAGGTTGTTCCTCAGTACACGGTGCGAACCGCTTGGGTGCGAATTCACTGCTTGATTTGGTCGTCTTCGGTCGCGCGTGCGCAAAGACAATTGCAGAGGAAAATAAACCAGGCGAAGCACCGCCATCCCTAAGAGATGCAAGTTCAAATTCATAAGAATATTAAAAACGAAAACTAAAGAAAGTCTTCACTATAATCAATTCTTGTAAATTTCAGAATGCTGGAGAAATGTCGGTGGCTAATTTGGATAAATTACGTAACGCTAACGGAAAAATTACGACTGCAGATCTGCGTCTCAAAATGCAAAAGACAATGCAAGCGCATGCTGCTGTGTTCCGTGATGGCCCAGTACTTAAGGAAGGTTGCGAGAAAATGAAGGACATCTATAAACAGTTCAAGGATGTGAAAGTTATTGACAAGTGAGTAGCTCCAGAAACATCTCCTTAGCGGTCTTTCTATCTATCTATCTATCTATCTATTATGTTTGCTTGCAAATTAATGATATTTTCAACATTGAGGAAAAGAAAATCTAAAAACATATAGGAAATAATCTTCACTATTCTCTTTCAAAATCTTAGGATAATCTATGTGCATTTAGATGAACTAGTGCAAAAAAAAATTTTGTTCGTCTGTGACCATCACGGTACGCCGACTTTTTTCAACTAAAAAAAAATACATACCTAAATTTTTTGGCCCTTACATTTTCATTCGCTTTTCTGATCGACAATTTTCATTTATAACCCTTTTTTTCCACCCCATTTAATAGATCTTTGGTTTGGAATTCTGATCTTGTTGAAACATTGGAACTACAGAATCTCTTGGCCAATGCTATGATGACGATTGTTTCCGCTGAGAATCGTAAAGAATCGCGTGGTGCTCATGCACGTGAGGATTACAAGCATCGTATCGATGAATACGTACGTTTCAATGAAATAAAAAATGTAAAAAATAGAAAGTTATGTTAACATTTTTTCTACTGCAGGACTACAGCAAGCCAGTCGAAGGACAGCAAAAGAAACCTTACGATGAACATTGGCGCAAGCACACACTCACTTGGATTGGAGGTGATAGTGGAGATGTCGAAATTAAATACAGGCCAGTCATTGACACAACACTCGATGAAACAGTTCAAACAGTTCCACCTGCTATTCGCTCCTACTAAACACTCGATGAGTGTATGCCGGAGAGAGAGAGAGAGAGAGAGAGAGTGAAAGAGTGAGAAAGGGAGAGGTGGTGACGAGAAATTGCCTTTGAGTTGTGCTGTTATTCAATAATTTTTTTTTTTTTCAATTATTATTTTAACTTTTATTTCTGTCCCTCGCTTTAGGATCTAAAGTGAATGCAAGTAGTCATTGATTTTGAACGTTAAAGTATTTTTCTTTGGTTGTGTTTCTTTCAAAGCGGAACGTGAGAAGCCACACGAAGTTTCGTTGTTGGTTTTACACTGCCGCTTTGTATTCGCTTATACGTCCTGCCCTAGCGACTTATGTGTCTCAAATTTTTAATTTATTAATTTTAATTTTATAATCTTCATTTGTTATTTAATCCTGTGTAAAAAAAATAATTAAACGATTCTTACATCGACCATTTTTATTATGAGCTCGAAAAAACGTTGCTGGCTGATAGCGTAATTTGTACAATAGCGATTATTATGAAGTATAATACTTTTTAGTGGTGAATACGAATAAAAGATTTAAGAAAAGGCGAAACCCCAATTTTAAAAAAATTTTTATAAAGAAACACGAATGGAGAAGGAAATTTAATGATGTGTCACGCGGGCGAATATTAATTCAAAATGGGTTTATCAAGCATTTCTTCTTGTTAAGAATCAAGTTTTCAAAACATATGCATTGCATAACCATGCATCTGCTTTTGGGTAAAAAAAGGAAAAAAGGAAAATCCTTTCAATTTTAGCCGTTTCGCGGGATTTCGAAATGGAAAAAAAAGGATATCGAAAAAAAAAAATTTCGGTCGTAAATTCATATTTTATTATATATATTGTATACTTATAATTCAAATCAGTAATTTCTTATTTTTCAAACGAAAAAGCAAGTGAGTTTTTCATTTCCAACTTGTATTATGTTATGTATAGGAATCTCTAATTTGAAATGCTTTAGAAAAACCTCTATATCGTGGAAACTGTTTGTGCTGCAGTTCTTAGATTTGACATATGTACACAAAATTTATTGGCCAACAATTTAAAATATCGTTTTTGGAAGGGGGACTGCTAATGGGTGAGCTATGTTTATTCCAAGTCAAAAAAAAATAAAAAATTCTTTCAAATTTTCGACTTTGAGCATCATTTTACACCATTCTTTTAACTTTTTGTAAGTTATTTTTGATGTCATATTAAGGTGTATTTAATAAGGTGGTAGCAGTAGCACATATGGGGCATTTCACGTCAAGTGTACCCGCTCAAAAATCTTCATGCCTGGGATTTCGATGAAACTTTGTGGAAATGTTGCGCTATGAGAGTACATGAATTGTGCAAAAGGAGGAGGAAAAATATTGACCGGGTGCCAGACCTATTCACTGTGGTGTGAACTTTGTCTTTGATCAAAGTGAAACGTTCTCGTGCTTGCGCGTGGGTCGCGCTGGGTTCTACACCTCCATTGAGTCGTTAGTTTTGGAGATCCTCATCCTTTTAAGATGTCATTTTATAGAAAAAAAGTTCAGCTTTCGTTTAAAATTATTTTAAAAAATATTAAAAATGTCGCATTCGGCGAAAAATTGCTTATAAAAATAAAAACCGTTTTTTTTGTGCATCAATAATAATTTCTGGGAATTGTAATATTTTTTTTTCGGAAAGAGCAGACAAAAATCTATAAAAATCCTTTATCACATTTTTTTCATTTCCCAATTTGCGAGACGTAGAATTTTTTGAATACAAAAAGGACCGAAAGTTTAACACCCTGTATCTAGGCACCCGGTCAATATTTCCCTCCTCCTTTTGCACAATTCATGTACTCTCATAGCGCAACATTTCCACCAAGTTTCATCGAAATCCCAGGCATGAAGATTTTTGAGCGGGTACACTTGACGTGAAATGCCCCATATGTCTTCTTCTTATTTTATTATTTTCCGATTTAAATGTCACAAATTTTTTTTCTTTTCTCAAAATTTGTTTTTGTATTCTTTAGTTGATATTACAATTTCTGTATTCACAACAACATATTTGACATTTGGACGTACTCGCCACAACAAAATCTTCCCTGTTGTTTTTGTAGAGTTGTTTTTTTTGTTGAACTGCTATCACCTTATTAAATACACCTTGATGTCATATTAAAGAATGATGTTTTAAGTACACAAAAGTTTTAAAAATTTTGAAATATTTTAAATCATAGGGGTATTCACAAAGGCGTGTTAAAAACGTTGGAAAGTCGGAAAATCGGAATATTGCGACTTCTTAAAAATTTTTAAACCTTTTTTTTTTGTATCTTGCACAACTTTTTAAGCAGTTAAAATATTCCGATTTTCCGACATTCCTATTTTCCGACGCCTTTGTGAATACCCTTGTATTTGAAAAAAAAAAAGAGTTTTAAAAATGCAATGGTAGTAAAAATTTCTTACGCGATTTTCTCGAAACTCTGACGTGATAGAAGTATTTTGATATTTTTCAATCTTTCAGCACAAAAAGCTAATAGAAACACCACTGCAACTCAAAAGGGGAAAATCAAATTTCAATTTTGAATTCCGGTGTTATTAAATATTTCTATCCAACGATCCGAAATTGAAACAATTTCGTCTCTCCACTTTCTAATTTTTTCATGGCAGCAGTACATTTGAACACTTCCGTATTGTGCATGTATTTTTGAGGCATTTCCATTTGCATCAAACAATCCAAGCCTATCCAGTGTTAGCAGTTAGTTAATATACTTCCATGTCGGAGCTCGCATCAAAATTGCCCATGGAAGAATATTCAACCGCCTAAGTGGTTCCGTTCAAAACCTCATTGTTCTTTATTTCAACTATATTGACGTATCGATACACAAATGAGCGATACGAGTACACCATAGTCAGTGCTGTCATCGTTTACATGTATTAATCTTTACTGCGCAGTGACCTTTTCGTTTTTTACCACTGAATGTTTAGAGGGATTAGTGTTTTGTTTAAGAAAAAGGAGAAAGAAGGTTTTTAAAAGGTGAAAAAAGGACTATTAAAACTAAAAAAAAGGATTTTTAGCTCGTTCACGGGATAGAATTTTGCATGCCGAAAAAAAGGACAAATGGCATGGTTAGCATTGCATAATTATTTTTAAATGTAAACACAGCTTAATCAATAGAATGCGAGGAGACCCGTCAGTACTGTACGTATGTTTGAGAGCGTTCATGTATTGCGTAACGCCATTAGGAGGGAGGGGGGGTATTGTAAAACGTTACGATGCCATACTGGCCCGTGCAAAAAAAATTTAGTTAGTGATTCGTTCGTGTGTCTGCCTGTATATAGATTTCTTGTCGAAAGAGTTGAGCTATACTGACGAAATTCGATATGCGTATTGACGGAGATATGAGTAAGAACAAGAATGGATCAGATCGGACTATTTTTAAGGGTACCAATGCTGTTAGAAAAATCGCAAAACTCCCAAAAAATCGGAGTTTTTCGAGGTATGTCAATGAAATTTAGAGCATATACTTAAACCTCCGACTAAATTTCCTTAAATGTGAAAAATGGGCGTGGCAAGAGGGCGGTTTTCATAGAAATTTTATTTTTTTATCACAATATGAGGCCCTAAATTTCTTTTAAAATCTTCAAAATACCTTGTCTTAATTAGTGGTCTTGGAACCGGTTTCGACAAATGTTCAAACAAACTGGTCTGTGTCGGGTATTGTATTGTCAGACTCGCCCGACTATAACACCCTTGCTTTTTTTTTTTTTTTTTTTTTTTTGTGAATTATTTATGCTTTAAGGTAAAAAAAAAAAGAGTATTCAGGTAATGCAGCGATAAAACTTACACCATTTTTCTTCTAAATTGCAACTTTTCGAAAACTCAGATTTCAGTTCATTTACTTTTTGCATAATTCAAAAACACTTCAAGTAAGCTTCATTTATTACCTTACAGGTGCATCGGGTGAAGTATTTAACTTTGTTAATTTTTCCGTGCTGCTATTGGCGATTAATCGTTGCTTTTTAACAAAATGTTCAATTCGATTTTCGAGACTTTCTGCAGAAGAAAAAAGAAAACAATGTTTTAATACCCTATCTAATTAAAGTATCCGCTGATAAATTCCTATAAAATAATTTAAATTAAATATACCGCATCGTTTTCGACACAAAAGTTTTTGATATTGCCTTGGTTCTTTTGTATCCTGGAGAACATACACTTGGGCTTGTGGCGCACTGGTTTCGAATTGCTCTAAATATTTTGTCAAATGATCGACAACATCACGAATCATGGTTGTTCTGCAATGAAAATTTCAAATATCAAATGAATTCGCCTAAATTGAAGAAGATAGTCAACCCACTTGACGGAGCTTAATGTCCATTGGCTTTGTAAGTCTTTTATGAGTTTAAATAGTACGTCCTGGTTGAATTTCCAATCATACATTTGAAGATCTTTATTTTGCGATTCTTCATTTACGCTTTTAAACTCGCAGTGAAACAGATTTAATGGTACTCCCGATGCCGGGCTATATTGCGGCTTACTGGAAATGCTTATTAATAATATGATTTTTTCTATTTTTAAAAGAATTGATTCTCACCATGGATTCTTCTCGATGTCCAGCAATTCATTAATGATATTTAAGTCTTCTTTTCCTTGGCCTATTAGAAATAATATCGTCATTATACAACGTATTTGATGGAAAAGGAATGCGTTTGCTTTTATCTCCAGATAAAACATTGAGTAATCTGTGGAAAAGCAAATTAAAATTATCATCAATACCAACGTAAGCACCAATAATGAACTGAAGAAGCTGGATTCATATTTAAGAATCATGTTATCAGCATTTCAGAACATTCAAAAGTTCAACACAAATATTATTATTCATTTTAAAAGAATTTTAGCCCGATTCTTAATATTCCCCGGGAGTTTTTCCATGCGGATATGAAAAAAAAATCTTTCTAAGCACACTGGCGAAACGAATTTTTACGAACCAAATATTATAAACATTTTTAAGAAAAGGTCATCACATTTGTTATTTTATTGACGCTTAGAAACCTCCCTTTTTCCGCGGATAAAAATTTCTGGGGGAAAAACTCCCGGGGAATATTCATTTCGAATAGGGCTGTATATATCATAAGGAAAGAGAGAGGCTGTTTATAAATTTTGAAAACTATTGTACCAGTTGTCCCCTCGCTTTCCTTTTCGCAAGAGTTGATCGTTGCTTTTTGCACATTTCGCACAAAATTCGTTACACCATTTTGTACATCCATCTTGCAGAAATTTCGAAAGTCAGCATGTCGTTGCAGCAGTTTGCAAGCATCCTGCATCGCCTAAAAAGAATGTTAGTCATTGAAGTGTTTTACCTGTCGAAAACATAAAGTAATACCCACACCGATGTTGAGTGATCCCCGTGGAAAATAATATCGGTATGTTCGAGAATCACAATCAAACCGAGCACTGTAGTCAGTCGTTCTCAAAGGCATCCAAGCAATGCATTGTATATTTTGTGGCAATACCCGATTAAGCACACCACAGTAGTCAATTTCGGTTTCCAAGGAACTCGCAATGAACTGTTCCTCCGTTGGAAACTTACTGCGAAGATCAATGGATATGACTTGACAAAATGCGCTAACACCTTTATCTGTTCGTCCGCATCTTTGATAGTTCGAATTGGCGCGTGATTCAATAAGGCACGTCCGAGTTAAAGCCTCAAAAAGATGAAACTCTGCGGCGAAAAAATATATCGCTTTAACACTTACTACTATTTCATGATTATTAATTCCTACCAACAGTATTATTGGAGTCTTCCTGGCAAGCAAATCCTTGGTAGTCCCAACCGAAATAAAGAATTTTCAATAGTACATGCCGTTTGTGAGTTCTATCAATTATATGTATTTTATATATTTTCTAATAAATCGTCATAATAATGTTACATACTTGCTAAAATCAAATACTCCTTTGGACGTTTTTTTCCCTTCACATTTAGCCTCAAAATGTTGCGAAATTTTTGCCGAATCACTTAATTTCTTTTGCAGTAAGTTTTTAAGTTGTAAGTTATGTGCCTCCAGTTTTAAAATGTGGTCTATTAACTCAGTTTTATCCAAACATTCCCATTCTGCACGTGATTTTCGTTTAATTTGTTTATTTATCGTTACTAACTTTTCCATTTTAAGCAGAGCTCAGTGCTGCCAGATCGGTTAGTTAGCGGGTATTTACACTATAAGCGAATTTAGCATTTGAATTTGCTCATCGCAAGCTATTACTACGTTTATACGTTAAACCTTATTCACGAATAAGACTGTCTTTACATTATGCGTGTTCACCCTTGCGTTTTTTCGAATTCCCTTTTAAAACTCCTACGAAACGCGCAGAGCATTTAGACGATGATTTTCACCCTGCGTTGCTGCTTGTCGTTTTTTTAGACATTTAAGCGGCCTATCGTTTTCATCGCTTATTCACAACATAAACATCCTCGACAGTTTGAATAATATTACATATATTTCATCGACAAATTGATAAGAAGAATAAAATGAATAATAATAAAGATGAAATAATTGAATATCTTCTTGATATGGCGCAAGACTTAATTGCAGCTCCAAATTTTGGAAAAGAAGATTTGAAAATAGTTCATGGCTTATTGGAGTGCTGTGAAAGTGCAAATAATTTGCCGAATAAAAGGAAAATAACCGAGTGGGTGAAGCAATGGCGACAAGATAGAATGGAAAAGGGTTCATTTAACTTGTTGACACAGGAGCTGTCCATTGACAGCACCTAATTTTTTCAATATATGCGAATGCATGAAAAAACATTCAACTATATTCTGGCGGCTATCGACGCAGACATAAAAAAGAATGACACTCGTATGAGGCAATCAATAGCGCCAGCGGAGAAGTTAGCTGCTACCCTTCGCTACCTTGCTACTGGTGAATCACTTTTTCACTTTTTTCTTTCATAAATGTGTATATTTCAAAGAGTGCATCCGAACGTTTGACCCGATTCTGGTAATCTGGATGGCGCGTGTTGTATAGGACCTTATACCCTTGATATTTTTCAATAAGGTCCTCTATCAGCTCCTTGGTCCACATTTTCTACAAATCGGTAAATTAAATTTGAAACCCTCAACTCTTCTGATCTGTTTTGATAACATTTCATGTTTTCCAGACAATGAAAAATAATTCATTAGTTATATTCCTTAGAGATAACAAAGGTAAGTTTTTTAAAAATATTTTTATGTTATTTGCAATGTTCTAAACAAAAGCAAAAAGAATCTGCCTGATTTCTTCAATTTACTCATAAACTTGAAATTAATTAACTTAAAATTGGATCTATTTCACTAAAATAGAGCAGAAGCGTTGAGTAACTATTTTATTTTATATGACAATATACCTATATTATTTAATTTCTTCACAAAATTTAAACTTTTTCTTTCGTAACCGATATTTTAAATTCTTCTTCGGCGTTCCGAATTTGAAAACAAGAAAAACAATATGAAAACAAATGTCAAAATAACGAAAACAATCAAAGCAAAATGTCAAAATCACCCCTGAGCTTAGCTGCTCTAGCGTGTTTGTCTACCCTGCTGACTTCTCTATTCCGCTTGTCCAAAAGCTCGTTCCCGTTGCGTGCTCACCCAGGGTGAACACGCATAGTGTAAAGACCGTCTAAGAATATCGCGAATAGTGAAGTCACCGTTTATACGGCAACCGACATTAGTTGGTCTTAGCGCTACCTGACTGCCAAAAGGAAATGAAATGGTAGCACACAGGAAAAACATATGATTTCATAGCATCAGGAACGCTTTTCCCAATTAGTTTTTGAAAAGTGAAAAAATGTCACTCTGATTTAAGTACTATCCGTATGCAGGGTTTGGTTTCCTTTCCGTTCTCCATCTTATTTGTTAAATTTTTGAACTCAAATTAAACAAAAGCGCTGCCTGATCGTAAAAAAGAGAGAAATCAGCGAAAAATGTGGCATCACCTTTCATGTTTATCGCGAATAGTCTCACTATTCACAAATAATCTTCGTGAATTAGCTATTCGTGTAGGGTGACCAAATTGCCTTCGGTTAAATAAAGGACACTATAAATCGAAAACCAAAAATCGCGCACACACAGGTGAGCACAAATTTTAAATTAGCATAGCTTCGTCAAAATAAAAGGTAAATGAACATTTTATTAATTTTGCTTTAATCTGCATACTCAGATTTTACATTTAAAACGAGTTTTATTATTTTTTTTTTTTGGTTTTTCAAAAAAACTTCATTTCAATCCTGAAAAACGATTTTAAGCCCCCTTCTGTACGACCCAAAATAAAGCTCAATTCATTATCTTTGGACCTGATTACATTTCACAATAAAATTTTACACTTAGGCATCGATTTGAGGTATAAATTACAATCCTTCCCTCAAAAGTGGAGGTTTCCCCATAAAATTCATTTGCGCGACCTCTAAACGTCCTTCAAAAAATCTGAAAAAATGCTCAAAATATTTTTTGACAATTATCTTTCGAATTTCGTGTGGACATTTTAATATTTCCAAAAAAAAAAAATTTCGGACACCCTAGTATGTACTTATTAGTAATAAGTTATATACACTCGAACGGGGTTTATTAATATCACCAGAAAAATGAATAAAATAAAGGACAATCAAAGGCCGATTAATTACTTTCCCCAAATCGCCAAAAAAAAGGGACATGTCCTTTTAAAAAAGGACGTTTGGTCACCCTAATTCGTGAATAAGACCGTTTATACGGTAAAATTCGATATTCGCGATAATCTTATTCCCGACATAGGCGTACGTATAAACGTAGTAATATACTACGTTTATGCGTCAGCTATACGCAAATAAAAATAATTCGCAAATAGTTAACCATATAGGACTATAGGTCTAACTCTTCTTCTTCCTAATCCCTGCAATGTGTTAAAGCTACGCTGCTTCAACATAGGCATATAGCATGAGGAAAAGAGAAGCATGCAATGGCAGCGTAATCTTTAGCTCTGCTGTGGTGAAATGCATTGCCACTTTTATTTTTAATTTTGGGAGATTTTCGAGTACATTACATATAAAATATCTACCAAACTCATAAAATGCCATGAAAAGCTTGAAAAACATAAAAATAATCAAGGAAACTCAATATTAAGGAGAAATAGAAATGGTTTTTTTTGTCCTACCCTGTCCACATAACTTTTTGATCACACTTTTTCAGCAAAAATACTAAATTCTATATACAATCAAATTCGTAGCAGTAGTCAAAAATGTATTTCAATTTATTCCAAAATGAAAACATTCGTGCACATTAAGCAAAAGTATATCGTAATATATTTAATAAAGTTTCAATTATGAACTTTTCAAGCAATATAAAAAACAGAGCCGACGCCGTGTTTCTTTTATCATTTTCTTGCAAGTGGCATCATAGTGCCACTTTTTGTCTGCCCGTATTGTTGTTGGTAGCTTTCTGGTGAATTTCTCGAATTTGTTGAATTTCTATTCCTGCCTAACATGGCGCCTCGACAGGCCATAATTATTGCTAGCAATCTGTCAACTTGTGCAATATTGCCAATGGAGACCGCTCATTTTGAAAAGATGGCAATATATGGCAAGCAATATTGCTTCGCTGCGATTGCCAACTTTTAGATTGGCAATGAGCTGTCATTTTGCTATTTGACAGCCGAATTTCATTTCTATGAATTTTTCAAAGTGTGTATATCGTCAAAATGGATTGGTGCGTCGCCGATATTTATAAGATAATACATCTTTACCGATAGTTCGAATTTCTTTGGGCTAAAACCTCATCATATAAATGTACTGATATGAAAAAATAATGCGTGGCTTCAAATGGCGAAGGAAATTAAAAAGGACTACGTTGAAATAAAAAAAAATAAAAAAAATATTAAAAATTTGCGAACTGCCTATATCGCAGAGAAGAAAATATAAGAGAGTTTCTTCTTTGTCACACTCATCGCAAAGTTGTTTCAAGGCATCGAGAGCGCGTGCGCAGCGTAGTAGCCTGTTCGACGTCATTTTGAATATGAAGATGGCATAACATAAAAATCCCACCATGGCAATATTGCCTCTACCTGGCAAAGCAATTTGACAGATTGCTAGCAATAATTATTGCCCGTCGAGGCGCAGCGTAAGGTTTTTGTTGGTAGCTTTTTGGTGAATATCCCCAATTTGTTGAATTTCCTATGCCTGCCTAATGGTGTATATCCCCATCGCGGCAGAGGCTTTTCGACGTCGACAGTTAGACCTACAGTCCTACATGGCGAGAATGAAAGCCGAAGCACAACGCTGTGAGAACAAGCTATTAGCTTTACACCATACAATACTACAAGCGACACTTCCCAAAATCACTAAGACGGGTGAGGGGAGCTTGTATAAACCGACTTTGCCCATTCACAATCTGACTTTGCCCACAGTTAACACATTCACATAAAATAAACTGACTTTCACCACGATTTGTGTACAGATGAACTCACACATCGACATTACAATCTGACTTTCAACACAGCAGAGCTCAAAGCTTATTACCCTCTAGGAAGCGTGGGGTATATTGCCCGGATGCAACTAGTACTTTCACCAAAACAAAAGAACTAGTGCAAAGGGGAGTAAAGCTTCGTATAAAGCTCCGACTAGTATTGCATGGAAAAATGGTTTTTCGTGTCAGTAATAAGAGTTGCCATTACATAGTTGTTGCAAAGAGCGTTGGTGCTCCGAAATCTAGTAATAAAATCTATCTTTATAATATATTACAAATATTTTTGTAAATTAAACAAACACCAAAAATAATTCGGTGTCTTTTAAATATTGCGTATTGAAGGCTCAAAAAAATTTAGAACAAAAATAACCAAAAAACCACAAAATATGTTCTATAATCTTTCAAAGGAACTAGTGTTTTACTATACCCAATTTACCCAATTGGTTCCCAAATCACAAAAAAAGCGTTAGTTCAAGTGTACAATTTTTAGCCCACACGCAATGTTAATTTTGTAAAGAGTAATACATAACCAGGGGAATAAAGAAGAACCAGTGCTGGTGGAATTAGAACTAGTAAAACGCTAGATCTTAACTACTCATACTTCCTGCAGGGCTGTTGAACTGTTCACCACAGCAGTCGTTGACAAAACTCTATCTTTTTCAGTCGCACTCATGTAAACTATTCTCTGTCTCTATCGCACTCGCATATTCTTATCATACCTACATGCAAATTCAAAAAATTTAGAGAGTGTCGCTTGAGTATTGTAGCTTTAAGCTTGAGGTACAATAGGTGCGACAGAACGAACTTTCAAACATTTGCGCATCCAATTATTCTTAAGGAATGCATAGGTATAAATTCGTTTGCAATCATATTTGCAACGAAAAAATTGAAAAAATTTAAGCTTGCATAAAGGGAAAAGCTTCGTATAAAGCTCCGACTAGTATTGCATGGCAAAATGGTTTTTCGTGTCAGTAATAGAGTTGACCATTACATAGTTGTTGCAAAGAGCGTTGGTGCTCCGAAATCTAAAATAAAATCTATCTTTATATATACAAATATTTTTGTAAATAAAAACACACCAAAAATAATTCGGTGTCTTTTAAATATTGCGTATTGGAGGCTCAAAAAATTTTAGAACAAAAATAACCAAAAAACCACAAAATATGGTCTATAATCTTTCAAAGGAACTAGTGTTTTACTATACCCAATTTACCCAATTGGTTCCCAAATCACAAAAAAATGCGTTAGTTCAAGTGTTACAATTTTATTAGCCCACACGCAATGTTAATTTTGTAAAGAGTAATACATAACCAGGGGTATAAAGAAGAACCAGTGTGGTGGAATTAGAACTAGTAAAACGCTAGATCTTAACTAATCAATACTTCCTGCAGGGCTGTTGAACTGTTCACCACAGCAGTCGTTGACAAAACTCTATCTTTTTCAGTCGCACTCATGTAAACTATTCTCTGTCTCTATCGCACTCGCATATTCTTATCATACCTACAAGCAAATTCAAAAAATTTAGAGAGTGTCGCTTGTAGTATTGTATGCTTTACACAAAAAATTTGGATGCGATTTGATACTTGTTTGGATAAGAAAAAGATTGAGTGGCAACGCTGGTTCGATTCCCAAAATTCGGCATATTCCGGCAAAAATCGATTAGTAGCCAAATTTCGAACAATCGAGTATCGAATCTACCCTTCCCTATGCGAGTGCTGTCAGTACATTGTCAAAACTTTTTCCACAGGGACATAAAAAACCCTTTTTGGTTAAAATAAAATCGCACGAAACATCTTTTAAAATTCTTTACCAACTCCTAATTTTGAAATTTAGTGCAACAAAAAATGCTTTATTTGCTTCTTCAAGAAGACGAAGCAACATCTAAAACTGGCGATCAACTTTTTTTCGAAGCTATTGCTATTGCCGCCGTTTTTATCTGTTTCCAAGGAATCTTTGAGTAAAAGCTTCCAGAAAGTACTGAAGCATTTTGCTGAAGTCGCCTTTTTTCCAAAAGATGCCAAGATCGAAAATCCCTTGTTTTTTATTAGTCTACTTTTACATTGGACGATTGTCGGCCAACAGCACTCACCGATTTTTGCGTTTGTCGGCAAGGGAGGAGAGACGAAAGTGAAGCGGTCAAAATCGTTTGTACTAGCCATGTCGTCGATTTCCATGACGATTTTTGACAGTTGCCTTTCCCGCCGTTCGTAGAACGGAAAACAGTTTCAAAGAATTGTTCGAATAATTTCTTATGAAGTGTCTGAATCCATTCTAATTTAATTTATATATTTTAAAATGTGTCACAACCACTTATTTTATTACTTACTTACTTAATTCGCATAAATCCAATAAACGAATGTCATAAGAAAAACACAACAAAGTATAAATCGGTTGCTTGCAAATCGTGTAGTGTAGAAGCGAACACCGACAGAAGACAATTTCAAAAGGGAATTTGAAAAAATCGTTGTGAAAATCGCGTCGATAATCGTTCAATGTAGAAGCCGACTTAGAGCAGGGGGGAAATCCCTTTATCCCCAATTCGAAAAGTCATTCAGGGCCCTTTATACGTTCATATATGTTCGTGGATTTGTTGGGTATGATGAAGAGTATGAATGTGTAAACGCAAAAAAAGCAAGCTCTACAACATGCTCGCCGGTTTTCAAAAATTTTTGATTTTTCTGTCGGTGTGACGAACAAGCTTTATAATGTAAATGGCTGCATCATGCACACAGTATATATCAAATATATCGTCGATAATAAGTGCTGCTACTAATGCGTGTGCCATCTTTTCTCGCTGGAAATTAAAACGAAATGAAGTTTTATGACATGTTCGTCCATGTAAACACAATAAGTTTTTTTTATGACACACTTTGCATCATGCTAAGTTCGTGAACATATATGACCGTATAAAGGGCCCTTTCCATAAAATACCTCAAACTGGCAGCACTGCCCAATGATAGAATAATAGAAAAATTTTTAATTTCAAATTCTCGGAAATGTAAGTATTGCTTAAGCGTCGACTGCCGGCGAGCCTCAATTATTCAGCAAATCCGGTGCATCTTCAATGTCATGTGTGTCAACTCCGGTGTATATATCCTTTGATTTTTTCACAAAATAAAATAAATAAATAATTAAATGCTCTTGCTTTAACAATGTGTTTTTGATATTTTGCAGTGAAAACATTGATCGAAGCTACGTGGGAGTTGCTCTTAACTCCAAGCACGAGCATCACCAAAAGTCGAGTAGACGATATTGGTGATAAGTGAAGTAGGTAAATTTACATTATATGAATCATTAATATTTGGGAGTTGGAAATTTTGTTTATTTTTTTTTTTTTTTTTGCTTTCAGATTGTGGCAGTTTACGTTACTGCTCCTAAATTACGTAGCATCGGAAATCATGGCTGAAAAAGTAACAAAGCTTGCGGTGGCAAGTCGAGTAATTGTGCTGGTATTTCAGGTCTTATCAAATTTGGCAATAGACGATCATAAGCCTGATGTCTTCCGTGCCCCTATCCAAGGGAACTTGCCGGCAAAAGTGTTTTTAAGCGCAGAAGAGCTTAATGCCACGAGTACGAATGAGAAATCTTACCAAGCCACGTTGCTAGATCGTTTGGTGGAATTTTCTTTGGGCGGTCTGCGTCATTGGGATGGCGAGTACTTTTTGCACATTGCCGAGTACACGTACACCTATGAAAATACACTCGCCTTTTATCCTCTATATCCTATGCTTGTCGGATTTGGAGCACGTGCCCTGGAATACTTAGGTTTAGGCTTATCGCTTCGAAGCTGTACACTCATAGTTGCCGTATTGATAAATTTTTACTGCTTTTGCAAAGCCACAAACACGCTGTACGATCTGACGCAGCGTGTTTTTAACGATTCGAATAAAAGCTGGTACGCTGCGCTGCTGTTTTGCTTTAACCCCGCATCGATATTTTTCACAGCGGCCTATTCTGAGGCCCTATTCGCATGGCTATCGCTACAATTAATGCTTGAATGTGTTTCGGAATTACGACTGGTGCGCTATACCGTAACCCTTGCATGCAGTATAATCTGCCGATCGAATGGCCTCGTCAATGCGGGCTTTCCAATTTATTTCCTTTTGCGAAGATGGATTTTAAATACAGCGTATAATGGCTTCGTGCAACTGTTGAAAATATGCTTCTCGCTGTTCTTTGCCCTAATACCGCTAACATTTTTCTTTTCGTATGCTTTCCAGCAGTTCTGCATACAAGAACGTACCGTGCCGTTGACGCTAGCTGTTGTTGCCTACGCTCGAGAGCGTAACTATGTACTGGCTGGGCATCGACAGCCAAACCAATCGCCATGGTGTGATCAACATTTTCCATATCCCTATTCGTACATACAATCGCATTATTGGAATGTCGGCTTCCTTCGCTACTATGAACTGAAGCAATTACCAAACTTTTTGTTAGCTCTACCTGTACTTGGATTTTTGTACTATAACTGTTGGAGCTACTTTAGCCATTTCATCAGCACTGTGCTGATGCGTTACTCATTTAAACAACTTATAAAAGAATACAAATCATTGCCATTTGTATTGCATGCATTATTTCTGATCATCTTCTGTACGCTTTATGTGCATATTCAAATTTCGACACGCTTTCTCTGCTCAGCGACTCCATGCTTGTATTGGTTTGCCGCTGATCACATGCCAAAATCATTCGATCAATTACGTTGGCGTTCGAAAGCTGGCGTTATTATAATGTGGTTCGGCATTTATTACCTTATGGGTATAGCGCTCTTCAGCAACAATCTGCCGTGGACATAGAAAAGGCCAAAACTCATTAACGAATATCGTCTTGGCAAGCGATAAGCTTGTTAATAAAAGCGAAAAAAATACAAACTTAAGACTGCAAAAGTGATTTTTGGAGAAAATTGCAATTTTCCAGCTTTAAAAAAAATCTAATAAACAATGGCATATGCCAAATAATTACATAGGACGCAAAAAACGTACGTAGAAAAATCGTCGTAGTCTGTTCCTCTCTCTCCCTCCCTGTCTCTCTTATTATTATTATTTTTTTTTTTTTTTTTGCAAGAACTTATGTTGATTAAATTGTAAATTACTGCGAATTCCTTTAAAATTTTGTACTAAAGTTTGACTTTTAATAATTAAAAATATATTTTTTTATTTAGCATACAATTTCTAATTTATTTTCAATGCGAGCAAAATTTTCTTTGCATTGCAATATAAAATGTTCCTTCAATTTTTTGATATGGAAAACTTGTCTGCTACGACGCAGATTGGACAAAGAATTTCAATCTGTATTAAGAAATAATTTGGTCTCGCGTCGCTACGACAAAAATGACCATGAAAATTTGAGGACCCTTCTTTTCAAAGGAATAACTGAAACTCAATGTTTTCCAAGCAGATAAATATGGCATTACGTCGTGTATTGGAAAAAGTTTGGCTTGATCACGAAACAAAACAAAACTTTTATAATTTATACGTTTCTATTTTGATAAATTTTTGTCAACATTTTGCCAACTTCTCTCGTCCGAAGGAAGCTGGAAAACCCAACACAATTAAATTGTTTTAGATTCGTATTGTGTGGGTTTAAGCAAATTCTGTTATGAGTGCCAACTCAGACAGGGTCTCGTTATGGAATAAATTCGTAGATTGGTTAATTCTTACTTCTATTTCTTTCTATTGTTACCTTAATGTAGAAAGGCCCTAACTAACAAATTTAGAATTTACAGGAGAGATAAACAAGTAAGAAAGCTAAAGTCGGTCAAGCCCGACTTTGAAATACCCAGCGTCCCGACATTATGAGCGCACTATGTTTTGCTTCTCTATTTGTGGGCGTGGCAGTGGGAGGGCAACATAAATTATTTCCCTACACCTTTCATTTGCCTTGGTCAACCTATGCTGCAAATTTGAAGCTTCTACGGCGTTTACTTCGGAAGTTACGATAAGACCTTATTTTTGGGCTTATTTGTGGGCGTGGCTCGAGGAGGGCGGCGTCCATTTTTTGCCGAAAAATGTCCCTTTTCGTAGTTTACCAGCACACCAATATCAATGGAATGTGTTGAGTGGTTCGCAAGTTACAAGCATTTTACTGAAAACACATTATATTCATTTGTGGGCGTGGCAGTGGGCGGATGTCTCCCATTTTTACTTAGGATCATACTCGGATCCCGATATACCTGTGTGCCAAATTTCGACTTGATTGGTCCAGCTGTTTCGGAGGAGATCCGACCACGGACAGACGGACGGACGGACATGTCTAAATCGATTCAGTTTTTGATCCTGATCATTTCTATATATATTTTTCTATATCTCCGGAGCTTAATTCTCCCTGTTACAAGATTTGCACAAAACTAATATACCCCGCTTACGCTGGGTATAAAAACTTAATTAAAAATATTCCAATTTTGGGGCACAGCAGTAAGCTCTATTCCAAAGTTCAACTCAGTGGGTCCAAAATTATGAAATTTAGGTACCACAATAGAAGTCAGTTTGGGCTTTTTGTAAAAAGAAGTGTTTAAGAACCTTCATTTTTTTTTATCATGGTGTATTTTGGGGCGGTATATCGAAATATGCAAAAAAGTGAATTTAGGAAAAAATGTTAGTTGGGGCCTTTCTACATTAAAGCTAGTACACAAAGGCAGCGGAATTTGACATTCCATATAAAAATGTATGGGACAATTCCGTCGCGGAATGCAAAGAAATTGAAACTCCAATTAATTCCTTCGGCTAGTACACAAGAGTGAAAAAAGAGCGGAGGAATTTGACAGCGTTTTTTTTTGTTTTAATTGTCGACAGATGGCGCTGAAGCGAATTTCTTCGCCATTTATTGGCCGAGTTGAATTAATTGCGAAGGAATTTTGACATTAGCAGCTGAATCCATCGGAAAATTATGGTGAACGGTTATACTGAGTTCGAATAGTAAAATTATTACGCTTCAAACAGCTCATGTATTTGTATTCAAATTTACCGCTCTATGGTATCTGTCAATCTGACATTCCTTCGCGGAAATAAAATTTATTCAGCCTCAATTCCGCCAACGAATTCCGCTGCCTTTGTGTACTAGCTTTTAAGGTAACGCTATATTGTCTGATTTTAAAATCTTCTATTTAGGCAATTCACAATGTCTTCGAAAATCCCTTTTAAATTTGTCCCCAGCCAAATAGAGTATTTTTAGCTCTAAAAATACTTTGTGAATTGCCTAATTGTTATGCGGCTTTTGTTCCTGCATTGTGGTAATTTTGATTATTCAGAGATGCTACTGATGAATCCAATAGTTGATTTTAAAACTTTAATTTCCTGTTGCTGCACCATTTACATTTCCGTGGTATGCGTTGCATCTGGGAAACAATTCTCAAAAGCGAAATTTATTCTAAAGCTAACAAAGATTCAGCGTTTCAAAGCGAGCGGGCGACACACAAGATGCATGTTCGAGAAAAATAACTTTCAAATGATTTTCTGGAAAAAATTTTTGAAGTCGTCCATCACGAAGCCACAAAATCTACTTGACCGACCCTTTTGAAATTCCATTAAGTTTTTCCACACACAAAAAACTACAGATATTGACGAAGAGTTTCCTTTTTAATATTTTCCTATTTCAAACTAATAAAATCTAAATTTTTTTATAGCGAAATTTGTATTAAAATTCTTTTCCAATGATCCGTTCACCCGTCATAATCGCACTCTCGGACTTATATATCGATATTTTTTCATTTTCAAAATATACCTATGACATTAAGCTATAACGTGTATATGAAATAAATACACCAACCTTATTCATATCTCCAAAATTGAAACATGAAAACAAGCATTTTTTCGGCTACAAAACTCTACATTCCTCCTAAAGAGCACCGGTTTATGTTATAAATTTGCTGAAACTACATTCGCAAAAGAAGAAATGGAATCAATAGCTAAAAAAAAAAGCAGCAGTTAAATGCCATGTCAATTGCACAATCTTTTTGCCAAATATCTCCTCGAGACAAAATCATCAAATTTTTGCAAAATCGCTATGTTTGTCCAGCTCAATACAAAAACCGCTCTGAAACATAAAAACTCTTGTATTAACAGAATTAAAAAAATTAATCTTTGATACATAATAAAAATGATAGAAAACTACAAGTAAATGAGTGTATTTTCTTTGATTTTCGTTACATTACTCTCTCGATATAAAGTGCGTTTACTTCAATCTACAAATAAGTTCACTTTAAGGACTAATAATTAAAGGGGGGGGGGCGAAAAAAACATAAAAATTATTTCAGCATAATGATCGAATTCTCGTAAAAATAAAAATGAGACGCTTTCTAGGAAGCCATTTCAATAATTTCTTAACAAGATCTAAAAGCTCATTTAATTCAAAGAGGAGCACGTCAATGACACCTTGAAATCACATAGTGAAGACTTTAAACCAAAGGATAGCTTGATGCTGTAGCGATACCGCATTGATTATCCTTGTTACGCGACATTTTAATATAGCCTTGATCGCCCCAAGTTGTTCCCCATGAGTTTTTGACCAACCAATAATCTTGTCCATCTGAATCAGTGCCATAGCCAACAACCAAAACACCATGATCCAAATCCTGCCCATCACAAGTTGGCTCATCGTAAACACCTTCGGAATAAAATCGGAATGACTCATGAGACGCATCAATAGCAACTGAAACTGGCCCCATTGTTGCGACGGCTTTCATCAGTTTTTCCTCATCTCCCTCAGGAATATCAACGAATCCACGATCGGTGGCACCAACGCTTTGCACGTCATAATGACAAGAATCGTCGATTCCTTCATATGGATAAGCCTTTTCGGTATCAATGCCACCGTTGTCCTTAATGTACTTGAATGCATTATCCATAAGACCACCGTTGCAGCCATTATTGCCATATTTGGTTGAGCAATCGACTAAATTCTGTTCGGAAAGTGAGATTAAAACACCAGACTTGCGGAAATGCTGTCCCTCGAGAGAGCCCGTGGTTGAGAATGCCCAACAGGAACCGCAATGACCTGTGAAGGGAAATGTTTAAGGTTTTTACTTTTTCTTTTTTTTTTTGTATTCCTCGAGATCCAAAAATACCTTGATCCTTGACGGCGGTGACAGCGCCTTTCGTACGCCAGTCCACATTCTTCGGAACCGTTACATGTGCGGGTGGAATGAATGTTACGCCAGTGTATTCATCGCCACTTGAACTGTTAAAAATTAAATCGAATTGGGTTTTTTGTGTTTAAAATTTTTTCAAAAAACTCATATAAAGTACAAGTCCTACCGCAAAAGCTTTCGGAGTGTGTGGTTGTAGCCATTCATGGTCTCTTTGAATTCCGAATCCAACATGTCAGCGTACTTGTTCAAAGCCAGTTTGTAGGTCTTCTTGCCGGCAGCATAAAGTTGATTATGCTTTGCAATTTTATGTCTATTCTCGTTGAAGATCTTAATGCGGAACCGTTCCTCCATATCGTCATTGTAATGCTTGCGATGCTCCAACTATTTCGGACGGTAAGGCATTCGGATTAGAAAATTTTGTGTACTACATTTGATTGATTTCATTTTAATTTCAGAATTTCAGATTACACTTGTCAGTGAGTTCGTTCACGCCGCACAGTGGTTCGTCTTCATACATATCGCGGCAAAAAATATAAGGAGATGTCATAGAGCTATGAAACTTGGCACCAAGTCTTTATTTGACATAATTAAGAAAAATATGAAGTTTCATCAAAATCGGCCACGCCCACCGCCCACCTCCCATACAAACCAAAATTTATTTTTAATATAAAACGTGTTCCTTTCGTCCAATTGACATGAAATTTTGCATGTTGGTAATATTTCATAAAAGAAAGACATCCTGCAAAATTCATTCAAATCGGCCACGCCCACCACCTACCTTTTTACAATTGGCAAGAAATCTACGTTTAATTTCATTTTTCACTATTCCCATTTCATTTTCAGTTATCACTGGTTTTTTTGATTTGATGAAATTAGTCAATAAATTAACGTCGTAATCGCAATTAACAAGTTCCTCAGCTATTTCTGAATAAAACGCGGAAAATACGCTCATTTTGCTTTTGTTTATTTCTTATTATTTTAAAATACTTATTAAATGCAACTTCAGAATTTTCTTGTTTTTGATTGGCTTTGGTTTTTCTCCTTCCTTTATCCTCTTTATTCTTAAACTCTTCAATTATTTAATTGTTGCTATTATAATTCGGCTTAATGAATAGGAATGCCTAAAAGTATACTATAAATTTTTCAAAGATTTTTATTGCAATTGTCATGCATTTTTTTTACAAAATTGATGATATCTGAAAAGTGCGGGGCTATGCCGGCCGTTTTTTTTCATTATATGTTAGAACTAACTAAAAGCTTCAATTTTTACCCTATTTGAAAGTAACTGCTCGTAACTCACATTAGTTCTATTCCAACAAAAATAGCAAATCCTGTATTTTTTGGAGTCATTTTCATTTCCGCATAACTTTTAAACCACTAATCGTATCTTACTGATTCCTTTGGTAATTTCATGAGTAAATGTTATATTTTACTATAGAACAAAATTTTTGGTACAGAAAAGATTTTATTTTATATTAATTCCGTACTCAATTTAATGAAAAACTTAGTCAATTATTACCCTTGCATGTTTATGTAACTTCCAACGGGTATACCAAGTACTAATATTACTTTTTGAAACAAAAGCTTATGGATTTCTCTTATTTGGACAATTCTCTACAAAACTGCATCATTACTTTTTCGAAATCATATGGTAGAAAAATTGATTTTTTGCCGCTGAAAAACCACTGTGCGCCGCAGCGTTAAGCTTCGGTTATTTTCGTTACCTTTTTTATTAAGCTTTCAAATAACAAGTTCTGCATGACCGTTTGATTTGATGAGTGAAAAACCAAAAACGTTTTATTTATTTTTTTTAAATTACTTTTACACAACGCCTTCGTAACGAAGGTTCGCCTCGTATGACCACAATGAACGTGCATTTATATTTAGGTATACATTTATGTAGGTAGGTAGAGATTTTTGGCAAAATAAATGCACGATGACAGGATGCCCCTATTCTTTAAGAGAAACAACATACATATTATATTTAAAAAAACGGAGATTGTGAGATCATAAAATTTGAAATAAAGGTGGAGAACAATCGACTTAGCGGACTTCTGTTAGTTCCCCATAAGGAATTTTATTGATAAATTATGTAAATTTTACGCTTTCCAACGTACCTACCTACCGTAAATTATCAAAATATCGTTTTATGGCGTTGCCATTTGAATGTGTTGAATTTAAACACCAACTATGAATTTATAACAATAATACGTGCTCTATACGAAGGTCGATAAAAATTCTCAAAAAAAAAAAAAAAAAAAAAAAAAAAATTGCCACTATCTCATTTTGCATTGCTCTCAATCAAATAACGTAGCGATAAGATTCTGAAGTAATTGATTCTAAACCGTCGTGTTTTTAAATTTCTTATAATCTGCACATACACACATACATGTATAAATGTATACATACGAATTTATTCGGGCAATGGCCAACTGATACCGAAATGAATGGATAGTTTGTAATTAAGAAACGCGAACATAATTCATGTACTCGCATATGGGAAGTATGGTCGCCTAACGGCTTAACAAGACCAGTTATTGAAAAATTTATATACTTAATTAAATTGTTAAATCATTTAATTGAAGAGCAACTCGAATTGAATTAGAAAGTAGAGGGAGACCCACAATAAACGGCGCGTAGTCTTTAAAATTATGTCCATTGAGTCGAAAGAGCGCATGAGTTTTTTTTTTTTTATTATTATTTGTTTTTATCTTTTTATTAGAAATGCTCATAGGCAGAGTAATAAAATGTCAGTTAAGAAATAAATGAACATGTGTAGTACCAATAATAGTCGCAATTTGCTACATGTGATAGACTTAAAGCTTTAATGGTATTGCAAATCTTTCTCAGCAGGAAAAAAAAAATACGACGAAAAACAAAAATATATTTCGAATTTCCTTCCGAGCCATCCTCGAAATGGGATATGTGCCCAGTAAACAAAATCGTGATTTCTTCTTCTGTTTATCGTGTTATTCAAGTTATTTGTTTTTTTTTTCTTTCGTACAATACAGTTTATTATTTCTTATATGGGAAATTCCATGAATACGGTCCCTCACCCGTGATACTCATTTTTTTTTTTTTAGGTTTTAGCGCATAATAATTGAAAGAAAGGACGTGATCCTCAAGGATCTAAAATTTGTAAAACATTTAACAATCGTTTAGCACTGAAATTACACAATTTGTGCTCAGAATGGCTGTCACGGGTGGGACAGTTTCTCGTGGAATTTCCCATATAGTATACAAAACTTTAGTTATTGTACATCAATTGATAAAATAAAGTTCAAAGTCTGCTTTGTCAGATTTCTGGGGAAAATACAAAAGCAACGATAAAGGACGTTGAGAAGCCATTATCGTGAATATGTGTGGATATGTCAGATTGTATGTTAATCAGTTTCTGAGATAAAGTCAATACCAAAAACTTCTTATAGGGCGATATGGCTTTGGTGAGCGAATAAAGTTGATAAATCGGATAAAGCAAGCATCGATTCCGTTGATATTTAGCAAATATCGAACGCTCATAAAGGGCGAAAATGAACGGTTTTACTTATGAATTGATTTTGGAATTTATATGAAATAATATGGAAAAACCGTTCATAAATCGTTATTTGAAAATTCTTCAAGAACCCTTCGTCCATAGTAGTCTGCGCTCAAGCGATTTTCTTTTATTTGATCAAAAAATTGTTTTCTTACTACTCACAAAAATTTTCAAAACTAAAAAAGTTGAATTTCACATTTTAAAGATCTCAAGTTTCTAAGAATACGTCGTGTTTTTTTTTTTTTTCAATTCGAGGCATTGGAGTTTATTTATATGCCTAAACTTATAAGCCTGAAAAGCCATGTAAGCATTTTCACACTCATCGCTATGCGTCAAAGAAATTCACACCAAAAACATATAGTCGCTAAAAATGTTAATTAAATAAAACAATATATCTTTTTTGTCATGCGTTGGCACTTTTAAGTGCTCCGTAATAAGCGAACTGTATAAGACAAAAAAAAAAAAAAAAAACATCAAATGAAAAATAACCCAAACCATAATAAACATTCGATCATCGCGTCTGTGAGCGCGCAGCAGAAGAAAATCCCAATTGAAAAAGTCAAGAAAATCGACCTTTGACATAAATGAGCTCTCCCTAAACGATGAAAGTGAAAGAGAGGGCGGAGAAAAAGAAAATCGTGTTATTTTGTGTAGCCTTAGTGTCATTCACGACTGCCTTAAATACTTACTGCAATAGATTGGCGTAAATAATCGATTTTTTTTATGCTCGCAATGCATGACATTATGCTTGAAAAGAACAAATAAATATTGCAATTTTTTTCTCTTTTCTATTTCTCTAAAAAGCACTATATTTTTCTTTTTTTTTACAAATAAAACTAAAGCTATAACATATTGACGTATAGAAGAAACTTAAGGTTCGTATCCATAGGATTTCATCGGAATTTATGAAAGTTATCATTAATTTGGGTTGCGCTTTCCTTCCTACATACATACATATTCTCATCTTAGCGTATACATACACCATACATACATAGGTAACTAGTAATCTTAAACCTTTAACAGAAACTCTTTTGGGTGGCAGTCGAATGGACGGTCGATCCGATCCCTTGCATTTATTGTCAGCATTATCTAAAAGTTTCCAAAACGGCAGCAACGAACGAAGGAGCTTAAGAATTCTCTTTTCAAAAAAAAAAAAAAAATTTTTTTTTAACTGGTCTTAAAATCGAATAAGGCGTTAAGTTTCCTGAGAATTGTTTTGTTTCACGGTGCTTGGAGGAACTTGTTTTTCCTTCTTATTTCCATTTTCCTTCTCCTTTTCGTCTTTTGTATTTACTTTATATTTAGGTTCATCCTTAAGCTGCAGTTACTGAACACATAGCATAACATTTCATAGCATACCATATGAGCTGATCCGATCTATTAAGCATATATTGCATGGAAGCTGTGTTTACATAGCATAGCATAGCGTAGCACAAAATAATATGGAAGTCTGCGGAGAATGGATTTCCCTCATGTCGTTCTTTTTGTGTCGATTGCTCGCGCCTCGAAGAAAGCATACGTTGAAGTTTTTTGAATTTTGTGCTTAATGACTTTTGTTTAAAAATATATTGCGTATAACTGATTGTGGAGACACTGCGCCGCCGCCTTTAATGAAATTATATTTTCGTTCACTGATGTTTCTCTCCGTCCCGCAAGCCATGAAGGAATCACTAAAAGAACAAATAGTTTTATGTGGCAGCACAGGTTCTCATATTTCGCTCTCGTGTTATAACGCTATGTTGTGGTAAATTGTTAAGGCTATGCTATGAGTTCCGTAGCTGCAGCTTTACGCTCTAGTGCTACAGTGGCCGCAGTTCCATTTTATGTGATGTTGAAGGATCATTATCGTCGTCGTCGTCGAAGGCGCAATCTTCCCAGACGATTTTCGCCCGCAATTTGAATATCACATAACAGACGATAGAATTTATTCCAAACAAGGCGAGAATTACAATTGTTGGTATTATGACATCTATCCATAAATCGGCTTTTTCATCAGACATTATTTATTTTTTTTTTTTTTTTGCAGTTATTTTTTCATGTAAAAAATCAATATGGTGAAAAACAGACTTTCTTTTGGAATTTGTCAACTTTTCATTTACAATTTAGAAATTAAAATTCAATTTTAAAAAACAATGTGCTTTCTCGTGTTATTTCCTTGGCTTCCTTTTGCATGCTTCGTTGTTGCGCGTTGGCCGGTTGCTCTCTCTCTCTTTCTATTCTTAAGAGAATTTTTTATCCGATTCGTTCTTTCCTTTTATATTTTTTATTATAGCACTCGCTCGCGTTTTGTCTTTGGCTCTTCTCTTTTTGCGCTTCTAATTCGGGCGCCTGTCAGAACGCAACTGACGCACCAAAGCGAGCAACAAACAATGGCTATCTACAGCTCGCTTGTGCTTCTACTTCCACGAGAATTTACAGGCAAATGCTCTTATTATAGAAATTAACCGAAAAGAAATAAATAAAATGAAACGAAGTGAAATGGAAGAGTGCTTGTCGCGATAATCAGCTCCAATTGTATTGTTGGAAGGGGCCACATTTACAAAAAAAAAAAAAAAAAAAAATAATAGTAATAATAAAAAGCCAGTACAACAAATGCTTGGAATACCCCAGCGGGAAATATGTATGTTGGTCGAGGAAAACCACATACATAGTATGTAGAAGGCAGTTTTATGGCGTTTAGATTAGAGAAACATTCTGCACGAAAATTAATTTAATATAAGTAAACGAAACTGCAGCCTCACGCATCATAGCAGGCAAATATATTCCGCAGAACAAGGTCGTCATTGATTACATTGCGTCATATGTGTGACATTTTCATGGATGACCATATGGTTGGCAATGTCATCGTAGAAGGATGCTTGATTCTCATTGGCTCATTGGATTAAACAAGAATATTTCCTTCACGTGAACCAAAGCGTGCCTGAGCGTAGTGTGTAGCGTGTGCGCCTATCAATCCGATGGTCTCGGGTTCGATTCTGCGCTCGGGCAAACAATAATTGAAAAAAAAAAAAATTTATAAAATTTCCTAAAATAAAGTTTCGAAAAAATCAGAGAAAATAAAATAGAATTTCTTGCATTCAGGAAAGAGTTGGTAATTCATAAAATATGTTATTTCTATAAAGAAACGTTTAGAGTGGTTGTGCGTGGGTAGGTAGGAGGTACCCTGCAGTGAATGCGGGGTAAATTGATCCCTATGTAACCAGAGACAAAGGAACGAGAGATACGGACAGTAGAATCTCACGTGGCCAACGATCGTCTAAAGTTCGATTTTCCCGAGGATTCATGTAGGATGTATTTGCTGAATATATTCGCAAGAATCAAAGCGATCCGTGGTGTAGTAGATGGCGTGTGCGCTCATCAATCTGAAGGCTCCAGTTCCAATCTTCTTTGGAAAAATGTTAATATTGGAAAGATAAAAAGTTATCAAGGAAAAATGGCTCCATTGTCAGGGATTAGAAATTATTTGTTCGTGTGAGAAGTTTTGTTGAAAGCTTGTTAGTTTTTTAAATAAAAAATAAAATTCGATGCTTGCCTGAGCTGGGATTCGGATTGCTAGACGCATACTCTATCCACTGAGTTACGACAGGCGGACACATCCGGCTTTCTGTTAAAATAATTAATTAAATGTACCCATAATTGTTATTGCAAATGACGCCATTGTCTCTACTGCATCACTAGTTCCATCGGCGACTGGTGTTTTGGTGGCATATAAACGTTCATACAAACTGTCAATTGGAGAATGTAATGCCACGGGTTTAGTTGGTCACTGGTGTTGGTGATAAGAACACCAGTTCAGGAGTGATTCTAGTACTAGTGTCATTTACTGAAGGGTAGCGATCGATGCTAGCACGGTGACTTCTCCTGCCGGGATTCTGCGAAAGGATGCTAGGGAAGTTATTCCTCGATCATTTCTGGTAAGTACCAATGTCAAAATATGATTGAGCTGTCATTTCTATTTATTGAATATTTTTAATGTGACAACAATACCAAATCTTGGCTTGGCTATTTATGAAGTACATTACTTCACTGTAGTAGTAAAAGTTAAATTTTGGGCGAAGTTTAAAATGGCGTCGTTTATATACTTAGTACAGAGAGCGCAAATGGCTTAAGATCCTTGTCACCATCACGATTTGGTTGATCATCACAGCCATTAGTGTGATGCTCTCTGCATAGGTACTTTAACTTTATAGAGTTAAACCGATTGAAGGCGATCATAAAACACTTTTTAACTTACGAATATTATCTATTGTAGGAAATCAAACCGACCGTAGGTACATATCAAGAGATGGATGACGTTCTAAAGTCGAATGGGATTATTTTTATTGTTATTATTTCAATTTATCTTATCAAAAGCTGATTCAACAAACAAACAAAAAACTCAAGCAATTGCTATTAAAATTCATCCTAAAAGTATGCTCCAAAATTCGTGTGATTGTGAATCGTAGTTGAAAAATAATCTTCATTGCCAGCCAATGAACGTCGAAATATTTAAAAGTTTTTGGAAATTAAATCTCAAGGAATTTTATATCGATTGGAAAGGAAATTCCAAAAGATTTTCAAAATCGAACGCTTTATTTTTGAATTGTGACACACGGGATTTTTACTGCTATATTTAATGAAAAAATATCTTTTAATTTCCGGTAATGTTGATATTTATGATTGCGGAGTATTTATACAAATCGATGTACAAAACAAGGTGTAGGCAGTATTGCAACAACTACAAGTAGAACAAAAACAACATCCCACCCAACATTTGGAAGACTGTTTTATGAGAAGATCCATTTACGAGAGTCTTTTTCGAGCCCCCTTCATGATTAGAAAATGATTGATCACATGATTCATCACGTGATTAAAAGAAGACTCGAAAACGACTCTCCAATATGTTTCAAAAGCGAGTCGTATTTCCGTAATCCAGATGAGTCGTTTTCGAGCCCTCTTGATGATTGAAAAGTGATCGATCACATGCACCATTAAAAGAAGACTCGAAAACAACTCTCCAATATGTTTCAAAAGCGAGTCGTATTCAAATAACAAAAACAAAATATAGAGAAATCTCCAATTAATCACGTATAGAATTGAAATATGATCATTCAAATTGTTGCTATCTTATATTTCACTCAATATTTGACTCAAAATTGAATTGAATGGAATTCGAATTTAAAGTTATAAACGAAAAATTTCCATGACTTTCGATTTGGAAAGCTTGGTGTCGACGGGTGAGCACAGGACTAGAAAACGAGAGTTCCTAGATTCAAATCCCACATAAAGCAAGGAAAAAAATATGTTGAACCTATAATAATAATACATATAACATATACACGAAAAAGCCAAATAAATGTGTGTTGATTAAAAAATTTATCTTTTTTATTTTTGGAAGAAATCGATTATAAATATGAGTCGTAGAACACTCCAAAATGATAACAAATATGAGTCGTAGAAGACTCGAAAATAGTAACAAATATGACTAGAAAATAATAACAAATATATCTCGAAAACGACTCGCAAATGATATCAAATATTACTCCCTAAGAAGAGTCGCGGCTAGGGTTCCAATTTCTCCCGACAAAAGTATAATTTTTGATCAGAAAATGAGCGCATATTTGATCTTTTTAATCAGAAAGGCGACTCAAAAAAGACTCGCTTTTGATCAAAAATTTCAAAAAATGCTAGCTGGGATAGAACTGTGGTTGCCAAACGAAATGAGAATGTCAAGATCGCGTTAGTTATATGTTATCAAAAAATAAAAAATAAAAAATATAAATGTAAACATAAAATATATTATTAAATATGTGTTAGCCGATAGCCCTGGCAGCTAGTGCTTTGAGTAATTGATTGTAGCGTAAGGTTGTGATTGATTGTAATAAATAAATAAATAAATATGTGTTTTGAGAAATGTTTGAGAAATAAAAAAACGAGCTTGGTCCATTAACTGTCTGATAGCCTAGACAGATGTACAGCATAATCGCGATTATACTAAATTTTCTAATCTTATGCTCGCTTACATCGGAGTCTGAATTATGCTTAAATACATGCTTTCGTGTGGGGTCAAACATGGTCAAAATCTCCCTTACGTAATCAATGGACAGCCCCAAATCCAATCGAAGGAGTTGTTTTAATTGGATAATTAACGGATTGTGCAGATTATTATCCATGTCGAATATCAATTTTGATTTCGTAAAATATGTATATCTAAAAATTAAACAGCTGGTTGCTTAATCCTAATTTCTTGATCCACCTTTCGTCGTCTGTCAGTGGTATTTGAAAAAGTCGTTTAAACAAATTTAATCGCGATCAACTATATACATACGTCTGCCTATCGTATAAGACTCCCTGTATTCCGAAATTTTTTACAAAAGAGTTCGTGGTAGTCCGAAAATTACAGACCCAATAATGATAAGATTCTATATAATAGACTATGAAGAAAAATTTCAAAATTTCACAATATCGAGTCGATTTCCATGACACCCCCTGAATAATCGTCATGTCAGATAACAAGCGGTGCCGGATTGCCGAGGGTCCACTGTAATCAGAGCTGCCCACTACTACAGGCGCAATTAGATTGCATGTATCTGTACCCTGCAGTAATTATCACTAGTGACTGATTCAATCTGTCACTAGTTCCTCCGTCACCGTCACTAGTGACCAACTGTACCCGTGCCAATGTATTCTCCTATGGACACTTTGTATGAGCATATGTTCGAGCGGACACCAGTTGACGATTGAACTGGTGATGCTGTAGAGGCAGCTCATTAGCTATAGTACGTAAATGGAAAGCGCCGCGCACAGGGCTCGAATGGCTCAGTGTGAAGAGTCTGGCCTAGCGACCTGGAGACCCGTGTTCGAATCTCGCTCGGGCGGGTGCCAATTTTTTTTTTTTTTTTTTTGCGAAAAAATTGGAAAAGTTAAGTTATTGAAAATATAATTCATGAGAATTTTCGCACGAACTGTGAAAGCATTCACGAGAATTCAGAATGAAAACTTTTTTTCTCTCTTCTCACCCATAAGAATCCATAAGAATAATCCTCCGAATTTTACAATTTTTCACATTTTCTCGCCTGTTCTGGGATTCGACCACGAGCCTTCGGATTGATGATCGGACATGCTAGCCATTACGCTACGGAGCCTTCTGATTCTCGTGCAGCAAACTCATTTTATGAATGCTCAAGAAATTTGAACTGTGGACCTCCTCGTTGACCATGTCTATAGAATGACAGTGGTGACGCTGGGGTCAATTTGCCCCGCATTTACTGCAGGGTAGTGATACAACAAACACATAAAATTAAAAATGCTAGAGAGTAAGAAAAAATCGAGCGACATAGGTCCTACCCCGCTGAAAGTCTATAGCATACTAAGCTCTCAACGCACTCTAACTGAGTCAAAACTAAAAATTATACGAAAAAAGGATTAAAAAATTAAAACAGAGCGACACATGTCTTCCCTCTGCGAAGTTCATCATAGCACTGATTTGAAAGATTGACGTGACTTCGTTTTTTTGGCTCGCTTCGGTTGTTCGCTTCGCTTCTCGATTACAAGTGGAATTTTGCTTTAATTTCGATCGTCTTTTATACTTTATCATCTCCCGCTCACAGTTTCTATGCGTGTGAAAAAAATGCTCTCTTTTACGCTCATTCACACTTGGAGCTAACACTTTGGGCACCTCTGACTGTAATCTACCTAGTTTTGAACACCCCTCAAAGAAATGACGAATTCAATTCAAATTTCATTAACCATGACAATAGTATAAAATTCCCGGGAACAAAGGGACATATGGCTGTTTGTTCCCTGAAATTGTTGACAATTGCCTTGATTAAACATACATTTTTTTTTTAAAGACACCCTTAAGATATGCTATAAATTTTGTAAGCTGCTGTGGCCAAATCAAATAAAATTGTATCGGAGGTTTTTCGAAGCGAAGGGAATACAAAAAATATATGACGTAGGTACATAGCATTGACTCTGACCAGTACAAAAATCGACAGATGCGTGAAAACGACTGTTCGGTGAACAATAGATAAACGTTTCTTGGCATGTTTACTAATGTACATACATACATACATACATACATAAAAAGAAAACGAAGTTCTTTTTGAAAAAGGCAAACGATTTCTTTCAAGCACAAATATTGCTTAAAGGAAATTCTACGGCATATTTTTGTGTAAGTGGATTAATTTGCTTTCATAAAGCGTATTGAATTAGTTATTATTGGTTTATGAAAATATATTTGAGCATTCACTGGAAATAAATAAATAAATAAATCAAAGCGATTCGTTATTACATAAATATTTAGAAATATCTATTCTTCTGGTGACACGGATCAATCACACAAACGCAATATACCCTCCCTCACTACAGAGTGTGTCGGGTATAAAAATAAAACGTTTGTGTTCATCTACAGTGGACTCGCGATAACTCGCACCAGCGAAAGTAAAAGTGTTGTAGTTATCGCAATTCCTCTGTGCATACCTATGTTTGAATGTGTCACGATCGGTCGAGTTATAAAGAATGAATAGTAAAGAAATCCGATAAGAGATAATGCAAAATATGAGAGCGAGCTGATTAAATAAACAAAAGCCAAACAAAGAAAACCCAGACATTTCGATAAGAATTCGGATCAGACGGGAAAATCATAAATAATTGCGATGCCAAAATCCAATTTGTGAGCGATTCAAATACATACAATGAATTGATATTCTTGGGGTCCCGAGAAGCGAGTCAATGGATCGTTTATCATGAAAATAGACATGCTGGTCGACGGGAATGGACATAATTTTTTTTTTTTTTTTTTTTTTTTGCAGACGTTGCCCGTAATTGAGTCAATTAATCGACCTCCGTTGATTGTACCCTGAGAAGTGTTTATTTATTTTTTCTTTGGTTCATTGTTTGCTTTTCTCGATTATTTATTTTAATATTTATAGAAATGGAAATCTAAATGGGTTCGAATTATTCGGAAATTATATCAAAGATTACAATAAACGGTGCAGTATTTTAAGAAATGCAAATACGAGGCTACATAGAGCGGAGCTTGAACGACTTTAATTATCAAATAAAATAGTCACAAGCAATTGATAATAATAAGTAGTATCGCTGTCGAGTCGACAGATTATTTTCGCAAATGATATCGGCCAATGCTGGGTTAATCGAAACCGCAATAACAGGAAATTATAATATAATCACTCCGAAATTATTCAAACGTTGAAGTCAAACGTCCAGCCCAATCCAACCCATGTTATCAGACGTAGTAAGACTAAAATGATTCGAAATTCAGTTAATTGAAACGCACTTCACTCGCTGCAATGGGTTATCAGCGAATGAACTAAATATTTATTTCTATAATCGTCTGGACTAGAGGATTGTGCTTATGTTATATTTTACAAAAAATTACAGACAAATCGAAATGCAAAAGACGAAGAATTGAAAATAATTCAATACGGAACTAAGGGAAATTGATATCAAGACGTAATAATCAATCGAATGTGACAGTAAAGTACCCTACACATTGCATACAGACGTATGTATGTGTATCATGAATGACACTACCTTTTCATTTTAAAAGTAATTAGAACTTTGGCCGATTTGCAACCGATTTTAAGTATGAAAATTATTTCGAATACTTATATGTAGATTTGGAGTCAATTGCAAAATTATTTTAATTCCAAAAACAGTTTTCCTCGTCCTAATGTCACTAGAAAAACATCACTATAAGCCACGCCCATAAATTGCAAAATTTTTAGCGTTTGATCTTTATGTGACATAATAGAAGTTCACAGAAAACCTTCGTTCAATTCCATGCGGGATTCTGAGAATAAAAGACTCTTTTACAAAACTCATCTAATGACATTTTGCTTTCTCAAATTTCTAGAAATAAAATCAGTTTCTCAAAGTAAAGTTCAATATACATAGTTGCAAATGTTGACAATTTCATTTCAGAGCAGCTGTTATGATAAAGCAGCCACCAATTTCTTCGATGATAAAAATTCATAGAGGCCCTTAAACCTGAGCCTTAAAGCGGCGCATGTCGCTCTGCAGCATATATTCGCATTTTTTTTTTTTTTTTTGAAATCTTATACGAACTATGATTCATCGATCGTATTTTAATTTATTTTTTATTTGAAATTTTTCTTTAATTATTTTTTGTTTGTTTAATAACAAAAACGAAAAGAAATTTTGCGGGTATTACGCACCATATTGTTCGATAAAAAAAAATCATATGACTCAACTGACAAGTGTTTATTGTATTGATTTAAATAAACATTTAATGGAAATATGATGCACTTACCTTGAAAGCTTGCCACTCTTCTTTCATTACTTCATTAAGGGAAATTGCTTGCACGCAGGCAATGACAGCCAAAAGAATTAATACTGAACGCATTGTTGTGGAGCTGATGAAGCTGAAAAATAAAAATTTAAAAAAAAATGTTATTCAATCACGTATAAAAGAATTCTGATCCTTAAATCGGGGATTTTTGAAACATACCTAACCGAAAACGAGCGAACGTTATCGTTCTCTTGCACAAAAAAAAAAATTAATAAATAAATAAATAAATAAAGAAAAAAGGGGGCCGTCAGATCGTCGAACAAATTTCAGTCTCCGATTTCGTGGAATTTCATTTTGCATTATCGCGACAAAGAAAGGTCTGGCTTCGACGCGAAAAACAACACATGTTGAATGTTCCTTGACAAATTATGCTTCTTTTCTTTCCACAAAATCACAAACCCGATTTTGTCGAAACATTTTTCTATTCTCTCATAAAAATATTTTCGCAAGAAAAAAGGGGAATTCCCCATATTCATATTATATACATAAAATGTCGCACACCAATTGCAGACGCAATCAAAAATTTTTAAATCACTTTTTTCATGTTTGACTGCATGATTTGATGCATTCAGCAGTTAATTAAGATTAATATATCGTCGGCTTAAAGTGTAAACCTGCTAACTAACAATTTCAAAACTTTACAGGGTAAACAAAAAACACTTTTTTTTCAAGACTTCAAAGTACGGAAGGAGACCCAAAATATGGATGGTTTATTTTGTTATTAAGTCTCTTCTAAATTCGATTCTGTGCACCATACAAAGTCTACTTGGAGTCACTTGATGGTGTTAGCTGTGAACTTTGACCACAGTTGGAACTAAGCAGTTTTAACTCATCACCAATTTCTCCGTATTTAGAATTTGAAATTAAAAAAGGTACGATGCAGTGTGCTTTTTTCTTTCGAATGACATCGAAAAGTCGGAATCGGTCAAAAGTGGACTTAGCAGGTTTACACTTTAAGCCGACGATATTATATTACATTAATAATATAATATAACATATGTACATGTATATCCGTCAAAAAAAAAAAAATTGATATTGAAGTTAAAAATCGATCTGAATCTTAACTGTATGTGAGTTGAACAAAATTTGTACTCCATAAAGTATGCTTTAAATTTATAAAATTCAACAAAACCCGAGCCCTGGTCATTGTTTTGGGCATTGAAATATAAGGCAAAATAGAAGGATTATTTAAAAATTCTTGATTATCACATGTTATTCGATCGATATAAGGTACATTAAACATTCTTTTTTGTCTTGCTATGCATTACGTTATCACGCTGGGAATGAGCACTCTCATAGATTGATGACACTCCAACAAGAATGAAACTGGAAGTAAGTATTTCTGCTTATTTTTTCATAGAAATTTTACCTCAAATAAGCGATTGAAATTTTCTCATACAATTCATTCCACATATGGGCAATTTTCATACTGGTAACGTAACATATATATCGTCGTTCGTAAATTATTGTGGTCTATACCGCAAAATGGAAAAAAATTGAGATAAGACCGAGTCTTAGGCTAACTTTCGATCTGTGTCAAAAGTTTACTCCCATCTTTTATAGTTTTTGAAATATGAGACATCAACTTTGTGCTATAAACACTTTGGTGACAAGCTACGTTACCATTGTGTTCTATATGAAAAAAATTGTGCATATAAAACAAAAACAGACTAAAAATACTAAATAAAAAAACATTATTTTATTTTGTTCTATATGCAAGACTAAATAAGTTTCGAATTTAATTTTAAGTCTTTCCCGTTAGTTTCTATACTTGAAACGTTCTGCGTCGATTTCTGTCGGGATAGAAAATATGTTCAGAAATGGTCAATGTCGCAGAAGATTAGGTAAGCCATGTCTGTCTGTCTGTATACACTTTTGTTGTCAAAGGAGTTAAGTTATGGTATTGAACTTTGGTATGGAGACGCACGGCGACATTAGTAAGATCAAGTGGGCGTGGAAAGAAGGCGGATACTCTTAAGGCAGTGGCGTACAATAATAACTTTTTATAAATTTTTTGTTGGCAAATCAAATTTATCTCCGTTGAATCGAAGTCAAAATTTCATCATTTATTGAATTTGATTAAATTTTTATATATTTTTATTTTATGGCAGAAACTTATCGTACTCAACTATTCTTACCTTAACCCTGGAACGTAAGTTTTTATATAAGACCCGAAAACATTTTTGTTTTTGACTGATTTTGAAGCAAATTTTTAATTTTTTTTTCTAATTAGAATAAACTAAAAACAATAATAAGAGTAAATAAAAATTTACCGTTCAAGGGTTAAATGATCTTATTGAAATATATTTATAAGATTGAGTTTAATTATTAAATGATTTGAATGTGATATTGAATAAAGTTTTTGTTGCGTAAAACACCTTCATTTTCATTTCTTATCTCACAATACTTCCTAACAGTTTGTTCTATATGCTATAAAACAAGAAGAGCTTCGTAAAAGAGTGCATATAGAACAAATCAATTTTTTTAAACGCTTCCTGGTCGTAAAATCGTATCCAAAAACAGAATTTTTTTTTTTAACAGAAAAATTCACGAACACTATATCTTTCATTGGTAAAAAGCTGTCGACAACCTAAGACCTCAAATTCGTTCCTTAAAATATTTTTGATTGCACTTATGGCTAAGGAGCTATAAGCGGTTAAAGATTGCTGGTAACGTTACAAAAACTGAACTTTTGTGAAATTTGGCCATATGAGCATTTCCTTAAAAAGTAACGTTTTTGTCGCGTCCATATTTATCTGATTATTTCGGAAACTTTTAGAAACAAAAGTAAATTTTACACCATTCTTGAATTCGGGACTTCAAATTGCTCACGTAAGTGTCGCGTCCATTTTGAAATGGCCATATGTAGGTACTTTTAAAAAATGTACAGTAAACTCCCTCGTTAATGAACACCAAAGGTAAGGCAATTTTTAATTCGTTCGTCGACTTTCGGAGCTCACCAGAGTTCTTGGAATTTAGGGAGATTCGAAGATTTTGGGGACAGGATATCTCTTCAAAGCGTACAGCATAAGATCGGCGAGCACTAGAAAATTACTTCGAATAAGCGAGCAGCTGCCTCACGAGAGACGAAAATGGCGCAAATACGGTTGTCATAAGAGATTTCACTGTATTTTAATTATTGGTATCATATCGTGTCATTATACTTAATGATTCAAAATGACTAAGGCTGATTATCAAGTGTATCTCCCAAATGGAATGCACACTTTCCTGTTTCATTTGAAAAGCCTTTTACAAAAAAAAAAAAAATATATTGCTATATATAATTTTTATGTAAAATTTGTTCTGGCAAATGTTATAAAAGAATTGATTTTTTGATATCTTAATAATTATTTCTAATTCAAAAACATTCCAACAAATAAAATATAAACGATCTTTCGACATGCAATTTTATCAAAAGCGTCGAGCTTTTAGGAGGCAGCTTCAAAATATACATACTGTCATGAACGCCTTCTAATTTTTCTGTTTGCTTGGAATTATTTTTCAAAATTTGCTCGAAGCAAAGCGAAATCAGGAAAACAGCGACGAAGAGAAGAGGAAAAAGCAAACAAACAAATATTCTGCTTATGTAGGATTTTGTTGTTTTGATGTTGCTGGAATGACAATTTTAGCTTACTAGACACATTCAGGCCTCCATGATATGAATGTGATTTGTCGATCCGACAGAATTTTCTGGAAGCGATTGCAAGGGCTAGAGCAAACTGGAAGGCTTTGATTTCCGCGAAATTGGCTTAAGGAGAAAACGGGACATAAGCGAATTAGAAAAAAAAGAACAGTTCAAACAAAAAGCAGAACAAGAAGCCTGCACTTATAGAATTCTCTGAATTTCTTTATTATACCGAGAGATAAAAACAACGCAAAATGATAGACCAATAAAGAAAAATAAATAATGAAAAAAGTTCGGTCTTATCCGACGTCACGAGTTGCTTGAATTATACATAGCCTTAATAATAAGTATTCTGGCCACCCCTTAAAAAATTAATAAGTACAATGCACAATTTTCGAGGCCTTTGTTTTCTGGCAGCTAAATTCAGTCAACATTAAAATTGTTATGACAGTAATATGATAAACATAAAATAAAATAAAATTGTTTTTGAATTTCTAATTAAAATTAAAAAAAAAAAAACCGAATTTCCATAACTGAAAGGCGTTTCACCAAAAAAAAAAATTAAATATTTTCAACAAAAAACGTCCTTCATTTTGAACGTAACTCTTAAAAAGACGAAATATTAAACATTATAAAATCTGGGCTTTACATACCTAATTATTTCCTAGAAAATCTCGTGCAATGACGCGATCAACGCAGCTAAAATACACATGAAATTGCAACTATTTTCTACTGGAAACTTCAAAACGCGCTTTTTGGAGTCAGCTGAGAGAGTTCTACCGTCTATAAAATCTGAGATTCAATTATACTGACTATAGAGTACAAAGAACTTTTCCAGACACCTGATTTTAAATGCAAAAAAAAGTACAAAAAAAAATAATAAAAAATAAGAAAAACAAGAGCCCAAGAATAAAAAGCGAAAGCTGTGAAAAGAAACTGCGCCAATAGGATTTACGTTGTTTTTGAAAATGCAAAGCGCAATAAACATAAGTGCAAGTTAATTGGAGTTAGATCTCTTTTGAGAAGCAACAGTTTATCAGGAAACAGCCAAGCAGAATTCAAACGAAGGCCGATTAAATTCATGACGCAATAACTGGTTTCGCATTGCTCAGATCGAGAACATCAAATTTACGATAGTAAAATTAACTTCGTGAAAAATAATATTCAAAAGAAAACAACAACAGCAACGACCCCTTTGTTAAACAAATTCAATTTTTCAAAGTCATGCAAGAGATTTGAAAGCACTTACCCTTCGTTCGTTGTTTGCAGGACTCGTTCTATTTTGTTGTCTTTAGTTTAGTTTACTTTACTTTAACTTCCTTATTTAATTTAGAAAATTGTGACGAAGTACTTTAATCAGCCAATTCCTCAAATGCGTCTTAATGCAAGTGAAATCTTTTTGCTTCTGATTAGAATGAATTGTTCTATTGAAAGGGATGGGTAAATTCGTTTCGAATATTCGAAAATCAATAAAATCGATCTTTTGCCCTAAAAGTACGAATTTTTAAATCGAACATAAAAAGGGCCAAATTCGGTAGAATCGAAGTTTCCACCGAAAATAATCGAATTACTTGAAAAACGGGCAACACTGAAAACAGATGACATGCTCGGCTGTCAACAACCACAAACATCTCGTCTGACAAAAAAAATATTTGTCTCAGTTTAAAAGTTATCGTTTGACTAAGAAAACAAAAGTCAATATTAAACAGTAAATTTTTTTTTCAAATAAAATAAAAGTCAAAAATGTTCTGGTTTTGTTAAACTTTTATTTAAAAGTTATAACTGTTACGGTCCCTGTTAAAAACTGTAAATAAAAACATAAAACTGAATTTTTTTCTCTAATGATCTTCTACCCCGCTCTAATTTTTTACCTGTTGCGTGCCTCTTTTGAGCAAAGCATAATGGGTTTTAAATTGACCTGCAACTAGTTAAGACAATTTTCATTTCACTGTTGGGTTCATTATCAAGATCAGACATGCACCTTAACAATCGTTTAATAACTTAAAAAATTCTGCGGGCTTGCTACACAAATTTTACGAATTTGGCTTAGATTTTTATTTCGCCGCTTTTCGGATGAAGTTAGACACGAAAAAGAATAAAATCAATGTATTTCGAAGAATGTTTTTTACGGGTCCAAATTTAAAACACTTTACAAATTGTTTGAATTTCGAGCTTATATTAAATATTCAACACATACAAGGTTATGGAACCAGGTCCAATCAACGGGAAATTTGATTTAAAACAATTTTCATCACAATTAATTGAACATTTTATTTACTAAGACTATTGTCTTGCTTTATATGTTTCTAGTATTTTAATTCTTTTTCCCAAAATACTTTACAGCCAACTCCTCTTGCTTCTTGACCTCATCATGTGCCAAAATATATCAGATATGCACTATCAGTTGTAGAATACTGATATATATGTTTTCTGAAAATTCGAATATATTCGAATAAATCGAACTATGCAAGTTGAACTTTTCGAATCGAATAGTCGAATGCTCAAAAAATGTTCGAAATTCGAAAAAATCGAATCTAGATTTGCACTAGACATTCCTACTATTGAAGCGCTGGGAACCAGTGCTGCCAACAGTTCTTTTATAAAAATATGCCAAATCACTTTTAAAATTGTGCCAAAATTATGCCAGCTGTTTTAAAATAGTGCTAAAAAATTTTGCTAAAATATTTCAAAGTCAAATAAAACTGATAACGTTAACTAAACAACAATGTTTATAAAATTTTGTCGAATTCAAGGCTTATTTCTTGCTCTCCATCCTCACTTTAACTTAGGTTGGTGCCTATAATGCCCACCATGTATGAATACATAGCAGCATTTTCCTGCCGTTTCTAATTTATAACATGGCAATGTCCACGTTTAAACAGGGAGACAAAACGCGAGACACTGGAAAGAAACATATGAGAGTGCCGGAGATGGAATGTCTTTCGTCTCTGTCACTCTCATGTGTTTCCTTCCAGTGTCTCTCTTAATCTAAACACGGACATTCAGGATTTTTACCGAAAAACGATTTCGAAGTGTTTTGCCTGCGTTCAATTTCATGCTATAAACAGAATAAGGGCGTAAGCGATTATTCGCCAGGCGAATACGCCGAAGAATTCGCGCGGGTGAACACAATGACAGCGAATGGCGAACTCATGTTGTTTTCAGAATTTCGAAAAACTATGATTGAAAATATAAGTCATTGCCAGCAGAAAGTACAAACCCTTATTTTCGAAACAAAATCTCAAAGATTTTATACAAATGCATATCTTTTCTGATGTGTAAATTCTGCTATTCGCCAGTCGCCGGCGCTACCATTAGAATTAGAGCTATTGCGGCGTTTTGACGCGGCGAAATTCGCTGTGTTGTGGGCAACTTCGTATAACCGTGTGTATTTTAAGCAACGACGTCGAGCGAATATTCGCTGACGCCCTTATTATGTTTATAGCATCAGCGTTGGAATTTGGATTATTATGAAATATATACATTGCCATATAACGTGCACCAAATTTCTACATTCAGTAAAGACATTTCACATTCCTAGGCGTATTTTAAGCAGGGCTCTAAATTTCGGACAACTAGGAATAACTTACGCTTAACAAGTAAAAACGGGTCGTTTTTATATGCTGAAAAATATGATGGTCCCCGTTTAAACAGGGAGACAAATTGCGAGACACTGGAAAGAAACACATGAGAGTGATGGAGATGGAATGTCTTTCGTCTCTGTCACTCTCATGTGTTTCCTTCCAGTGTCTAGCTGATTTTATGCTATATTGGTCGTCGTTCATACTATGAGACAAGACAAGCGAGAGACACGGTGGTTGTAGGCAAGGGACGTTCGGGGTAGAGAGAGGGGTACGTGTCTTACGTACTCGGCGACACGCTTTGTGCTTGTCCTTCTCATCATAAAAATAGTGCTGCCATATTTGGGTAAATATTCTCTTCTTATGAAGAAGCATATCTACAGATTTCGGAAATAATTTAAAAAGCTAGCTTTGAAGTATTAAATACGAAAAATTGTGGAGAATAGCTTACACTTTTTCTAAAAAAGATCTTTGGACCAACTTATTTTGTCGAAAACCATGATAATAATTTATTTATCTTATTTCAAGAGCGTAGGGGATTTTTAATTCAGATTGTAGGTATTTCAAAATATTTTTTCTGGCAGCACTGTATAAAACCAGTTTCTTCCTCTATTTCAAATGTCGCAGAGACAATTTTTACTAGTATGAACACGAATAAGACACCAAAAGAGAATTCACCGTGTCTCTCGCTTGTCTTGTCTCATAGTATGAACGACGACTTGCGGCACTGTTGGGAACGCGTAACAAATATCGATAAAACGAAAACTCATAATGTCATGTTCAGACCAGGGTTGGAACTTTACTGCAATTGCAGTAGATCACCGCGTTTTTTTTTGAAATTTTTGACATCTACTGCGACACTGCGGAAAGCTTAAAATCTACTGCAATTTTCGTCCCTGGTGTCACTCGTTTTTTTTTTTGTCAAACCAAACTCCTAACGATAACTACCAAAAAAGTACCAATTTTGGTTGTGCATTATCAACACCGCAATTCTATTTGTAACAAAGATACTATAGTTGTCCTAGTTTAACATCTTGGATTTTCTATTTAAGCTTATACATGCGATATTAACAGTTTGACAGCTGATATAACAGAAAAAAATCTTGCCAAAAATCTTCGCTTCACATTGGAAGACGCGCAATATGGAGAAATATTTACATGAAATGTACTTTTTGTTTATTTTTTTCTTTTTATTTGAAAAGAATAAAATATATTTTTGTTATAAAAAAAAGATTTGTAATGATTTTTATTTTTACTGCGCAAAATTCAAATCTACTGCCCTTTTTTGTTAAAACTGCTGCACTTTCTTCTTCGCCAGGTTCCAACCCTGGTTCAGACGGCACGTGATTCGGCCCTAATTTGTAATTTACAGCCGGACCACGTTGTGGACCACCAGTTTGAATTACGATCCGAATTAAGTAAAAATATGTGTCGTCCTTAATTTTTATCGAAATTTACCGAAAACAGAAGTAAGAATAACTCGCCGGTCACAAGTATGAAAACATGTTTTAAACCAATTTGTAAGTAGAGAAAGACGTGGGAAGAAAAGAGATGGTTGTTTGTTGAATGTTCCGAAACAATCTTCATTTCTCATGCACTCAAATGGGATGTTTTCGAAACATGTTTCATAAATGTGACCGGCGAGTGCATTGGGCCTGCAACTCGAGTTACGCGTTTTTGGTTCAACGATGCACAAAGCGTGTCGCAGAAAATTGCATGTACATGCAACTTAGTACAGAAATTTTCCTCTTCCCTGCCCCGTAACTCACGACACGCGAGTGAAGAAACGCGCGTTAAAAAACGCTCGTGTATAACAGCACTTAGTGTAGGAGGCGTCAAAGAGACCAATTGGTGGTCTTTCGAATGACCGTTTAGTCATTCAGCTTGGGCTGTTGCTCTTCACACAAAACGTAACAAACGAATTACGAACCGCTCGTCGGCACGGGATGATTCGCGATCGTAATTCAGTTGAGTTTCTTAACGTTTTATTCCATACTTGACTTTCTTAACATTCTGTTCACGTGATTCGTATTGCCGTATGATCATTGTATAAGGTCCCTATTAAAGTATCGATAGGAACGCAATCTATATCGATTATCGAATCTTCCCATCCCTATAGTTAAAGAGGCCAAAATGCCAATCAACACAGCCCATATTTACGAAACAATAATAGCACAATTAAATAAAAAATGTCAAGAACTGCAGAAATGTAATGAGCAATACGTGCAAAGGTAACAATCATATTTAAAAACATCAAATCAATAATACTGTTCTTTTATCTAAGAATAATTCAAATTAAAAAACTAAAACGTCGGCGAAGACGCGATTTGACAATACTTAAAACACGTCTGGACAAGTACAAGGACAACTGGCGTGCGATTTCCATGAAAAGACAGTTGGCGCCTCATCCCAAGCGAAAAACTGAACAAAAACGTGGTCCCAAGCCGAGAGCTAAGTCTCTTATAGAAACCACCAGCAACCACTTCAGGGATAGTTCAGGACACAATACAACCAGCACAAAATCAAGGGCAACGTTTGCAGTTCCAGCAGACACAACAAAATGTAGGACAAGCAACAGAAACTGGTTGGGCAAGATTGAATGAATCAGTCTCAGCGGCAAAACAGATTTAAACTACAATTATTGGGAAAAGTTTATGTTAAACTTCCCATGTTGATCTCTATTTAATAACTTTATAGTGTATTAAGGTCTTAAACTTCAAATAAATAAGGAAATAATTAAGCTATAAATGTAAAATGTTTTCTACGGAAGCGTTGTTTTGTTTTTGTTATTACAAAAGTGGTGGAGTCAGCTTATCCAATTCACACATGTAAGGTACTTTTAGACGTCTACATTTTTTCCATAGCCAACTTGGAAGTTGAAGCAACTAGACTCACTTCTTACATCGCAAAGGGACCCTTATGTGAGTTTGAAACATTTAAATTCCAATATAAGTGCAATGAAAAAACTATGGAATAACACATTTCAATTCTAACATATCTCTTTTTTTTTTTTTCTTATCTTAGCTGCGTCAAATGAGATACCTTCTAAAGGGTAATGTTGAGCACAATCTACATGAAGTACTGGGATTTGAAATCATCATGAGGTACAACTTCGATGGAGCTTCATGGAAAAAATCATTAAAATTATTATTTAATGTTTACGCCGCGTTGATAGGTATATAAGGTTTATTAAAATTTATACTTCATACTTTAATGTAATAAATTTTCTTCTAATTTATTCAGATATAATATCTACGTACGATGACAAACCGCATGATAAATTAAGGGCAGCTTTTCAAAAGCAGAAGAAAAAGGTCTTCAAGTCTAAGGAAGATAAACGAATGAAACAAATGAAATTCAATTAATTCAATTGAAGATCCTTTAAAAATAGGGAAACTAAACTAAAAAAACACGGAAAATAGCGAAGAGATGAATTAATAAATTTTGTTAAAATTATGTTTCACGAATACTGTATTTATTTTTTATTATTTTTTTTTTTCTTCTACGTATTGATTTTAAGAACCTTTAAATTTTATTTTAAGTTTTATAATTATGTTGTACTTAAGATGTTTTGAGAATTGAAACTCTTAAGTCTTTCCAAAGGCGATAATGTGCCATAATCACGAAATGACGAAATTCAAATGTAATTCTCATTCGCCTTGGCACCATATTCTTTTTTCCAAATGATATTTTCATTCATGTTAGAGAAGTCGCAGTATGAATTTTCACCACTTCGGAAGTATTGCAGAAGTAGTGAAATTTCCGGCTGGGACGTTACATTTAAAATATCTACCAAACTCATAAAATGCCATGAAAAGCTTGAAAAACATAAAACTAATCAAGGAAACTCAATATTAAGGAGAAATAGAAGTTGTTTTTTAGTCCTACCATGTCCACATAATTTTTTGATCACACTGTTTCAGCAAAAATACTAAATTCTATGTACAATCAAATTCGTAGCCGTAGTCAAAAATGTATGTCAATCATATAGAACTATAGCAGCAACTTCGGACAAAAGCTATTACGTGGTACACCACACTTTCTATTACGTGGTTCACCACAACACTCGACTTATGGCGTGGTTCACCACAGTTGAACTTTTTCACCAAATCATGCCATAACGCGCCGAAATTTGGCCGAAGTTGCAGCTATAGTTCTATATGATGTCAATTTAATACAAAATGAAAACCAACTGTCCCTCTCTTGCACCTTGGAAATCGCATATGTGTGAGTGAACATCAAAATACTTCCATTTGTGTTGGTAACATTTTGAAGCAGATTTTGCTGGGTACCCAGTTTTCGAATAAAGTTCCCGATGCCCATTTAGCATTACCAAGAGACATTCCTGGAAAAATTTCGAGAAAATATGGAAAATTTACCAGAAACGTGATTTGCTGGGTATATTCCCTTCAGGACATACGAGTAGTTCATCTCTAACGTTTTTCTAGTGCAAATTTCACCAGTACTAGTTCTTTTTTATACCCCTGCCAATGCATTGCACTATAGAAAATTAACATTGCGCGAGGGCGGGAAATCACCAGTTCACTTTTGAACTATAGCTGTTCTGGTGCTGGGGGAACCTATTGGATATATTTGGTATAGTTTAACACTACACCGAAAAGTTAAGAATGTAACTTCTTAATTTTGATATGAATTCTTGTAAAAAATTAGGTCGGCAGGTTCAATCCCTCCAGCGAGCGTTTTTTTTTTTGTTTTTTTTTTTTTGAAAAGTAGATAATTTAATATTTACATTATTTAAAAAAAACTGAGAAATAAAAGATTTTACCAAACTTTTTATGCTTAAAAAATTAAAAAAAAAAGATTCTCTACAAGGAATTTTTTGATTCATTTATTATTGGTTGGCAACTTACTTTCCGCTCCCCGTATTTTTCCTTGAAATTTAATGACCTGTTTTATTCTCCATTTTTCCACATATTCTTTTGCCTGTGACAGGGTTCGAACTCGGACCTTCCAGATTACAAAGCTAGCACACTCCAACAACGCCATCGCGAGATATGACTTAACCTTGCTAGATTGATTATATCAATGTGAGTGCAAAAAAACTGGTTTGTCTTTTTAAACTATGGAATGAATACGGAATTCAAATACTTTTTTTGCTGCTAAGTTTATGCTTTATACGAAAATCTACCTCCATTTGCACTAGTTCTTTAGAATCTGGTGAAAGCACTAGTAGCTTTTAGGAAATTTGCCCGACACGTCCTGAAGGGTTACTATATGTTAGTGCTTTTTTCAGAATTTTGACCATTAGGAGCCACTACAATCGATTTGAAGTTGACGTTCAAAAAGTCGATCTTTAGTTAAACAACGAACAATCGGATATATCACTTACCCATCCCTATTAGAAAGGTGATTCATACGAAAAAAAAAAAAACAAAATTACTCAAAAGTTGAAGAGACGAGGATCTCCCGAAAAACACAAATTTCACGCCTAACTGTTCAAATTATTAGCAATTCAAACTGGGTAACGATATGTCTACGTCGTCTATGGAGAGTAAGTTGCCATTTATATGTAAATAAAACATGCAATTACAACAATTAAGATATGCGTCACACGGGTGTTTTAATGTTTCCTTGTTTTCCTGCCCTATTGTCCAGAGCATCTGTTCAATTTGAAGTTTGCTGTAAAGGAGCTGGAACGCAATTCCAAAAAATGCGAAAAGGAAGAGAAACTGGAAAAGGTCAAAGCAAAGAAAGCCATACAGAAGGGAAATATGGATGTGGCTCGAATTCATGCTGAGAACGCAATACGACAAAAGAACCAAGCGGTCAATTATCTTCGCATGAGCGCTCGCGTCGATGCTGTGGCTAGTCGCGTTCAATCGGCTCTAACAACAAGAAAAGTTACTAGCTCAATGGCTGGCGTTGTTAAGGCCATGGATGCTGCTATGAAAGGTATGAATCTCGAGAAAATCTCCTCACTTATGGAGAAATTTGAGTCGCAATTCGAGGATCTTGATGTGCAAAGTTCCGTTATGGAGAACACAATGTCAGATACGACAACTACGTCTGTTCCCCAGGCCGACGTTGATAATCTTTTGCAACAAGTCGCTGACGAAGCTGGGTAAGACGATTTGAGAGATCAATTCAATTGTAAAAATTTCAATTTCGTTTCAATTTTAAACGATTAGCTTGGAGCTCAATATGGAATTGCCAAGTGGTGTACAAAGCTCAACAATTGGCGCTTCAACACAAGTTTCCCAAGAGCAGGACGAGCTTACACAACGTTTGGCTCGTCTCAGGCAAGCGGAGTGAATTTAAAACGCATAGAAGATGCATCGAAATCATACGAAATGCTTACTAGGCGGGTTGAACGAAGATTGGTGGATTGCTTTAGTGATATCGCACTTCTATGATGATAGAAAATAACCCACGTATACTTTTTATGTATGCTTGAGATATATATATATATCCTTATCCAAAAAAATTTCTTGTTAACGCTAACGCCAATAAGGCAGTTACGTAGTTTTAGGTTCTATGAATATTTCTTAAGAGCTTTTGCAATTATAAAATAAATAACTTGAGATAATATGTAAATGTGGAATTAATGATTGGTTCCAGCTTGTCTATCAAATTTCCTTTTCATTGATTTTCCAAAAACCAAATTACAATAAAATAAACTCGGCGATAAAGGCTTTGAACTGCAACTCGTTGTCTAGCCATTGAAAAGTGAGTTTTGTCGAGAAGTCAATGGATTATTAAAATCAGCGTACTTTTAGCTCTTTCTAAAATATAACCTTACGAGCGGCTGAAAACTAATGAATACAAGCTTTGTATTGAATTGTGTGGGTGGCAATTTTAAACTTGATTTAAGCTATGAATTGAGGTGCTGATTATGTATGGCAACTTTTTTTTAGTTTGGTTGCCTTTCGCGCAAGGCAACCAAATTGCGATTACGTATGGCAACTAGAACATGCAGCTGATTTTTTAGTTGCCTTGTTAGTTGCCTCACAAATTTTGTAGCGATTACGGATGGCAACGCTTTTTCGGTTCGGTTGCCTTAACAGTCGAAACAAGGCAACTGCTAAATAGCAGTTGCCTTTTCCATTTTTCAGTTGCCTGGGGGTGCAATAGTTCGTAAAATGGAACATAGTTAAATTAAATTTTTTTAAATACAAAAGTATTGTAATTATTGATAGTTTTTTTCTATTAAAGACAAAATGGTGATAGCAAAAAAAAAAAAAAAAATATTAACAAAAATTAAAGGAGGTTTTGGAACAGCATCCAGATATAGGGCGGTGAAAGATTTGGAATACATTTGCCGAATAGCTGATTCCTTAAGTACGAACTTTAGTTTAATGAAATAATCCAATGATTCCATTAATGTACATGATTCCAGAATGTACTGAAATCCAGATTTTCTGTAAAGACCCAGTTTCGAAGAATTTTTTAAGCCTCTATTATGTTCCACATATTCGTCGCTCTAGAACATTTTGCTCTCCTTTTAGCACTATGCATATTGGTGTTTGTTCCAAAACCATATTAAAGACATTTCCACATATATCCACGTCGCGTTTTATTCAACGAGTACATAGCGCGATGTCTCATTGCTTAGTTGAGTTAAAAACAATTTAAATGGATTTTGAACGTGCCGGCTGCTTGGCTGTTGCAATTTCTTCAACGTATTACGAATCCATCCTCCTGTGCGCCCTGGTCTCTAATTTTCAGTGAGTAAAAAGATCTTCTAAATAACCTCCATATATTTCTTTTTATCGCGTAATTTGTGAACCTGATGCATAAACTTTTCAAAAAAAACTGTTTCAAATCAACAAATTTCAAAAAATATTGATGCTTTCTTGAAACATATGTTTTTAGTTGCCGAAAATGCTAGATTTTCAGTTGGCAACGCGACGCAATAGTCAACCAAAATAAGTTGCCATCCGTAATCGCAATTTCTAGTTCGGTTGCCTTAATAGTTCGGTTGCCTCTGAGGCAATTCAACTTTTTTTGGTTGCCATACATAATCAGCACCTGAGTTCCAGGCTATATTATGAATAAACCACTGGGTGAACAAATTGCACACCTTTATTCCGTCAACTACTTTCTACAAAAATTCTGCTCAGTCATCTCGTTTTGTCTCTTGTCATTTCGTCAGTTGTTTACAAAATTTGCCTAGATTTTTTAAGGATTCTTTAATATTAATCGCAAATTTCAAAACATTAAAATTAATAATTTTCCTTTAAGTACCTACGTATGCATATGTACTGGTAATAAACATAAATCTGTTACTCCTTAAAGTAATTCCATTTCTTTGTTTTATGAGTTTATGTACAATGATATATAAATTTGAAGGAGTAATATGCTGACTTATAAAAATTCTAAGATAAAATTCAAACAATTAATTGATTTATAAGATCATCAGCTTTTCGAAACAAATAAAAACTACAAAAATGTCATAAATATTAATGTATTCTTTTTTGGATGTTCGTGCTCTCAATTTTAGTTTTAGCATATTACTTTGAAAAGAACTTCCATCCAAAATTACGCTAACACAAAAGAAGGTGACAAGTAGAGCTGGTAAAACCCAACAAATTTTCTCTTTTTCTCATTCCGAGAAGAAAGTGTTCGAGTTTTTCTCGCCAATTAAACAGATCCTTTGGATTTAGTCAATTTCGGAATCACAATCATTTTTTAAACGAATGCCATTTCGTGAAATCCCCTGCGTTATTAAATACGGAAAAACAAATTACTTGAGGAATAAATGAGAAACGCAAACCAAAAATGGGCCGATTCGATTAAAAAAAAAAAAAAATACATATGTATAATTACCGAACATATACAAAGGAAGCGAGTTCAATGTTTTTACCTAGTTTTGAAATTTTTCTGTTCATATTCATTATGTTGGTTGTGTTGTGCTTGTTTTGAGTTGTATTATATGCTAGTAGGTATTTTATTCTGCAGTTCCTCGTATACTTTTACAGCATACCAAAGCCCTTCGAATACGTAATGGCCTTGAGAAGCCTCTCTTCAAGCTTCTGTTTGCTCGTGTATTCGGGTAATAATAGAATATTAAAGCAGGTATGAGATGTTGGCAAACGATCGCAATCTGGTCCATGTCGCGTTATTAAAAGCTTAAGACGACTCAGTCCTCCGACTGGTACACGATCTGATCCTGTTGTGAATTCCAATAGTTTCCGCTTTGATTCTTCTGGCATTGAATGTACAATCTCCCAGAAATCCTTTATAATTTGAGTTTCTTTCGTGTAGCCACCATCGTATTCTGTCGATTTTTCTAACTCCACAAAATCAAATTTCTTTTGGGACAATAAAAGGGAAAGTTTATGAAAAAAAAAAAAAAATAAATGGAATCAGAATTTAATAATATAATAATTTAGATGGAAAACTCACCTGACTGCCACAAACTAGCAATTCGATTTCCTCTGGGCGAAAGAGTAAACGTAGTGGCGATTCATCAGTTACCATTTCAAATCCTTTTTTAAATGCCTCAAACTGACGCTCGATGCTTGTATTGAGCAGAAAATCTGAATATAAATCAACGAAGTCTTGTTTGTTATGCTGTCCGACAATTATGTCGGCTCCACCAGGCTTTAATTCATGCTCCATAATTTCGCCAAATATATTTTTATAGCTGATTTTGAATGTTTGCATAAAGACATCTTCAATGTCATCATCTTCGTATTCCAGCAAAGATTTTAGACTGCGAAACAGCGTCGGATTGAAGTCTTTAAGGTCATAAAATGTCCCGTAGGCTCCCATTAGTTTGCGATAAACCACCATTGGAAACCGTACCGCTAAAATGATATTATTGTATATAGCGAGTCCTATAATGATTCCAATCAACGTAAACTGCGCATCGTTCTCGAATGATTGAAAATTGAACCTGAGAGTAAATTCAGTTTAAAATATTTTAATATGTATATTCTAATAGAATAAGACACTAAAACGCCTACCAAAATCCGTCTGTTTCTTCGAGCTCGACAAACATGCCGAAATCAATATTGAATATTTCCTCAACTATAAGCTGAAAAAATTCCTTCGAAACGCCACCCTCATCAATACCCTGTTCGCCTATAAATTCGATGACAAGCTGCTTCTTTAAGTCTTTTGGGTTGCTCATTGCGACAAGCTCCAACTGAAAAAAGAAGCAGAAGACCAATTTGATTAATATAAGATATAATTTTATTTTTAAATGAAGAATACGAAGCCTACAACTCACCCCGACGAGCGCATCATTGACGATACTGTCACGACGAACTTTTAGTTTGAGATCAGGAGTTGTATTCAGTTCGTTGCCTTCCCCATTATAAAGACTTAGTATTGAGTATATGGACGTGTGCCTTTCACTGTACATGCGAATACGACTATCATAATAAAGGCCAACAACCTTGGTAGCAGGTGTTAGGATGAAGGAATACAACATAAACGAAAAGTTTGATTCTGTAAAAAGAAAAAAAAAAAAGAAATAGAAGACATTATAATCACATTAAAAATTTCTCGACGTTGGTCTTGTACGAATCACACCTTCACCGCTCGGATCAAGCGACAACTTCTTATAACACAAATAGTCTCGATCCATTCGGATGTTATCGCTCAGAGGTTCATTATAAAACTCATCGAACGGTACGACTGGATTTCGGCAATACATCGCACGAAGATTAAGCTCTTTCGCTAAGTCGTCGTCGGCATAGCGAGGATATAAAGTGCTAGAGCTAGATGATTCGGTATTGAAAACAAATAGCTCATCTTCGTCATCGTGCTGCATGACTAGTGGGTTAGACGCAGATTCCTCTTTAAGATCATTTAGTATTGGATTTCTAGGTGGGTCGGATTCGCCAGCTAAGATGCTGGAGTAATAAGCAATCTATAAATATATACGCACACACAAGAAGTCTATCGTTAACTGAGTTGATTCGTTGATCTTCCATTTTTCTTACCTTCAAAACTTTTGTTGCAGCGATTACATCGGAATTTTCTTGCACCGCTACGTCAATCATGATAACATGAAGTGAAATCAATTGCTGACAACACTGTACAAGAGAATGCAATTGATCTTTACAGTGTACGCTCCATATCCTAGTCAAACGGGCCTGTGGCACAACTGGCATTACGCGTACTGCTTGACAAAGTTTTGGTAATGAACGCTCTAGGAATTCAAAGTCCATTAGACTGTTTGAAACTGAAAAATTTTAAAGAAAACCATAAGAATCCAGTCTACATATTCTTCTAATTTTAATCCATTCATTTTCTGAACATAAAGTCAAATAGGATCCACTTACTATTTGTTATCATATCGAAGCATATAATGATGCAATGCAGTACCTGTTCCCAGTCCCATTGATTATACTGATACTTAATAGTCTCAGAGAGAAGAACAATATTGCTGTTCAAAGTTTCTGCAATTGTCGACTCATTCAAAGCAAATAACTTCTTTTTAACTCGTCGCAGACTTTCTAGATCTACAAGCATGTCGCTCGTATTTCTAAGATGTATAAAATCTTTGCTTGACTTGCAGCTTCCCGAAGCTATAACTGTAGCCATATCGTCATCTTCGCTATCATCGCTTATTGAAACGTGACGGAGAATCGATGCCGTCCTTCCTCGACGCCGTGTGGTAGGAGTAACTGGTTCATCGATATCCATCGACGGTACAGCTGTGCAAGAACTATCCTCATCCTTTTCTGTTTCACCCTCCAACGAACGGAGATCTTCTTTTTTCAAATCGCATGGAGATTTTCCTAAAATCTCTTGTAATTTGGCTGCGTTTGTACTAGACGTCAATTGATTTAACATAAAATTGGTCGGACGTCGGAAACTCTGACTCAGTTTATCTACGCACGAGTATACCTCGGCAATGGCATTTAAAAGCTGTTCATATTTTCCATCTTTTTTTCCTTTCTCAATGAGCTCATCAACGATTTTCTCATTGAGGAAATGTACCGGTGGAAAGCGAGCATACATTTCCAAATCTCCTGCTGGCTCCTCCTTTGGTACATCGGGCTCGTTTTCTGTGACTTGCATTCCACTGGCACGATCCGATGAGTCGGAGTCGTATAAAAAAGCAAGCACGCGATTTCTTCCCCCGACGCCATCATCTGTATTTGAAGGTCTCGTGTGTTGTTCTGGCGAAGAGTTTGCAGATCCTTGGCCCGAGTCAAAGGCTGACCTTACATAGTGCTCTTCATTCGTCGCATCAGCAGCACGTTGGCCCGTTGACTGCGCCAAAGATGTTTCGGTAGCTCCAGCTGTGCTACTACTTCCGCTTGCAGTGGACATGTTCGGGGTATGAGCACTGCTATTAAAACATATCTGGGCGGGTAACATTGCATCGGAGTTTTGTTGATTGATTACTATCCTTTGGTTGGGTTCACTTTCCTCACTTGAAGTGAATTAGAAACGAATTATTTTTTTTTGCAACGTGTTTGTATGTAGATTATAAGAAGTATATATTACCTAGCTTGTGCGCAGTGGGTTTTCGGTGCTTGATTATACGCATCGCAAAATGGAGCGTCCTGTGAAAATAGTTGCAGGGCCTTAGCAGCAGCCTCGTTGGGAGTCATTGGTGCTAGCCAGCCACTGGATGCACACGTTTCATTCGTACAATATGAATTCCCACATCCACGTTGCAATTGGTAGAAATATCGCTCAATTAACTCTTTTACAGCTGAACGTCTCATTTCAGGATTGTGGCTACTGCTTTGAAGCACAGAAGAAGGTGTATTCGAGGAACATTCATTACCATCACTTTTTTCGTTCTCATCATTCGGGCTGACCAAACAAATATCGAATGATTCCTAATAAGAACCTAATCATTTATAATTTGTTTTTAATATCATTACCAGTTTTTGTCATCAGATTTATCCGATTGGTCCATGTTCCGAAAAACTCGACTAGATATACTCTAAACAAGTTCAATTTATAAATTTGAACACTTTTTCAATTTGACTTAATAAAACACACTTATAGTTTATAAAAACCTCTTTCGAAGTAGTTGAGACAATAAATCGATCGCAATATTTAGCCAATTGGACGTTGCGCTTTGTTTTTCTATTGTGCTTGTCACTTTTGGTGACTTATTGCAATAAATACGTCAGATGGTGCCACTTTTTTCCACATATTTTGCTGTTTTTGATGATCCGGCAGCGCCGTATATTTCAATCATAGGAAAAGAACAGCATTTCATAAGAATATCCTTCCGCTTTTGCATTAATTACATTGAAAGGAGAATAAATATCGCCGAGTCGGACATTTTGCTATTTTGTAATGGAAAATTATAAAAATTAAATCATGTGTGCTACCACATAGTTTTATTTTCAGTCTGGTAGCACGAAAAAAATAATTTAATCTTGTTCCTGGATTGTCGTATAAACGGTCACTTCATTACTCGCGATTAATTTTTAATTGCGATTAGCTGCCGTATAAACGTAGTATTTATCTAATTATATTAGCGAGAGACAATCTATTGCACCCGTTTACAGGTATGGTCAACATTAGGGATGCGGATTTAACATCGAAAATATCGATGTTTTTCTCCGCCTGACATTCCTACTACGCTATTTACACGTTAAAGCCTGAATTCCAATAGCGCAGGAGCTGCAGGAAATTTCCTGCTGCAGGAGGGGCAGGAAAAATGCAATTTCAATATGCGTGTGCATGAGCATGTGCAGTGCTGCGGTTTTGAATGTGAACTTGACTCAGTACATTTTTAGCTACTCTTGTATCGTCTTATTTTCTATGAACGGAATGTAATATTCCCTTTTACTAAGCAAATAAGTTATAGAAATCATATATATAGACATCGAAAGCTTAAATGAAAACATTATTTAATGCATATTAATTCATTAAGGAAGAAAAGCATACCTCCGTAGTACCAAGTACCATAAAAAAGTACTCAATAGTTTCTACAACACTGTTATATTCCTTTCTTCAACTGTTATACTCAGCTGTCATGTTGCTCACGCGCAGGAAATATTCAATTTTTCGAACTTTTGCGTGTGCAGGAAGTGATGGACGATCGTTCCATATGTTTTAGGTGTTGAACATTTACAGGAATTCACGTTACGCAATCTGCGCTATTGGTAATTCAGCTTAAGACATTTCGATAATGAAACAAATTTTCGTTGGCAAGGGAGACAGGGGGAAGAGAGAAAAGCGCTCCCATGCCACATCCCCGTGCGTCCCTAGCCCACAAAATGTGTGTTTCATTATCGAAATGTCTTACCGTGTAAATGGCCTCTAGTCAACATCGTTCAACAAATTATCAGATTCCCTTTTGAAGTGTTTCGTTCGTGTTCACACAGGCAAAATTTGCTTCGTTCAACAAATGCTTCAACATTTTATATTTTGACGTTTACCTCATTCGCGCAGGGTTGATATTAAATATCAACGAAAAGAAAACAAATTAAATACTATTTATTGAAAATAAAAGGTTAAAAGCAATAGGAAAAAATGTTCTCATTCATAATTGTTATCAGGCAAGTTTAAAAATATTTATCGAACCATTTAAATTATGAGCAACGGAAAAAAAATTTTCTTCGATAACTGTTATAAAAGAATGAAATACATTTTCATTGTTTGAAACTGTTCTCTTAAAAAGAAATTTTTTTAATACAAATTTGAATAGTTATAGTCCAATTTTTTTTTCTAATTTCTTATAACTGTTATGTCTCTGGAAAAAAGAAGAGGAGGAAGTAAATGTCAAAAACTCGAATTGGGGTTTTCACGTTTCACGTTAGGAAGATAGGCACAAAGAGAATAGCCGAGTACGTTCAACAAAACACCATCTTTCTCTCCCCGCTAGCGTCTCTCCGACAAACTGCGATTTGTTGAACGATGTTGACGTTGTACGTGTAGACGGGCGCAAACATAAAGTCTTATAAAAACATGCATATAATATACAGTGACTTGTTCATTCCTTAACACAATTATGTAAATTTTATTAAAACTATTTTTTTAATAAACATACATATATGTTTAATAAGTTTAATTGAAAAATTACGACCCAATTTTTATCCTTAAACAAACATGTAGGGTATTTATACGTCGAACATGACCGACTGAACAGTTGACATGAATTTTCTGTGATGAAACGTCGTATATTTGCTAAAATATAAACATCCTATTTAAAAGAAAAATTCGGGAGCATGTCATCGGATAATGCCAAAGTAGCCGAGGACATTGGTAATTGTGTTCGTCAAAATTTCACTTGGCAAAAGCTGCCATTTCACCTGCAACAAGTTCTACACAACGAGTCCGACTATAATAAATATATCTTCAACTACAGTCTCAAAAATCAGTGAGTCTAAGCAAATAAAAATACATCGGAATTTTCATAGTCCAATTCCTTTTTTGTAGATTACGTTTTCGTGGAAATTTGGTATCCAAAGTTTTTCGCCACGAACAGCGCTATTACGAGCTACTAGTGCAGAAGAGTATAAATGGTCTCTGCTTGTTTCCATATCATTTGGCTGACGTTGTGACAAAAGGCTTGCGAGTCACGCCTTTCAACTATTATTTGGATGTTCTAAGTCAATTGTTGCGGAACGATAAAAGCTACGATACGTTACCAAATTTTACGGCAGCAGATTGCTTGCGTGTGCTTGGAATTGGTCGGAACGAGTATCTCTCGCTTATAAGCGATTTAAAAACACATTCCACGCGTGCGCTGCTTTTTAGCAGTAAGCCGAATCCTCTGGAGTTTTTACCTCGATTCCCGGTGAAAATATGCATTGAGCCATGGTGGCGCGTCGAGATTGGCTATGTACTTGAAACAGACATGCGCTATGTCAATACATCAGAGCGATGTCTTATCGATGATCTTATAGACTTTGGTTCGCAGACAGCCAGCAAATGCGACTACGATGCCGTACATAGTCTATACTGTAAAGGATTGATTTATTTGGATGTACCGATTTCGGGTGAGGATCGCATTTGTATACCTCCATTGCGCAATTTTGTTATGAATCGTGTCAGCGGTGATTACTTTGAAAATTTGCTCTACAAGATCTTTGTCAGCGCGGATGAGCATATGACGATTTCAGAACTGTCGCAAATGCTTCAAGTGGACCTGGACGCCGTTAAGCAGGCGGTATCGTTTTTCTGTCGCCTGGGATTCGCTCGTCTGAAAGAAAGTTTTGCTTTAGAAAACTGTCAATTGCCACAAACGGGAACAACAAATGTCAGTGGATGTCATCCTAGTTGGGAAAAATATAAGGAAGATCAACAAATAAAGCAAAAGGAATCACCGCAAATAACTCCTTTAAATTACAATGCATTTTTGCAGGCCGAAAGTACGGAAACAAGTGACAATAGTCACATTTCTCCACACGCTGCTGTTTCGGCTGCTTCTGCCCAAAGTTCGCGAAGTAATCGCAACAGCAGCAATCATAATGGCACTGCAAATGATAGCAGTTCTATTGGTTACCTTTCTTCTGATGGCAATACAAGTGACTTCAGCTTCGCTTTGCCATCGCCGCTACCCAATGCATATAATTCCGGACAAAGTCCCGAGGACCTGGAACTCAGTTCTGAAATTGATGATCTTAGTGAGAGCACTACGAAGTTAAGTATTAAAGAAGCAACAGCAGAAAATCCTGTAAAGAAAAACCTAGCTGACCCTATCGAGAAAGTAAAGACGGGCAAACGTGTTGGCTTTATGTTCGATTCAACGCTTACTGCTTTCCTGATGATGGGAAACTTATCGCCCGGCTTAAAAAACCACGCAGTAACTATGTTTGAGGTAGGAAAGCTATGTGAGGAAAGCTTGGATACGTTTTTAGGTGAACTAGAAAAGGTTTCGTTGCTCGATGCTGAAGGGGAGGGCGATGTATCACGTTACTTTGCCCATGCCGTTATATTGCGCTCGACAATATGCTCCTTACGTAATCTTGTACCAGGTGGGCTTGATCTATTGCGCTTGGAGTGTTTAGAGTGCTTAGATCAGAAAACTCGCGATCGCGTTCTGGAGAAGAAATATAAATTCATCATATCAGCAACACCATTGACAGCCAACTTGTCTTATCCATTCAGTATACCATTTTTTGGTCAGTTCTACAGAACCTCCGACTCGTCACATATGTGGACAAAGCTTTTCTATAACCATATTACGGGTAAGTTTCTAACGAGTATGCATGTTAATAGAAGAACGTTTTGATTATATGTAATTTTTTTTTTTTTTTTTTTAGGTTACGGACCTCCTAGTCTATTTTTATGCCGCGGCACTGTGCTTAAAACACTTCCTCGCAATTTTCTGGGTTACGGAAAATTGCTTGTAAATATTCTGCATTCCGATTCTTATATCATTAACTCGGAGAATTTCCGTAATTTGAATGACCAATTGAAAAATGGTTGCATCTTAATTCAAGGCTATGGCATTCGAACACCTGGAGAAGTACGTTATGAATCCTTTCCGTTCAATCGTGACGACAATCATCAGAGTGTTTGGGCACATCATAATGCAGTCTTGAAACTAAGCGAACAATTGGACCTGGAGCGGTTATGTGGCTATATAACTTTTTTAAAAACAGGAGTTCCAGACATAGGTTGCGAATCGTTTGAGCTTCGAGTTCGTTTACACCATCCAAAAAGCAAGACAAGACGAAACTCCGTTGAACAAGAGAATGCCAACAGGAGAACGAAAAGTTCGACAGTAAAAAAGGAAATGATTTCCGTTTTTTCGGAATTACATTTACCGGCTGATGCCGCCAATGAAGTCACTAGTTTTACACGACTGCCAAACACTAATGAATCGCCAACGCTAGCACCTAGTCTCAAGAGTCCTGATGAGAATTATTTTGCTGTTACACCGCAGAATAGTTCGCCGTCAAATGTCTACACATCAGAAGATTGCAATGAGCTACTGGCTACCGAATTGGCTAAATGCGATGTCGCTCCGGTAGGGATTGGAAATATTGAAATGTATATGCCTAACAGTGAAATGTCCGCAAGCAGCAATCGGGCTGAATTAGTTTCGCAAGGCTCTGTTGAAATTCCATTGTCAATTGTGGCTTCTGCCAGTGGAGGTGCAAATCTCCTGACGATCGATGACGAATCAGATGGTAAAACCGAAGAATGGACATTGTTGGATGTGAATTTTGGCGTACCACTCTTTGATGTAGATGCAAATACGCGAATTTGTGAACAAATCGTACGCAGACTATCGCATGAGGATAATCTACAAGCTCTGCCCACTGTGGCCGCAGAAATGAATGAGAAATTTTTAGATTTTGTTCAACAGTGCCTCTATTTTGAAGATGAACAGCAAAAACAGTTCAAAATTGGAAACTCCCTACCACATCCCCGTGTAAATTTGGCATTTGAAAATGGACACGTGTGCTATTGGAGCGGTAGATAAACATATAGACTATGCGAAAGCGAAAGCGGAAGGATGCACCGATGTATGAAAGAATCTAATGTAATGTGTCAGTCAGTGAGCGATTCCAGTGTTACATGTAACAAACATGTACGAGAGCACGTCTCAACATTTGTCGTTTTAAACGAGACGAAGTTTCATTGCGTACCGTCTTTGTTTATACCAGTCAGATGCAAATATTTTACTATGCGCCTTCAATTTTATGTAAATAGATATGCATTTTTTTTTTAAAATCTGCTGCTCATGTGTGCATCTACATTGAGACATTTTTTTGTTTGAAGTACTGAGATACGCTATGTACTCATAGCCAACAACAACGATTTTCCATTCCGTTTTAAGACATTCGATTGATGATAGTCTTATCTATTTTTATTTTTTATATTATGTTTACTTTGTTACATCATTATATGAAAATTTTTTAAATAATTGTTTAATAAAGTATCCAAAGCGTACTGCGTACTGCTATTTATGGAAACGATATTTTAGTTACTCTGAAGCGTGTATATTAGTGTTGCAACGAATACTCGCATTTTTTTTTTTATTCGCATTCGCAAAAATTGGCGAATATTTTGCGAATATAATAATCAGCGGAAAATGAACTGAAAGCCATTTTTAATACTGTTTGTTTTTAGAAATATGCCGCATTCAGCTGCTCTCGCACTTATTTTCCAAAAAAATTTGACATGGTCATTTTTCTGGCGAAGTAAAGCCGTAAAGCTGCATGAACCCTGCTTGCTCGATACTAGTTGATTACTTGACATCTTAGTACAGGCGAAAGTAAAGTACATAATTACTTCGAAGTAATTTTTGATTTTTATTTACATGTTTTTCTTATAGGCACTTTACTTAGTCGCTTCTACATTAACATATGAGCGATTTTAAAGATTTTTTCAAAATTCTTTGAAATTTCTCTGCGTGTTCGTCTAATAACGATTGAAGCACCGATTTATACTTTGTTGGTTTTTCTATGACATTCTTTATTGATTTATCGAATTAAGTAAGTAATATAATTAATGGTTGTACTGATTTTAAAATATATAAATTAAATTAGAATTGATTCAAGACACTTCATAAAAATTTATTGCAACAATTCTTTGTTTTTATTATAAAACTAGTTTTGTTATCGAATAGATTTTGTTATAATATATCGTCATGGAAACGAGACATGTAGTACAAACGTATTTTGAGCATTTCGTCTATTATGCTAAATACGAAAAGTGGTGAGTGATTGCCGAAATTAATGTACAAATAACTTACTGCATAACTCAGTATAGCTAGTCAGAAACTGAGTATGCTCGATTATATATAAGGATAAGCGTATAAAATCGCAAATTATTTCGCATTCGCGAATATTAAAGTACATTGCGTTCGACAAATGCCAAAAATAATAACCATTTTTGAAACTAGTGAATGATTTCGATTATTTTTTATTTTATTATAGTAAACGTAAATAATATATTTTGAAATTCTTAAATGATTTTATAAGTGCATTTGTAATCAAATTTTTATGTCATTAATCAAATTATTATACTTCAGGATTTGTATGGAGAGGTAGCGTATTTTTGTTTCAAAGAGGAGAAAAAATTTGAAAAGAAAAAAAAACCATTTTCATGAATATTTCTTATTCTTATTTATTTTGAAATAAAATTTTGAAATGCTTAAATGAATTTTATACTCACTTTTATCGATGTTAGAAAGCTTCACAATGTTTTTAAGCTCAAAATCTTGTGTCAAGTGCAATAATGCCGATCAAAAAAATAAAAAAAACTTCGTAGTAAAAGAGCTCTTTTGCATCAAACGGATTTTGATTATTTTTTAATTCACTTATTTGAAGATTAGTGCCTGCAAAGTTATTCCAGTAGCAATATTTTATTAAGAACTATAACAGAAAGAAGTCTTGAATTCGAAATATGTTAATTTAATATGGGGTTACTTTGATTGAGAATAAATTTATTTGAAGCGCTAGATTACAAGAAAAATTAGCCAGGTATAAAATAAAAAAATTATTTGGAGTTTTCAAAAAAAAAAAATGATTTTTCGAATTACTTCCAATTATTACTTACTTAATGCTAAGCTTCTCTCTTAGTGAAGTATAGGGTCTCAGTTCCAATTATAAGGGATTTTTCTGTTAAAGGCTCCCCTGAAAGTATCAATTAACTTTTATCTGTAATTTCCCTCTCATAAATTTGGCAAACGTGCGAGAAATCATGCTCATGGCTGGGTACTTGGCATCACTCGCTTTGCAACTAACGATTTGCCAGCCAAGTAATAATCATTAAAAAAAAATCGCTCATGCGATTACGCTCAAGTCATTTTAAATATTGATTCATATTCATACAATGACACTTTAAGGCAACATATTTGTAATATACAACCACGTACGTGTTTTGAGCAATTCATATCTTGTAAATAGTTAGTAAGTAAGTTCATAGTTAGTTTTTTTTTTTCTTTATAGTTTTTAAGTAGTTGTAAGCATCCAAAGGGTTTAAATTTTTCCCCTAAAAAGATATTTCATCATGAATTAATACCTGCAAGAAAGAAATAATTTAATAATGTTATAGTGGAAAAGAATGAAATGGTCTAAAACCCTTAAATTAAATGTAAGTAGCTCTAAGCCCTTTTGTTTAATTATCGAGCAATAAATTAAAATTAAAAATTAATTAAAATTTGTAATAAGTATATAAAAAAAAGGTGAACTGCTAAGCCACTTCATTTCAAAATCATGGTCCATATGGCCCACACTCCAATCCCATCCTAGAATTTTTTTTCTCGGGCGCTTAGTAATGAAAAACATCTTCCAAACCATACAAAAAGAATATTTTAAGAAAAATTCCGTCAAAAAAAATTTAAAAAAAAATATTGAAAACAACAATAAAATGCGCTAAAAAAATTTATGGTAGCTCCAAACCCTTTTTTTTACCTATGTAGTTCAATAAAAAAAAAAAAGTTTTCTTAAAAGAATGGGCTTTGCAATTGCAATAGCATAAAAGCGAAAAAGAAAGAAGCCGATTATGTTCGCATTTTTCCACCCGTTTAAAATATTTCTACTAAATTCAATTGATTAATTCAAAAAAAAATAATTTTGAAACATTTCAAACTCACCGATATCCTAATAAGGCAATATAACGTTCATTTCGTTTTATCCTGTGCGAATTTCAAAAATTTTCCAAAAAGTAATCAAAATTCAATCCTTTCCTTGCTTTTGCATATATGAACAAGCCATGCAATTTGAGACCTTGAAATAAGAAAAGACAAATTTAAGCATCAGATTACTCTTAACTATCAGGTCGATGCGGGGAATTTTTCCCTGCGAATTTGAAAAACAAAATTCTCCCATTCGAAACACACGTCGAACGTTCGAACGTTTTCAGCAAAGGTCATCACATTCTTTTTTCGCCGAAAAAAATTCCCTGCGAATATTCATCTAGAATACGGCTGTATATAAAATCATACCAAGAGGGGGCTCCATATAAAAGAAACGATTAGTTCAGTTTAACATTAAATACTTAATTAATTACTTTTATTTACTTTCTATAGTTATAAAGTTTTCCTTTTTTCTTCGGAAGTATGTTACATGGGAGTTTTTTGTTTATAGGTATCCCTCATTTTTACGAAGTTTCTTTCCATAAACGAAAGATTATAGCTTTTATTTTAGACTCGTACTCGTCCTGCGCATAGTTAAAACTTTTATCTTTTCCAATCGGCTTATGTTAAAGATGATAATTGTAGAGGATCTTTGCTCATGAACGTAATTTTGTTAAAATTTAATACATTAGAAGACTAATTAATTTGAAGATTAGTTTGATGGGAACTCCTAGTGAGCGTTTCCTTTTTTTTTTTTTTTTTTTTTTTTTTTTTACATATTTCGGTTATTTTTTAAATTTTCAATTCTAATGGTGAGATGCTAAATTGTCTTGATTTGAAGGTTATAATATTTCTAAGAAGAAGATTGAACATTGAACACTTTCCAGATGCATTGATTATAAGTTTTTTTCATTCCATTCAGGCAGCAGCATTATGAAGATGAGTGATGATTCAAAATTTTCAATCAACTTAGGATAGTTAATTAAGGATGACCATTAGTAGTACCAAGACCGTATAGATGCCCACAATATTTTGCGTTATCGATATTATCTTCGAAAAACATCTGTAAATGTAGGAAAAATTGTTTTGTATTCATTAGTTTCGTTTTTGAGGATGATGTTTAAAGAATTACTTCGCGCATTTTGAAAAATGCCATTCCAGTCAGTAGGGCATCGGAGCCAGCCTGATGCTGTGGTCCAACACGTCTCAGCTCCAATTGATCGGCCACTTCTTGAAGGCCGCCTTTCAAGTTTTTACACGATTTCATCAGATACTTTATATCGTAAATATTCGGAAAGTAAACACGCAGAAGCTCAAAGAATTCACTTTCATCAGCTGGTAGATTTTGAGCAGTAAGTAATTTTAAAAGATAGCCAAAATCGTAGCCAGAATGAAAGCACAACCATTTTATATTATCCATCAACACGATTCCCGAGGACATAAGCAGCTCTGCAAAGTCCAATGGATCGATTCCGTCTTCTTCGTGCTTTTTAAACTGAATTCCTGAATGTTGCAGCAGATCAATAGAATCTTGTGCGTACATGTCCTCACTGAAAATAAATTCATAAGTATTTACAAATGAAATAGCAATGTGCGTTGGTTACCTTAGGTTGAATTTAAAATTGAACTGCCACGTAGAGTAACCATTTGGCGTTTTCCCATCGTCGTCCATAAATGTCAGACCCAATTGAATAATCCTCAATAGATCAACATTGCAACGCAAAAGCTGATAGTGATAATCTGCGGTTGAACGAAATTCTCCAATTGGTCGTGCAACCACACCTGGAAATTCTGTGTCCATTGCAACGTAGTGGTATTTCTTAACGATCTGTCGTATTGTACGAAACTCCAATTCTAAATTATGCTTCCACACATCACAGATACCGCATTCTTCATTTGTGGCCATACTACCGTGACCAGTCGAAGTCGGAACTGAACCAACGCCAACGACAGCTGACGTACCCGGGTGTGCACCAGACATACTCGTTAGGTTTGTCGGCATGGCCTAAGGGGATGTGATAACATTTAAATTGAGGTTTCTTCTTTTGGATTTTGTTTTTAATTTTCATTACCCATTTCATGTTGTTGTTGTTGCTTGTTCCTTATAACTTCGCGCGTGTTTTGTCGAGTGCGTCTGATAAAAAGATTTCAAGTTTTCTGTGAAGCTTCCTTTTAAATTTGTTACGGTAAATCCTCGTAATTTGCATGAGCTACCAAATTCCGCTGAATTTCAAACCAAATTTAATTGAGTTCACTAGATTGCGTCTGATGACACTAGTAATAATGCTGTTGCAAACCATATGTATTCGTTACTGAGTACCGGCTATCCAATCTTGTACTGAGTAACTTAACATTTCGATATATGTAATCTCGATATCGAAAGCTAGCCATTCGGAGCCAAGCAGTTTGGGAAAAATTGGGAAGCTGGGAGAAGGTTCTTGACTGTATACCATGTAGGACTGTAGGTCTAACTGTCGACGCGATGGGGAAATACACCATTAGGCAGGTATAGGAAATTCAACAAATTGGGGAAATTCACCAAAAAGCTACCAACAAAAACCTTAAGCAGGAATAGGAAATTCAACATATTCGAGAAATTCACCAGAAAGCTACCAACAACAATACGGGTAGACACAAAGTGGCACTATGATGCCACTTGCGAGAAAATTATCAAAGAAACACGGCGTCAGCTCGGTTTTTTATATTGCTTGAAAAGTTCATAATTGAAACTTTAATAAATATATTACGATATGTTTTTGCTTAATGTGCGCGAATGTTTTCATTTTGTAATAAATTGACATACATTTTTGACTACGGCTACGAATTTGATTGTACATAGAATTTAGTATTTTTGCTGAAACAGTGTGATCAAAAAGTTATGTGCACAAAGTTGGACTAAAAGAACAATTCTATTTCTTCTTAATATTTAAAAACCTTGATTAGTTTTATGTTTTTCAAGCTTTTCATGGCATTTTATGAGTTTGGTAGATATTTTATATGTAATGTACTCGAAAATCTCCCAAAATTAAAAATAAAAGTGGCAATGCATTTCACCAGAGCAGAGCTAAAGATTTCGCTGCCATAGCGTGCTTCTCTTTTCCTCATGCTATATGCCTATGTTGAAGCAGCGTAGCTCTAACACATTGCAGGGATTAGGAAGAAGAAGAGTTAGACCTACAGTCCTACATGCTGTATACCGAATCAACCAACCATATAGAACTATAGCTGCAACTTCGGCCAAAAGCTATTACGTGGTACACCACACTTACTATTACGTGGTTCACCACAACACTCGGCTTATGGCGTGGTTCACCACAGTTGAACTTTTTCACCAAATCATGCCATAACGCGCCAAAATTTGACCTAAGTTGCAGCTATAGTTCTATATGCAACCAACTTTCCCACTTTTCCCAAAGAGTATAGAATCTAAACTCTTTGCTTTTCATAAAAGTTTCCTTATACATTATTTATTATTATTATTATTTCCTATAACAATAATAGAAGTCACACGAATCGATTTTATTCGAATTTCGAATATCTAATTCACCCATCGCTAGCATTCGAACACCCGAATTTCGAATTTACCCATCGCACTTCTAAAGCACGTTTATCCAAATCGTTGAAATTGCCTTAATGTGTCCCAGCCATTAAATCAAATCAAAAAAAAAAAAAAATTGCCTTAATCATATATAAGGTTTTAACGGGATTCATGTAATACTTGGCACTCATAATGGAAGTATTTTTTCATCAAATCATAAGTAATAATTTTTTTTCTTTATTTAAGGAATGGAACCAGTGGGAAACGACACAAGTGGCATGTCCTTGTTGACGATGAAGAGAACGACTGGAACACGGATGAAACGAAGGAGAAGTTAACAAAAAACGATGATGAAGATGAGAGTAGCGATGAAGATGGTGACGAAAGTGATGATGGCCAAATGGAAGAGTCTGGAAAAAAGAAAAATAACGAAGAAATTGGATTTCGCGAGGTTAGTAAAATAAAATTCAGAGCTCCATTAGGAGCCACTGCGTTAGTGAAGAAAAATAATTTTCAAAGTTTTAATAATCAAGTCAAGCTGATACATTCGATAAATTACACATTTCAGTCCTTCAGAATATATTTCTAAAAAAACAATACATTCCATCCAACATATCATACTTTTTTTTAAATGTGAAAACGACTCCTATTTCTGAAGAAGCTAAAAAAAATTTTTATAACAAATTTGTTGTCTTACATTTCCACCTTTATGGATCATTTCCTAATTGAAACTTATTTTTTACGATTGCTTCTTAATTTATTGTTTTTATTTTATCTTCCGTTTCCTATAAAATTGTTTTCTTGGTAAAAGCTAATTGAATATGAGAATCACATTAGACAATTCTCAACGCTGAACAACAAGAATGCACTCACAACTATCAATGGTAATGGAAACAGCAGTGCTGCTGCTATTGTCGCTCAGATATTTGCCGAGAAGTCGTATGCCGCGACAGCTGCAGCCATTAACAAGGTATTCCGCGAGTTATTTAAAGATCCCAAAGCCCTGGATGAAGCAGCGAATTATTTGTATGCATCGCTGTTAGATGACACTATTGTCGGCGTGTTCATTGAGATTCATCATTTAAATAAGACTGGCAATCTATCAGCGTTAGACGGCGTACCTGAGGACGATCAGGACTCATCGTTTCGTATCGTTGACATGCCAAATTTTGATATATTTGGCATTTCCACGGCGAAAAAACCGATGGACTGCACCTGCCCGAACTGTGATAGGCCTGTATCGGCTGCGCGCTTTGCACCGCACCTGGAGAAGTGTATGGGCATGGGTCGAATATCCTCGCGGATTGCTAGTCGACGTTTAGCAACTAAAGAGGGATCAAACGCCAGTTCATCGTCATCCTATTTGCAATCGAATGCCAATACGGACGACGAGGACGATGTGGACTGGTCTTCGGAGAAACGCCGCAAAAAGACATCTCAGAACTCCCGCAACGGCTCCAAGAAAAATAATGGGAAATCTTTCTGAGGGTTATTTAACTTTGACGAAGTATAGCTATAGATATGCATATGCATATGCATATGCATATTTATATGGGCGTTGCGGACCTACTCAAGATCGAGGCGTTTGTAGCGTACAATGGTCGCTTCTCTTGATTTGTTGGACTTCATTACGTCGGCGTCGCACAAAAATACTTCGTCCATCGGATATAAAAAGATCAACCGATACAAATCCTCATTGCCCCTTGATATTGGGGTTGCCTTGAATTTTCTTGTTTTGTTTTTATAAACAGGAAAAAAAGTTCATTTTATACATTTACAAATATGCATGTTACCGATAGTTTTATTCTAAGATAACGTATTATATATATATATATATATATATAAAGCAAGAGAGCTTTGTTGTTAATATAAGCTTGACAGCAAGCATATTTAAATTAATCGTGTTTTATGTAAATTGCTTTGTGGGATGACACGAATATTCCCGTTTTGGATATGAGCTCAAAATGCGGTAGAGACAAAGTAGGACTTTAATAAACAACTTTCCCAGGTTAAACAGAATTAAATTAAAAGATTTTTGGAAAAATATTAAACATTTATCGATACCAAAACGTATTCTAAATAAATATTCCTTGGGAATTTTAATAGAAATTTTTTTTTTTTGCGGAAAAAGGAAGGCTAAGCGTCAATTAAAAAAAGAAAGTTTATGTGACCTTTGATAGATAAATTTACTTAAAAAAGAAAGGATATTGAAGAGTACGCTGCTCGAAAATTAACTCAAGGACCAAAACAAATGAAATAATAGTGATATTAAGGCCTGGACTGGTCATCCGGCCCTCAAGGTAGGGCGCCCTCATTGGGAAGATACGTTAGAAATTATATGTATTCACCCCCACGTTCAGGGGGGGAATCTTGCGATTCCTGAATCTTTCATTATTAAAAAATTTGTATTTATGTGCTGAAATTCGTACGAGGTTCTTAGTACGAATTAATTTTTTTAATACCATAAATTGATGGATTTTAGGGCCCCTGGCGTTCAGAGGTACACAAATCAAAAATTTTTGTGTCTCCAAGCAACCGTTTTTTATTTGAATCACATAAGCGTTCATGCTTAATGTGAAATCTAAAAATATTTCCCCAGTGCCGTAGCAACCATAGGGGCAAGAGGGGGCTTTTCCCCCCCACGCATTTTCGTTTTGCCCATGAATAAAATTGAAAAAATAATTTTTCCCCCCACGCAAAACAGAATTGCTACGGCGCTGTATTTCCCTTTTATTTTCCTTTAAACTAAATTCCTAAGCATATATGTATGTAGTGTAGGGGGTCCTTCAACTCGTCGGCCTGGTGATATTTGATTAACTAAAAATCCAGTTAATCTATAAGTAGGGCTAAAAACTTATGGGCTGCAATTTTAGTCGAAATAACATGAAATAGTTAAATAGGATCGCGTTGATTCGACGAACATATTACCATTGGCCGGCCATATGTAAAAAACACGTTACCACTCTGGGGTTGAGAAAAATTACACAAACTATTATCTCCATATTTTCGTATTAAATTTCTTTATATTCTGCCCTATCCTGTAAACGTGGATGGTCGTTTATTGTATTCATGTTGACTCATTATTGTTAAGCAATATTCCTTCACATAGTCATTGCTTTTAAAGAATATCCCAGCGGCAAATTATCTCCTGCATGACAATGTCATCAGTGATGTCATCGATGACATATAGGTGACATTGTCATGCATGACATCTTGGAGGACATGTCATCGTGGAGGGATGCTGTTCATGTGCTTGCCTCTCATTGGCTACTGAAATTTAAATAAGGTTTTCGCGTCAGTTCAGCGTTAGCATGAAGTGGCGTAGATGATGAGTGCTCGACTCTGAATCCGAAGATCGTGGGTTCGATCCCTGGCTGAGGCGAACAAAAATTATTAAAAATTGATTTTTAAAAATTTTCGAAATATTCAAAGAGAGGGCAAAGAAGAGAGTTTTCAACTGACCAGCTATGGATTCTATAAATTAACATTGATAGAGAAAAGAGCATGTGCTTCTCTTAAATGCTTTTTTTCGCCATCGCTCCTCCCAGGAGGACATGTCACCGGTGAATTCACTGTCCAACTCGTGTACAAATGTCATACAAAGTGTCATATGAATTGTCATGCATACCGGATCCAAAGTCACCCTGACTTCAACGATGATGTCAGCGGGACATTTGCCGCTGGGTACTCCTTCTCATCTCTTATCTTCAAGACATATACCCATGGTTCATGAGTAACATGGCCTGGTAATCTATACACTATACAGTTCGATCGAGACAAACTAGAGGCCCGGGATGTTTTTCTTTATTTTCTATGGCCACTTTAGGGTTGATTTGCATGTGATGATTTATGCAAAGAATCAAAGAGCGGAATCTTCTTTTAGTATGTAGCGTATGATTTCATGCATTGGATTATGCATACATATATCTCGGATCCTCTCAACCTCTCTCCCTTTCAAGAGGGCTTCTGTATGCAGTGGAGCTAATAAAATGAATAAGAATAACAAAATCGCTCTCAAGACCCAATAGAAAGGAACAAAAAGTTTTCTATTTTCACAGAAAATTTAATATACATACATATATATCTACCGTTGAATTGTGATTTAAACTTTCAAAATAGAGTTACTTAGCAATCATTCGAAAGTGCTGTCCAACTAAATTGCCGGAGCTTTGTGATACTATAAAACAAAAAAAGAGGATTTCTCAAAGACGTTACAGTTTTTACTCTTCAATCCTCCGCATTGAGAATGTGTGTACTCAAGCTCGAAAAGGAGAAAATCGGGTTAAAGGAGAATTTTTCCATGAGGTTTTTCTGAGTATTACGAGAAGAACTCCCTAAGGACCCGTTAAGTACATAAATTTGAAGTGAAGAGCAGGACCTTTGCAATTTCCGAAAGAATGCCAAAAAAAAGGTTATCAAGGTGTATGAAGCGGCCATTTATAGAGCGAATCATACCTTTCTCCCTCTCTCGCTCTCGCTCTCTCTCTTTAAATTTTTCTCTCTCACTCTTTAGAGAGCTGTGCATATGCATAAAATTATGATATGGTGTGTCCATGAGCACGTTATTAGTTGATTTGGTTTTTCTTATTTGGGTTTGCCGATGAAACGATTCAACTGTTTCTCCACATCCTTAATATAGCGATCGGGTAGACAGGCCTCACGCATCGCTGACATTTTAGCCCCAATGACATGGCGTATATTAGCTAATCTTTGATTTTCCGCTTCCCGCCATAGCTCCGCTTCACGGCGCTCATCGTCGTGGATACGTTGTTTTGCCACAGCTTTGTCTTTCATTTGACGCATGATCTCCGCTCGATACGCATTCCGCTGTTTCTGACGTTCTTCGTCCACCATTTTCAAACGTTGTTCTTCCTTCTTCAAATTATCGATTAGTATATTGAAGTCCTTCTCTTCGCGTGCTATTTGCAGCGCCCGCCGGAGTTTGAGATCTTCTATTTGACGATCACGTGCTTCTTTGATTTCCAATTCCAGTTGCTTTTTGCGCAACGCAAGCTCCTTCTCCTGTCGTCGATATTCGCGTTCAACACGCTCTTGCTCACGAATGAAGCTCAGCTCTTCGCGGGTTGCTTTCGAGTCTGCAATTTTTTGATTTAAATTGTACAAATGTTGCTGCTGGCGTTCGAAGGCTTCCTTTTCAAGTCGCTTTTGGCGTGCCAGCTCCTTCTCCCTGTCATGCTTCTCGCGCATGTACGCTGCCACACGCATTTCCGCCTGGCGCTCCTGTTCGCTCATCATTTTTTTGAAAATGTTCGACATTTCTACGACGCGATTCAATTCGTCACGGAACTTCTGACGTCTCGACCACGCCTCTCGAGTTTGGCGTTCCTCGTCGCGCTGCACTGCCGCCACAATCTCACGCTGAACTCGCTGCAATACATACATATTTATTTTTTATATACAGCACATATGTGAATATGTATATGTATGTGTAAAGTTTTTTTTTTTAATAGAAGAAAGTTAAACATTAAAAAAAAAGGGAATCTCAGTTCTTGTGACGTCACGCGTCCAACTTACTTGCTCTTTTTCGGCGCGTTCGGCCTCAAGAGATCTCAAATATTCGCGCTGTGCGAGTTGTTCGCGTATCTCGTTGCCATATTTCACATTGCGCGACTTCTGCCTATCCGCATTGCAATCTTCTTTGGCGATAGCCTTGGCCGCTTCCTCGATCACCAGCTTCTCCAAGCGCGTCTGCTCGTCTCTTTGCTGCCGCTCAATGTCATGCTTCTCCTGCACTTGTGCGTCACGCACCGCATGGCATTTGGCATTCAAAATAATTCGATTCACTATTTTCACCTCCTCCTCTTGCTCATGCTTCGCGATAAAGGCTCGATCGAGCGTCTGTTTTTTAACAGCACTTGAGCTCAGGTCCTCATCCTCATCGTCGTCGTCGGCATCCTCGTTATTGTTCTCTTTGTTGGAATTGTTTTTCATAGCTTCGAGAGCACGCTGCTCATCAATTTTACGAAAGTAAATGCGCGAACGTTCTTCCTGCTCCTCCAGCTGCTTGGCTAGCTGTTCACGACGTGCGATCGCCTCCAAACGTTCATCGATGGAAACAACCTTGGCGGCATTTTGAAGACGTGCAAGCTCTTTGGCATTGAGTGTTAGATTACGCGAATGGGCCGCATTGCCATGTCTGAATCGCGAAAGCGCAGAACTATAACGGCGCATTCCTGCTGTTCCTCCCATTCCCATTCCCGTTCCCGCTCCCCCTCCCACTGCTCCACCATTGGAATTCGATTGAAGCGCAATCATAGAATTACGACGATTGGCATGGCATACGGAACTATTTTGAAATGAGGCAGGCTGACGATTCGGCTGCGGGTTCCCAAAACGTGGCGCCGTTTTCGCACGCTCTTGCGGAAATTGCTGCGCCCCAGAGAAACGCACTTTGCTCGCCGAAAAACATGCCGGCATACTCACAAAAATCCTTTATCCTATATTCTACAAGTCAAACCAAACGGAAAATGCGGATCGATTTCTATCCGGGATCTAACAATTGTAATTTGGATTATGTCGGAGAAACTCGGAATTGATAATGAACAATCTTAGAATCCGCATAGAAAAAAGTGTTTGCTGTGCATCGACCAAATCCTTAGTTACTAAGCTACCAAGTTGTTGATTAAACAAAATCTAACTGTATCCAATGGATATTTATTGGGTTATGGCGTTGTTTTTTTTTTTTTTTGCTAATTCCTTTGCAAGTACCCCGCACCCCTTTTTTCAAATTTTTTTCCTGAATCAACATGTATATGTATATATATATATATACCTATATATCTATATATAATATATAAAATAATGTTTCGAAATGTGTTTGTGTTGAACTTTCTCGGCACTGGCTGAACCGATTTGCATGCAGTTTTTTTTGTTTGAAAGGTGAAGTCTGCCTGAATGTTTTAAGCTATATGCGACATTGGTGCGTGCGATGTGCGCGTGCGACATTGGTGCGTGTGTCGTGAGATATCAGCATTTTTGTGAGTTGTAAGAATTGATAGATAGAAAGATTGATAGATTGATTGATTGACAGATTGATAGATTGATTGATTGATATATTAACAGATTGATAGATTGAAGGATTGACAGATTGATAGATTGAAAGATTGATAAATAAACAGATTGACAGAATGATAGATTGATGGATAAATATATTGAAAAATTGATAGATTGAGAAATTGATAGATTTACTGATTGACAGATTGATAGATCGATAGATTGATAGATTGATAGATTGACATATTGATAGGTTGATAGATTGAAAGGTTGATAAATTGACAGATTGATAGATTGATAGAATGACAGATTGATAGATTGATGGATAAATATATTGAAAGATTGATAGATTGACATATTGATAGAATGTCAGATTGATAGATTGATGGATAGATGTATTGAAAGATTGATTGATGGACAGATTGATAGGTTGAAAGATTGATGATAGATGGATAGATAGATGGATAGATGAATAGAGAGATGGATAGATAGATAACACCTATTCCCTAAATTAAATGGGGGAATAATTTTACCGAGATTGCACTGCAGTCGGTATCTAGGTTATTTAAAATGAAAAAGCAGCAAAGTAGGCTTGAGCAAAAAATACGAATTCACCAAGCTATTTAAAATTTTAATGTAACAAACTTTCAAATCATAAAAAAAAATTTATTTTTATTTAAATCGGGAGTAAGCGCATTTCAGTGAATATTAAGTGTATTATATTCACAGTTAAGTACATAAAACAATGCCACGTTTCCGTGGGCGAGGGGGAAATATTGGTCGATAGCAGTTTAAGTAAAAATTTATAGCATAATGTTTAAATTTCACACAAAGAATGAATAAAAACCTAGAGTATTTAAAAACATACTACTTTACCACTTTTATTACTTTTGCCCAATATCAACCTGTACCGGGAGAGGAAACGAGCGCGGGTCATACGAAGCTTTTTTTTTTTTGGCGCGAAGCCGCCTTTTTCGATTTTTTCGGAGCAGAGCTTTGGTGCCAGCTAGTATACTTATATACATCAGAATCATTTATATTTTCTGAAAAATTCTTTGAAAATATCCATTTTCCCCCCTCTTAATCCAAATCCCCTTCCCTTGAGAAAGCGTTGAACCGCTGAAGCTTGCCACAAATCCGTCCTATTGTTTCTCATAGACATAGGGTTAAGGTGCTGAAATTTTTTTTTCTCATACATTTGCGAAGCACTCCAGTGCTGTGCGTTAACATTTATAGACCTGGTGCTCAAAGCAAAAAACGTATTGCTGACGGATGGGCACGGGCCGGGGGGATGGGCATGGGCTGCGCGTAGGACTTCACGGGCCTTTGTCTAAAAATGCGGACTTCGGGCCAAAAAATCAAAGCCGCCTTTTTGCGCGCATGCCCGGGCCTGATATTTTAAAGCCCGCCAGTCTGGAAGCAACGAAAAAAGCCCAATAGGCCTCTATATTTTTTCACAAATTGTAGTAAATCTTAAATAGACAAATGTATCAGAAATAGTTGTTTTTAAATGGAAAGAGGATTTTTATTCATCTGGAAGCATAAAATCCGATCGAAAAAATTTTTTACCAGTTGGTTAAAGATGAAAATGATCTTCAAATTCATGCTCCATATCACCGAGGTCCGATCATAACTGAATATACCTATATAAGTTGATAGCACAAACTAATTTTGTTTGACCTGACAGGGCCGGGCCCGTGTCCATCTCCAATTTGAAACGATCATACCATCTCTCTTTCTCTCTTTATCTATCTCTCCCTCCCTATCTTCCTTGCACTCTTCTTCTCTCTCCATTTGTGAGCTCATCCCAGAACATATGTTTTATTGGTTTTTTTTTTTTTTTTTGATGAGGTAATTTGGTTTTATCTTACTTTAGCTGCACTTGATCCACAGCAAATGAATGTGTTTTGTTAAAGATTTCGTTGAAATCGCTATCGGTTTCCATTGCATTAAACGGCGAATACTCGGATGTAGTCCACTTGAAGTGCATTGCTGCTTTCCCAAGTGGGTTCCCATATATTTCGACTCTTCCAAAAGTTTAGCACCGCTTTGTGATCGAAATTATTCCAAGGTTTACCAATCGAATCATCCGGGAAAAACAAGTGTCCACCGATTGAAACCCCTAGAAGAATATAATACTAAAATATGTGGAAGGGAATGAGATAAAAAGGAAAATGAAAGAAAGAAAAAAAGAAAAAAAAATATATGTTATTTAAGGCACTCTTTTGTGCAATCATTTGTTGTGTATTAACATCTTTGCTCAGCTCCTGATAGATCGTCCCGTAATTATGGTCGTCAACGCCGAAGGTTAGGCTCGTTTTATTCCAAATAAGCGTGTACGTATGGAAGTCATCGCCGTAGTGTCTCGCATTTCGAAGACTTTTTGTTCTTATCGTTGCCTGTTTTAGTCCGCGAGTAGTATTGCTCCAGACAATAATGCCTCCGGTCAGGATTTCACCACCAAAGGTCAATCCTTCGCGATCGGTTCTCTCATTTAAAAAACTACTTTGTGTATTACCGATTGCAAAAGCTATTCTTATCTCCGGCTGCGTATCATCGACGGCATGTAGCATTAGTCCTAAAGAATTCTGCTCTGATCATAAAGGTACATACATAGATATACATACAAATGCATACATATGTACGGTGACCATAAATTGAAATTGGAAAAAACAGAACAAAAAAAAAAAAAAAAAAAAATTTTTTTTTTTAGTCTTCAACTTAGTTTATTTAAACTTTTTGAAGGTTTGGGAGGATGTCACAGAACTGAACTGCAAAATCGTCTAAAATTTCAATCGGCCCAAGGATCATGACGATTGAATTTGGATTAAGATTTCCCTAACTCATTTGAACATACCCTGCAGTAATTGAGACTCACCCCCTACTCACCTATGGTGCACCTCAAAAAGACCACAACTAGTCCCCACATAATTTACTCTTACATGCATTCAACTCACCTCTTTAACATGGGGCCTACATTAGAAAGAGAGTAGTGCATGTAAGACTCACCCATGGTGAGACGTTTTGGGTGAGTTGGAGGTCAATTGACGATTTTGTTAATTTATGGAAAAAAAAATTTTAATTTTTGTTTTATTTATTTTTTTTCGTCTTGTTTTTATTTTGTTTATTTTTTGTTTTTATTTTTTAAATCTTTTTGTTTAAACATTAGTTATGTTTTTTTAATTTTCTCGTCTCGAACGAACCTCGAACCGCTGATCTCCGGGTTGGTAATTCTGCGTCTTAAGCATTACGCTAAACAAGGAATATTAATATGTTGATCAAAATGCTTACTTGAGTTTTTAGTTGCTCAAGTTTTTGTGAAATAAAATAGAATTTTTCATAGCAAAAAATTTTCAATTGAAAAATAAAAAAAAAAAAAATTTTTATTTTTCAAAATTAACTAATAAAAAAAAATTAATTAAAATATGAACATAAAAAAAACTCTAGGCAATGGTTGGTTGGTTGGTTGAAGTGGCTGCCACTAAGGCCGTTAATCGGCCCATTGTGATAAGAAGGAGGTTTTCTTGTGTTTGTGTGAGTGTATGTCTTTTTATGTAGTGTGCCCCTAACATCCCTGCAGAAATATGGACTGACCCAAGTGTAGCCTTCGGTCAGTCCCTCATGTTACCACTACTAGTCCCCTCTTAATTCCACTTCTAATGTATTCAACTGACCTTTTTAACATGGACCTGTCCTAGGGGAGGGACCGGTCCGCTGAGGGACTGACCGTAGGTGTGTCCCATAAGGGTCATTCGAAAGAATATTCGAAAATTTGATTTTTTGTTGAGAGCGTCACGTCAATCTCTCTCTCTTTTTCTCTGTTTCTCTTTCGAATGTTTCTATTTATAGACATATTCATGATAGCAACAAAAGTGTATAAAGCGGTGCGCCCAATTTTTCTCTCTTTTTCTCTCTGTCTCTTTTGAAAGTTTTTATTTATGGAGTCAAAAAAATTCGAGAGCCTTGCGTAGGCAATGTGCCTCCCTCTCCCTTCGCGTGTATATTTATAGAATTCTATTTGAACATCTTTTTTCGAATAATTTTTTGATGGGCACGGGACTTGAACAAGCAAACCTGCGGAATTTTGATTAGTAAGCTTGCACGCTATCCTCTGAGCTACCACTGGCTGTGACTCACTTAAAGACAATATTCCATTTAAGTCCATAGAAGAAACGAAAATAAAGAATATAAAGAATTGAAACAGCATCCTCTCTCGCATGCTTCGAATAAGTTGCTATTATTTTTGTATGGAATTCACAAAAATTTTCTAAGTTAATATGAGTGTCGTTTGGGGGACTGACCGCCGGCTAACCGATTTCGCTATAAGAAAGAGTCCTATTTTGACCGGTCGATGTGGGACTGGTTAAAGGTCAGTCCTTTTTAGGAAATTAACCGCTTCATTTCTGCAGGGTCATTTGAACATAAGAATATATGTACATATGTGTGTGTCTATGCTCTATCTCTCTCGCTTTTTTATAACAGAACTGTGCGCGCAAAGACTTAAGGGCATTTGAACCCGGTTAGATCAAATTGAATTCAATTATTGTCAATAATTGACTAGTGTAAAGGCTGCTGCAGTTAGAATCTTTTTGATTTGGATGGCGAAGAAAAACAGAATATTTACGAAAAAAAGAACATTTTCGCTATTTTCCACTAAAAAGAAAAATCCGCAGAACAAGCGCATAAGAAACAGAACACCTCTGCTAAAAACAGATGCAGATATGATGGTCACCGTATGCATATGTACATATATTGTATATATATACAGTGAGTGAAACTTACGTGGAAAGATCCAATCACCTTTTGGTAATTTCGCTCGGATCTCAATACGGCCGTAACGAAAAACGAACGAATTTTTCGTACTGATCTGTGCAGACGTCACGGGGGGTAAAAATTTTCTCGCTCCATCAGCCTTTATTGCACACTCCTCACCCTTCGAGGTACATCTACGTTGAACGAAATCAAAAATACATACATATGTAGATGCCAATCGATTTGTATATTTTTTTTTATTTTAATGCGATTGTCTTACTTTGAACCCAATTTGATTTCACCCTTTCTTATGGATTCTCTTAATTTGGGCTTAATAAATAGCTTTCCGTCCTTAATATACGTGATCGTGTTATTATCCAGAAATACGACAAACTCTTCGTCGCCATCGCCGTTTACACGCAAACTGACATCGTAGCTCCAATATTTCGGATCCAATTGCGGTGTTCCGTTGAATTCCTCTTCGAAAATGAGTGCGCCACGACACGGCTTCGATCCGCTCATGATCGTTACCGATTTATCGCAATACGATTTCAATTCACATTGATCGGCAGTTGGCGAGATATTATTAAAATCGATTGCTCTGGGTGGTAACTCGCTGACGGAGTATCCAACTTTATCGATCTCAATGTGCTCGTTTCTATAGAAGAGTTTTTCGTCCTTTTGAACTAAAGCGGATATCGAAAGACGATCGCCGGCGTTTAGGCGATAGCTACGTTTTGTTGTCCAGAAACGTTTTTCAGCTAACGTAATGTAGTCATAGAAAAAAGGACACTGCTCGTTCTTTTCAACAGCATACAGCACGGAGCTTATTCCCGAAGCATCTGAAATGTTCACGTTTTTCCACACTTAAATTATTACCATGTGTAAACAACGGATGGTATACACAAAATGCGAAACTGGAACAATTTAATTATATCCCATGCCATGTTATACCATCGCATCAAGTATCCTTTCAGAACATACATATATGTAAGTATGTATGTATGTATGCATATCGTCCTCTGAATGAGATGACATGGAATGGAATGGAATGGAATGTTATGAGTCATTAAATGAAGAGTTAATGTAATGTTATGAAAAATCAAAAGGAAAAAATTAATCAGTTATTTGATTTTACTTTTTCGACATGACATTTGTTGTTGTTTGTTTATTTAAAACTGAGTATTTGTGAATATCATATACAGCGAATAGTTTTCGAAGTCATTTCATGTGAGAGAGAACATCTCTACTCTATCTCTATCTCTATTTTGTTCTTTAACATAAAGTTCTCTTGAAAATGCTGGGGGTCCTGGAAACGGCACAACTAAATCGCATACACCCGAATATAATCGATTTCCAATGACGGATCTGTCCAACTTCCTAGCCATGTACTTCTTCGAGATCGAAAGAAGACGGCAGCTTTGGGATCTGTATTCGTCCACGGCTTCCAATAAGTACCGTCTGGAAAATCAGCATGTCCGCCAGCGGCCAGACCAATCGTTATGGCAAACTAAGAGTAAGTACATATGTATGTATGTAAGTGTAAAGCACATAATGAGGGGATGTCAATTTTTTTTTCTTTGTAAGCTGACGGTAAATAAATATGAGTGTAGATCATACCTCACGATCTAGCGGACTTCGGAATGGCTTAACATTCCATTTCAAATCATTCGAAGATAATATATCAGCGATAAGAATGCGCCCGTACAGCTCGCCATCGACATTGAAAGCTAGGGACTCCGCGTCCCAAATAATTTCATAGATATGAAAATCGGAATTGAAACTAACATGGGACGTCTTGTTGACTAAAAACTGATTACGATTATTCGCGGTTTCGGTAAATACAGGGCCTCCGGATAGATATTTCGATCCGATATCTTCATAATTGTTAATACGTAATCGCTCGTTACCACGAACGAATGCGATCCGAGTTTGGAAACATGGTAACGGATCATTGAGGAGCACAAAAACGGGTTCCAAAAGTAGTACTGAAAATATTGCATGATAATTATCATGATCATGATAGGACGACTGATTTAAAGGCACTATACATACGTGGGTACAGCCAGTCACCTTCTGGAAATTTTGCCCTCACAACAACTCGTCCGTATTGAAAGCTGAAGCTCGATTTTGTATTGATACGTGCCGCGATAACCGGCGGTATAATTAGGGAGCCCTGTGGTCTACGTACACAGAGTTTTGGAAACGATTCCGTGCACCTGGAAGTAGAGTAGAGTTGAGTTGAGTAGAGTAGAGCGGTAAATGATCCACATGCAGTTTTTATTTATTTTTTTCGGAAATGCTCCACTTACTTGTCACCCAAATCGACTACACCTTTTCGGGTCTCATCCCACAATGTGGCTTTCAATTTCAACTGGCCATTTCGTATTTCTATATTGGAACTGTTATACAAAACGAACTCATCTTCGCAGTTATCGTTTGGAAATCGAACCTCCGATATCCAGATGCTCTCGTTTAAGTTGTTGTTATTAAAATCTTCCTTAAAAATTTCCTCACCACGACAACGTGGAGTGTAAGTTTGGCCGTTTTTCGTTGCCTTCGTCAACGACGGGACACATATTGGCTCGGAGATTGGTTTTTTCTCCAGTGTAATTTTTGGATTCTCTTCTCTAACGTCAATTTTTTCAGCAATGTTTTCATTTCCTCTTATGGATTCTGTTGCCCATTTGTTGGGCCATATGGAATTTCATTCGCATTTCCGGTATTTCCATTGCCCGTTGTAGTGGCTCCACCTCCACCTCCACCTTCCACTTCCACCTCCACCCCCAAACACGATCGGTTCTGATATTTTCCGATATATAAGATCATTGAATTGAACACTTATCCACACATGAATGACGTCATCGTCTTTGAAATGCCTTTTCAACTCATAGACGTATCGACCGTTAGTGGGCGTTCGTATTTGCTCATTAAAATCTCCTTGCGCGAAAGTCGTGAACGGTCGATTTTGATTGACGTTAAATGCGACCCGGACTATACCTTTTTCATCTGCGCCATTATATGAAATTGTTGATGCAATGAGAAAAGCGAAAATGAGTGAGATAAAGAGATGATAGTTCGAGGATCATGATTATATGCGATTTTCCTTCCCTACTTCAATTCTATAGGGAACAAGAACGAAACTAGCAACGTCGGTAACATAGTCGGTATTCTAGAGTGGAGGAGCGGATGATGCCACTGAGCTCGAGCTCTTTGAAAGAGACCGTAAAATCTGTAGAACTTCATTCAAAGCAGGCTGATGTGTCCGTTTTTTTTTTTTTTTTGCACTTTTGGGAACCGCCGAAAATTCAATAATCAATTAAAATTATCCTCAAGGGGGCTCGGAACCACTCAAGAGGGCCCTGAGTGTAATGTTGCCTTACGACATTTTCTTTGTTTTGCTCTTTGCGTACAACTCAAAGCGGCCCCAAAGGAAAAATTATCCCGGGCCCGAAACTTCTTTGTCGTATGAATAAAGAAACCAAGTCCCTAAGCCAGAGGATCTCAAACTAACTGACATGTAGTACTACTAATTGATGTCTCGTGAAAATTCTCAGATTTAGGTACCTTGGGCTTTGGGTAATTTTTTATTTTATTCGAAGTGTGGTTATCAGTGGCGTACATAGGGGGTGATTTTGGAGCTTTATTTTTCATCCCTTGTCTTTCGTGTTTTATTCTTTTATTTTGATCTAAGTATATCTATCCACTTTCAACTTCGAACATTTTCGGGATGACCATTTTGGCCGTAAAATTTGGAATCGAACCTCCGGTATCCAGAATCTTTATTGTTTTAAATTAAAACTTCCTTAATTTTCTCACCACGACAACTGGAGTGTAAGTTTGGCCGTTTTAGGTTGCCTTCGTCAACGACGGGACACATTTGAAGAGATTGGTTTTTTCTCCAGTGTAATTTTTGGATTCTCTTCTCTAACGTCAATTTTTTCAGCAATGTTTTCATTTCCTCTTATAGGATTCTGTTGCCCATTTGTTGGGCCATATGATAATTATTCGCATTTCCGGTATTTCCATTGCCCGTTGTAGTGGCTCCACCTCCACTCCACTTCCACTCCCCCCCAAACACGATCGGTCTGATATTTTCCGATATATAAGATCATTGAATTGAACACTTATCCACACATGAATGACGTCATCGTCTTTGAAATGCCTTTTCAACTCATAGACGTATCGACCGTTAGTGGGCGTTCGTATTTGCTCATTAAAATCTCCTTGCGCGAAATGTGAACGGTCGATTTTGATTGACGTTAAATGCGACCCGGACTATACTTTTTCATCTGCGCCATTATATGAAATTGTTGATGCAATGAGAAAAGCGAAAATGAGTGAGATAAAGAGATGATAGTTCGAGGATCATGATTATATGCGATTTCCTTACCCTACTTCAATTCTATAGGGAACAAGAACGAAACTAGCAACGTCGGTAACATAGTCGGTATTCTAGAGTGGAGGAGCGGATGATGCCACTGAGCTCGAGCTCTTTGAAAGAGACCGTAAAATCTGTAGAACTTCATTCAAAGCAGCTGATGTGTCCGTTTTTTTTTTTTTTTGCACTTTTGGGAACTGCGAAAATTCAATAATCAATTAAAATTATCCTCAAGGGGGCTCGGAACCACTCAAGAGGGCCCTGAGTGTAATGTTGCATACGACAATTTTTTTGTTTTGCTCTTTGCGTACAACTCAAAGCGGCCCCAAAGGAAAAATTATCTGGGCCCGAAACTTCTTTGTCGTATGAATAAAGAAACCAAGTCCCTAAGCCAGAGGATCTCAAACTAACTGACATGTACTACTAATTGATGTCTCGTGAAAATTCTCAGATTTAGGTACCTTGGGCTTTGGGTAATTTTTTATTTTATTCGAAGTGTGGTTATCAGTGGCGTACATAGGGGGTGATTTTGGAGCTTTATTTTTCATCCCTTGTCTTTTGTTTATTCTTTTATTTTGCTCTAAGTATATTTATACCCACTATTCGACTTCAAAGCATTGCTTTTGTTTGTACGCCATATACACGTTAAGACATTTCGATAACGGAACACACTTTTTGTGAACTAGGGACGCGCGGGGACGTGGTATGGGGGCGTTTTTGTCTCTCTTCCCCCTGAGTCGCTTGCCGTCGAAAATATGTTTCATTATTGAAATGTCTTAACGTGTAAATAGCGTATTGGAAAACAAACCTTCGCTATCGATACACTCTGTCTTCTTATCAAAATCGAATCACATTCAAATCACACACATCTATGTACCTACATATTACCCTGTAGAAAGCTGTTGGGCAATTTGCCTAAAAGAACTAGTACTTTTACCAGTACTAAAAGAACAAGTGCAATGTTTGGGTAAGTTTGCACCATAACTATACTAGTGATCAGTGGAATAATTGCATTCATTGAGGAGTTATAAATAAATAATTAATACACAACCGAATGGTTTTATTTTGTTATAAATATTTATTTCCATTGTGTACCGAAAAAAATCAACGATTCTGTTACCTTTTTTCCGCAAACATCACTAGTATTTAACTGGTGCAAATTTACCCAATTGGATCGAAAAGTACTAAAATAATTCTGGTGCATACTGTACTAGTGCTTTCCTGTACAGATGTTTAGGTACTGATTTTCGACAGAATTTTATATAGACAGGGGTATAGAAAAGAACTAGTACTGGTGGCTTTTGCACTAGTAAAGTACTAGTAGGGCACTAGTTCAATTTCCTACAGGGTATGTATGTACCAACATACATATACATATGTATTCGAAGCTTTTCCTATCAACGGGTAATTTTCAAAATTAAAACTCCCTGGCTTCATACTAAAGATAAGAGAAGCACGAGAAAATCGAAGCGGCAACCGTTGTGACTGAATTGGTAATTAATTGCCTATGATATCAAGGTAGTTATTAGCATCGAAAATAATATTTCCCTAACTATAGAATTATCTGTAGGAAAAAAAAAAAATAATAATAATAATAAAATAAAAAAAACTGATCCCGAAAAGGGGAATCTTGCTTTAAGCCATCGAGACGCAATGAACTTAGAACACCAGCCAGTAGTAAGTACAACCAAAATAACACAAATATACACCGATCCATTATAATTTTTCGTCTTAAAGAAAACTTCTGAATCTACGACGTCACAATCAAGCTGTCTGATGTCGAGTAGAATGTAAAAATAAAGTCTTGTTCTCGTGATGAGCGCGATACTCGATCGCATTCAATTGTTCTAAGCTTCCAGTGAAATGAAATCGTACTCACCTGGTATTGAGATGCGAAATCCATTGGGTAATCTTTCGAAATTAAGATCCGGAATCTGATAGGCAAGTCCGTGAGTAGGAATTCGAATGCCAATGATTACTATTGCGAGAATCGACACAAAGAATTCCCGCATATCTTTGTTTGAATTTTAATGGATTCGGGCTTTTGTGGACGATAGCGATGAGCGCCTGAAGCCGACTAAAGCAAAATTTAAACGTACCTTTTAATCTATTCTGAGACTTGCGAAACTATAAAACGTGTTTTGAGAAATTCATCTAAAAGAGAGAAGATGATTTTTGTTGTTGTTGTTGTCTCTTAACATCTTGTGTATGCATTGAAGACGCATCGGCTCGAATCGATTCTGGGGCTCTTTACTTATTGCAATCTGGTTTAGGAAGCGCATTTGCTGGCTTCCGCATTCGGGCTCAATCCTCTTGGTGGCTTAATTCCGAAAAACAGAATTCGCACCAATATATGATGTAAGAGAAGAACTGATCGGTGGTCATTAACTCTCAAAGTCATCGATAATTTTTTTATTAACAACTCGAGCATAAACAATAAAATAAATGGAAACATTATCATCGGTCCAAGATCTGGACGTCTGCATGGTACGCATGAACGATTTACTATTAAAGTTAGACAGCAACAACTCTATTCTATGTAAAAAGTGCACAACGATCGTATAATTTTTAACGCCTCAAAGAAGACACGATTTTACGTTATTTGCGAAAATTGTCAACCTTAGGAATAAAAAGAAAGGTCATGCACATTCGAGACTTGTTGTTAAGACTCTTTTTTTTTTTTTTTGGTGCTTTCGTCGACCAATTTAAGTGTCTCAAACTACAAGCTTAAACAAATGAGCAAAAAAGTTATGTTCCAAAAATAGACCATAACTGTTTATCTTTTCAGATGCGTCACTGCTTTATTTGGTTTGCAATTTAACCCCGAAAAATTTCCTTTCCAACGGCATATAAATTTCCATATTTTTATAGACCAAAATGTTTCCGAAGAAAGGCGTCAAATTCAAGTTTTGGCCGTGTATAACAAAACGTTCATGAAGCCGAGTCCTTAATATGCATATATAAATAGTTTTAACATGAAATTGGATGATAAGCCCTGTCTAAAGTGCCAGCGAGTCACTGTTGTCAAATCTCTGTTATTTCTAGCTGTTTCACTGTCAATCGCATATACGCTGTTTGTCATTTTGACTGTCTGTATGTCTTCAGTCTTGTACAATATTTTCGTACTCTAATGAAAGCAATTTTGAATTTGGACGGACTCAACTAAAGTCGAAAAATGAAAAATTTTCGTTAATCGTTTTGGAGTGGAATTCGAAGTCAAAATCAAATGCTTTTAACGTTTTTTCCGGATAACTTTTTGGAATCATACAGTTTATTGAAATTGGTGTGAATAGCTACATGTGACTTAAGCTTCGCGAAAAACGCACATCGTAAAACTTATGGTTATCCTACAAATAATAAAAAACCCTTATTCCAATCTATCAAAAATTATTTGTTCTTTGAATTGTGTATTTTCCGCTAAATAAAGTGTCCATGATGATACTTTGCCAGCCATTGGAAATGCAAAGAATGATTTTGCGCATTTTCATATTGCAGTATTTCGAGCAAAAAATGTCCTCAGGTAAAATTGTCAGACACCACATCGCAAATCAAACCTGTTTTATTTTTTAATTGAGTTTCGCAGTTAAATAAATGCTCAAGTGTTAAAATTGACAACCATTCCGCGATCCATTTTTATTCATATTTTGAATGATTTCGCATAGAAAATTCCTTATACGTTAAATTGGCATGATCACCATCGCTAAATCGAAATTTGTATTTCTTTTGAATTAGTATTTCGTCAGTAAATCAAAATGTCCCTCGTTCAAATTTGCCATGCCAATTCGCGAAATTCGCAAAATTATTTTTTATTTTATGATGATTCGACTTTAAAAGTCCTTAACGTTAACTTCCGAAAATTCCTTTCCAAGGCATAAAATTTCATATTTATTAGACCAAAATAGGTTTGAAAAAAAAGGCGTCCAAACTTTCAACCTCGTCTTCCCTTCTAAAAAAATCGTTCTGAAAGAACGAATCCCCTTAAGTATGCAAATATAAGTATAACAGGTTGGCTGATAAGTCCCCGGTTAACAAAGAAAAACAAATTTTTGTCAAAAATTCGTTTTTATTATTCAACATAGTTCCCTTCAAGAGCGATACACGATTATAACGACCTTCCAATTTTTTGAACCATTTTGGTAGTACTCTTCGGTTTTGCTAAAATAGGCCTGTTTTGGGATACCTCTTCATTGCAGCAAATTTTTTCCTGCAGCATCCTTTTGAGGTCTGAACAAGAAAATGTCGCTGGGGGCCAGATTGGGAATACGTCGTGGGAAGCAATTCGAACCTAATTATGAATTTGTGCATCGATGTTCCTCAAGACGTATGTTACGTTGCGAAATTGTAAACTTCGGCATAAAAAAAGGAAATGAACTTTAACTTTTTATTGTTTTTCATTGGTGTCGTTTCATGCATCGACCGAATTTTGTACCTTACAAATCGGCTCCAAAATAGACATATAATAGATGCAACTGTGATTGTGGTATTTTTAACCCTGAAAAATTCTTCCACGATATAAACTTCATATATTGTATTCCATTGCCAATTCGGTAAAAAACAAGGCATCCATAACTTTCCAAGCACTGTTTGCAGCTTCGTAACAAAAATCGTTCTGGAAAGCACCGAATCCGCTGTCAAGTAGCCAGATGATGATATGTACTCAGTGAGTTAGTGATAAGCCGACTGCATTGGATCAGGAGTGTAGTGATTAACCATGTTTATTCCTATATGTGCAACATATCAGATTCGTGCAAAAACTCGGTTATTGCGAGATTAACAGCTTGCTAACAACCGTCATTGAAATCAATCAACAACAGAATGTTGTGTTTTGTCAAATCTGTTTCTGAGCTCAGCTGCGGCAACATTTTGACACATGAGCTTTGGATCTCATAATCCAAATATTGATGAATGAGTATGAAAACAACGTTCTGTGATATCTTTAGAGGACGGTGAACTGCTGATGCTCGATAACTTATGTTTACGAGAAAATCAAAAAAATTCAAAAATCGATTTTGATGACCGATTTTTATTGAATGTTTCGATCGAGATAGCACACTCTAAAATTCAAAGGAACGTTTGTCGTTCATTCTCAAATTGTCAACTCTGTGCAATAATGGGTCAGCGCAGCTTCGAATTTTGTACCAATCAATTATTGTTGATTTTCTGGGGCGTGTGCAGTGTTAACTCAATACACCAAGTTTTTGCTTCCATATTACAATGAGAAAACAGTTTTTCAAAACAACGACCAATGTCGCTTTTAGTGGTCAGCATTTTTGTTCCGAATGAACCAAAAGTTCCGCTTCACAAGAATGACCTCTATTCATATTTGATTTCATGACCAAATTTTTGAACGAATATTTGAAGGTTGCCACTAATAACAATAATATGCGTTTAATACTAGGACGCCCCTAAGTGTCAAATCGGGATTATAGCCACCTTATACATTAGTATATTAGATGGGGGAATTTTTTTTTTCACGACATTTGTTCCATTTCACCAAAATCGGTTCGAAAATTCCCGAAAGGTGGGGAAATTCCACCATTTTGCCACACTTTCTATGAATATTGCTCAGGATGTTGTGACTTCTAATAAACGAAGAGTCCGACGTTCCGACGAGAGTGCATCTGAAACAAGTTAACGTCTTAGCTGTAGCCCATGCAAACTACAAAGTAAAAATGAACCACGCTGTTGCAGGTTAAAAAAAAAAAAAAAACAAGCATCAATTTATGGAAATGAATCTTTCAGTGGAGATGGTGGATGGCTCTTTTCGGCAGCAAGGATTAAGTTTCGATCTTTGAAAAATAATCTCACCAATTAATGTAAGAAACGATAATATACCGCCGCAGAGCAAAGCATGAAACGCTAATTGAAGGTCCGTGAGCTTGAGGACCTTCCACAAATATTCCCCGGAATCGGAGTTATAGTCCGGGAAATTGTAAATTTTCGTTCTCGCTTCATGCTTCATAACGTCGATCCATTTTCGTATAAGACCAGCTTGAAGGAAATATAGCAAATTGATGTTAAATGGTTCCTCGTAGGGCGATTTATGTGGCAGAACAAATGCAATTTGATAATTCCTTGGACACTCTGGTATCTTATGGATTCTATTCGTTATGAAATATCGAATGTCGTCCAATTGAAGCGACGAAGCACGCGTCAAACCAGCAAAGCCACCACGTTTCGACATCTTACTAATTAGGGGCTCTGCAGTGTCGGTGAGGAATTGCAATTTCCGATCCAGATTTCTATATACTGTCGAACTATGTCCATAAAAGAGATCATCTGTAATGGCAGCATGCTTCGTGTATATGAGAAAATCTGTTTCATCCGAGTTCCTTCAGTGTGTTAATATCCTTATAGTATATCGGATGTATATAAACCGTTGCCAGAATCGATTCAAACAATGCTCCATAGATGACGCTGACCAAACAAAGCGACAGAACGAATATTCGTTCCGAATGGAATTTTGGAAAGCGTACGATATTTGCGCGCACCCAGATAACCCATGTGTCATTAAATATTCGTACGTATTGATAGGCACGTGGATATGGATACCGACTAGACCGTTCCGTTGCCATATTTTCGCTAAATAGCATATTTAAATAGCGCATTAGCATCCAGATGATTGGCGATATAAATCCAACTAAAAAGAATCCAATCCATACATCTACATGCACAGCGAATAAGGGCTGTAGGGACTGTGGCACGCGATGGGCTTTTAAAACATAACAACAAAGCTCATCCATATAGATTGCTACCGTAAAATCGATATCCCGTGTAAAATAGTCCTTGACAAAAAATCCCGTAAACGCAGCATCCGCTTCGGAGTGTATGAGACGACCAATTGCCCCATCGAAAGAACCGTTCTCTAATCGCGAACTGAAAAAAAAAAAAAAAAAAAAAATTAATCATCGGAAACATCATCAAGTCTGGCAGAATGCACTCACCCAAAGAACTTGTCGTCCGGCCACTGAAGTGCCATTGTAAAATTCATTTTTTTGCTTAACAACAAGGCAGCCTCACTGTCGGCACCGCTTATTCTTGTGATTTTCTTCGTTGTGCTATTGCCCGAGACGCTGCTATATACGGAATTGAAAATATAGATGCGCACAACGTAACCATTCATGTTCGAGAAGATCGCATTCATGCTGATCGCCATCGCATCGCCATCGCGTTCACATTCGCATCGACGAGTGTTCCGTATCCATTGCCCGACACGTACTCGAATGGATTATAGAACCAGCTGGTCGTGCGCGTAAAATAATAGACACGATGAATGCCTTGGTCTTTCCAAAGTTTCGCAGCTATTGCTTTTATTTCGTTGTAATTCGACTTACCGAAGACCACAAGAAATAAAAACGTCCCCCTTGCGAAATGGGCCTGCAGAATAGCTCTCTGCAGTTCTCCGGATTTAAACGAAACTAAAAGATTCGTTGGCGGTATATAGAATTCGAATGTCGAAGCATTGGTTGAACTGGCTGTGCTGTCATCTGATTCCGATCCGATCCGATCTCGATCTCGATATGGTCAACTGTATTGGGCATGATTGCTGCTCCACTAAGAGATATCGAATTAGATTATTTCGAAGCTCGTTTATATCGTTCAGACGTATGCTCAAATAGTCCATCAATTGCAATGAACGTAGCACCGTGGTTTTATTGAAATTAAAGCTGTTCTCATCGGTCGTCTCATTTTCGTTATTGAGGATTTTGTTGGCAGTAATTGCGAAATGGCCGAACACAGCAAACACTTCAAGCAGCAACAGTTTTTGCCAGCGTTTAAAGGACATTTCTCTTTGTATTCTCGAAAGAATCCGGAAATTTCTTGGAAGCACGCCTTGGCAGACTTTTAGTTATTCTAATCGTTTTGGTCTCAAGGGAGCTCGATATATAAAGGACACAATGCTCGACTGATATGGGATCTTTGTTTGCTCGTGCTCATTGGTCAACACAATGGAGATGTTACGGGCTATATTGGAGCTAAATATCATTCTGATCGATCAAGTTTTTTCGCTCCTATTTATTTCGTCAATAAATAATGAAATGAAAAAAATCTTTTTGGCTTACGCTGCCGGATTCTTGTACATATGTACATATGTATGTATTCTATTCTCGTAATCATTAGCTGTCTTCAGTGGCGTACGCAGGTGTTGGTTTAGAGGCGCTCAAACACCCCAATGAATTGCGAAGAATCACAATTTTTTAATGCCCATAGCCCCTCCGGAAATAGTTTTCTGCTTTCAAGACAGTCTGCTCTCTCTCTCTCTCTCCCTCTCACTCTGTTTTCTTTCGGAGTTTTTTTGTGCCTTGCTTTATTTTCCTTGTCATTTGTAAGACGAATAAGGTAAGACAGTTTTTATTTCGTGTGTACATTGCCACAATCACAGTTCAATTTATCTATTATCGCTTTCCTTATTGACCCTTGGCTGTTGACACTCATTCTTGGATGTGTCAATCATCGGCGCTTTTATTGTCTCTTGATACAATTTTCGTTATCAATGACATGTGTTATTATAATTCATCCTAATAATTTCGTCCTGTGAGAGCTGACATTGTTATTTTTCTTGTTGCGCGCTATCATACTTTTAATCAATCTTCAATCAATTCATTTAGTAATTTCTTTCATGAGCGATTTGGATTACATATGTTGTAGTATACATATATTGGACATTTAAATGTGCGTTTAACTTTCGGCTGCGAATAATGGGCTTGGAGACCCATGTTCTGTGACGCAACAATTTCTACGTTGGGCTTTTCGTAAAGAACGTAACGGCCGCATGCATTAAAACTATACAGTAGTACCTCGAAATACGAGCTTAATTCATTTCGCAACCTTGCTCGTGTGCATGTCAAATACTCGTATCTCAAAGCAAAATTTTGCATTGCCGTTCCGTTCGTTCCAGCGCCCAAAATGTCATCCCAGCTAATTTTTGTTACCCGTGTTTTGAACAAGCAAAATGTGTTCATAAATGAAAAACATTGTACAAAAACATAACACAAGAGAATGTTAACAAATAAACTAAATTTATAAAGCGTTACTTTCGTTGAATTTTCGACACTGTTTTTCTCTTCACTGGCCTTTGTTTTTTTTACCCCGCGCTTGTCACACTTTCACCTGTAGGCAGTTTACGAAAAAAAATTTTTCCAAGGAGGTTTATTTCTTCGTCCCTTTCAGAATGTTACCGAATAGTTTTGTTGCAAGTGTAATTAAATAGCTCCGATGCACGACCAGTGGCTTTTTTTTTTCTTTCTATTTCACGAACTATGAAACCCTTCCACGTTTCCCATATCTAATTGATTTAACTTGTAGAAAAAATTTGCTCCTAGAAACCAATTCTAGCAGAAATGTGTGTGTGATCAATGATCACAATGATCACTGGTCATGGTCGACCGCTCAGGCTTTTGCTCGTAAGCTCTACTTTTGATTGCATCAGTTAGCTTGCACTTTTCAAATTCGACAAGAATATGTGCTGTATGTGCCAGTTTGTGCTTCATGTCCGTTCGAAAAAAAAAATCGTGTATTGGGAAACTTTTATGTCGAGATACCACTTTATAATCAAGTCATAGTTAACAGGAACTCATTTGATATGTAACGTAGAGACTGCATAGACAAGTGAGTCTCTGCGCATTAGATTAAGGCTTAATAATCACTCGATTAGCAAATCCTAGACAAGACTAATGACAGGCTGTCATACACGATCAAAAGGACTCCTCATGAAGATTGAACCTCCCTTGTGGAGTTTTTTTTTTTTTTTTGGATGATAGCAAATTGGTTAAGCACAGAAATTTTTTCTGATAATTATGCAAGCTAACTTGAGCACCAAAAAGGTACACTACTCTAAATGGCATCCTTGGGATTTTTTTATTCGAAACGGCAAATGATAGACAAAGCAATTAAGCACATAAAATTTTTTGCGAAATTCGAAAGCACAGCTACTTGCATTGGGACTCTCATAAAAATGGATCTTGATTTTTTTTCGAAACGGCACATTAGCAAAATCCTTAGCGGATAATAATTTCATTTGAATTCGAAAAGTGTCATACTTAACTCTGTGCACTCTCTTCTCGTGCTGCTTATTCAAACTAAGTATGTTGATCGAAGGCTCATATCTGCAAATAATAAATCCGTGTATTGGAAACTTTTATGTGAGACACTTTATAATCAAGCATTTAATATAACTCATTAAATGTTAAATGCATGCGTAGTTTATTTGATTAAGGCTTAATAATCATCATTAAATTACACATAATGACAGGTGTCATAACATCGGTTTTCTGAAGATTGAACCTTTCGTGGAGTTTTTTTTTTTTTTTTTTTTTTTTATAGTTTTGTTAAAAGAAATTTTTCTGATAATTTCATATTTGAGCAAATATTTGTACACTACGTTTGGCGGTTTGGGATATTAAAGAAAATAGAACAATTATGATAGAAATTGGTTTTGCGTTCCCGAGCTTTGTTGGGATTCAACAAAATTTTGTTCAAAGTTAGAAAATCCCTAGCGGATTTAATAATTTCACTTTATTGAAATAGTTATTCACTTAACTCTCTCCCTCTCTCTCGCTCGCTCGCTCGCTTTAATAAGTTATGTTGCGAAGGCCCTGAATAATCAATGCTACCTAGCGTCTTAGGATAATTATGTGATTGGACATGAAAAGCAAATGAAAAACAAATCATTAAAAACATTTTTGCGATGGCGCCGCACAGTGCTTCGACCCATAGACAAAAATCAAAAAAAAAAATTGTTTTAATATATTGATGAAATATATATTTTCGGAAAGATAATAAAACAACTAATATAATTATAGAAAAATATTTATGGTTTGATTCTTTAGATCACCACTAGAGGGCGCTGAAGTTAGACGATTTTAAGCAAAACTGCTTTAACAAAAAAATCGCTCAAGTCGATTCACTAAAAATAATCTCAAAAATTTATTTTTTCGTGAAATTACTTCAAACTTAATTTTTTGACTTCTTCAATATATAAGTAATAAATAAAAAATAAATTTTAAGGCAAAGGGGCTTAATGTCATTTTGGTTTTTTGCTTTGAAAAACACAAATTTTTGGTTGGTTATTCAAAAATTACAAAACTTTAATGGAGTAAAAAAAAAAAAAAATACGGAAAAACGGGTATTTTTTTATTCCTATTTTTAATTCAATTTTGTCAATTTTGATGAAACTTCGAAATTTTCTTAATTAAGCCATATTAGGGACTTGTGCCAAATTTCATTGCCCTACGACACTTCTTTCTATTTTTGTCCATCGAATGTATGGGAACGAAGCACTGTGCGCCGTCTCTTTGGCCTCTATGGGTCTCGATATTTTCCCAATACACCATATGAACACTTCACAGAGTAATAGAATATAAAAGGCGACGCCATGCTAAGTGCGATTGCACATTTTGAAACTTTCAATTGAAAACTCACATACATACCTCGATAAATATCATGCATTAAGTTACTGGTGCTTGATAGCATTGCTATCACAATTTTTCCGCGTGAATAATGCAGCGCGATCTCAATATGTTGGTATTCAATCTCATCCTTCGTTGGGAAATTCATCCTTTGCGAGGCTTGATAAACTCATGTATTTGCCCACATGTAACATAAGACATTTGAATTTACTTTTGCGCAACGGATTGACACAACACGATTCCGAGAATCCCTATACGCGTTGGTTCCTCGAGCACAGCGAGATTGTGTTGACCGTTCAAAATTATAATATAACGAGCACTATGGCCAATGAATATGCATCGAAGAATTCGAATAGGGACAGTTTCGTTATTGTCACCGAGGTGGAGACACTTCGACAGGCCTCCGAAAGGTATCTGCATCGTGCCGGAAGTTTTTTCTTGATAATAGTAGAAGAGCGCCATAAAAAGGTGAGGAGCATGCTTGAAATTGATTTGGAGAAATTTCGCGATGTACTTGAATGGGCCTGGGTGAATTTGTATAGTATCCACAACTATATCTTAACACAGCAGCATGGTGTCCTCATCTATAATCCATTTGCCTACGATAATCAACGGCAAAGTTATGGTCGGTTAGTAAACTATACGGGTGAAAGCACTTTGGATCGTATGCTGTTCAGGAATATGAATGGTTATCCGCTTCGTGTACAGATTTTTAAGTCCGTCTATGCGCGACCGATTTATAATGCGTCGACCGGAAAGGTGCTTACCATCAATGGCGTGGATGGTGAGGTTTTGCGATTATTGCAAGAGCGGTTGAACTTTTCGTTGGTTCTTCAGGATCCCAGTCCAAATTACTTCGGGTAGGCGTTGAAAAATTGACAATATTGACACACTGATATCAATATGCAGAAGAATGATTTGATTTATTATCGCCGATTTCCTTTGCATAACACTCTAGAGAACGGAGCGCTAATGGAAGCTATAATGGTGCTATTGGGGCTTTAATAAAAAACGAAGTTGATATTTGCCTGACCGGGTTCTTCGTTAAGGATTATAAAGTGCCCGAAATGGAGTTCACCGTAGCTGTGTATGATGACAAACTTTGTATTTATGTTCCAAGAGCCTCAATGATTCCTCAATCGATTCTACCAATATTCGCTGTTAGCTTTAATCTGTGGGAAAGCTTCATTTTGGCAGCCGTTGCCAGCGTTGCAGTCTGGTGGATATTTCGTTTACTCAATCTATGGCTCGATATCAAGGTCATCCGTCATTCAGCGAATTTTCTTGCACATGAGAAACGATGGATTCAATTTATGAGGATTTTAAACGATACGCTGATTGTTTGGGTCCGCGTGAGCGTTGAACGGTACCCGCCATTCCATTCCGAGCGCATTTTCTTGGCGTCATTGGCATTGGTGAGCGTAATTTTTGGTGCAATTTTTGAATCGAGCCTGGCAACTGTCTACATACATCCGATGTACTATAAGGACATAAATACATTGCGCGAATTGGACGAGAGTGGTTTTAAGATCATTTATAAATACACATCAATGGCCGATGATCTATTTTTTGGTGAGACCTCAACGATCTATGCCAATTTGAATAAGAAGCTTAGGCATTTGCCCAATTTGGATGCTGACGTTATCGAAGATGTTGCCAAAAATGGCGGCAAGGCCAGCGTAACGCGTTTTACATCGTTGATGCTCGAGTCCCCCCATTATGTTATCGAAAATCGTATTTGGATCGTTCCGGAAATCCCGAAATACTATACAATATCGTATGTACTGCCAAAGGATGCACCTTGGAAGCGATCTATCAATTATCTATTATTGCAATTTCTTAGCAACGGATTCATTGTCAAATGGATTGACGATATGAAAGCGAATGCGAATCGGATAGTTATGTTCCAAAGAGTTCAAAAGTTCAAAATTTTAACTGCCGCAGATCTTCAATTAGGTTTTTATGTTATCTTTTTGGGTAGCTTTTTAGGTATTCTTTCATTTGTTTTAGAGCTTCTTTCACATAGAAGAAAAAGAACTCCGATGCCATGAGCGGGCGGTGATAGGACACATAAAAGCCAGACGTGTTATAAATGGATTCAAAATAGCTCTGAGCCGTTTATGATCATTATTTTCGATTTAAATTAAATTCTAATTTAGAGAACTCCTTGCGAAGAGTACTTATATACAATATACATATGTATGTCATTATTACAATCAAGATATCGGAGATTAATCCAGAAATTTATTTTATTTAACAGTTCGTCCTTAAAGCAACCAAATTTTTTTTATAACGGGAACACTTACATTGTACATGTAAATGTCCAACAAATCCCAGCGGGAAATGTCACACAGTGTCGCGTCTCCATACATCTCGTGGCCAAAAATAGAAGGAGTTGTGCTAGACCAATGAAATTTGACATGGAGGTTTATTTTCATAAAATTAAGAAATTTTGAAAATATTTTGAAAATCGAACCACCCCAACCCCCACCCCCCATGTAAAGGGGGGACCCAAATTCCGCAATTTTAGTCCTAGAGGCTTGAAATTCGGAACAGAGTTAATGTTGTACTCCAAAATTGGAAAAACCTAATTTCAATTTGCTACCACGCCCACTTTTTGTGCTACGTCCACTCAAAGTTGGTAAATAGAGTACTTTTGAAACTCCCGAAAATCGCATAACAATTCAGAAAATATTAATGAATGATATTTATTTGTAAAATTTAAATGTGTACTTAGCACAAAAAATAAAAAAACACGGTCCAGCCCTAGGGGATGTCTTTTAATTACGTAGGATTTCATTACTGTTTTCACGTTCGCGTCTTAAGTCTTTGCGTACACAGTTCTGATATAAAAAGCAACAGAGGTAGAGCAAAGACTTAAGACGCAAACATCGTATAAATTTGCACCAATCTCATACAAGAGCATAATTTTTCAAAATGAACACACATATTTCTAATTTTACTACGCTCTTCAATACTCAACTCTCTGCTTAATTTGTTTTTAACAAATATTTGCACCGCTGGCTCCTTATTTGCATTGTTCCCTGCACACCAAGCTTCGAAAATTTCGCCAATTTTTATTGAAGACTCCACTGCAAAAATCAACGTAAAAACAAAGTTGCAAAAAGGTGCAGGCAAATCTTTTTGATTTGGATTAAACATACTTTCTTTTATATATTCTTATAAAAAATTGTAGTCACAAATTGTAACACAACTTTTCGCCCCCTTCGAAACTTTAAAAACTCATATTTTGAGTAATTTTCTTTTATGTTTCATTCTAAATAACGAAACTTTTAAAATGTCAAGCAAAAGAAAACAAAACAAAAACTACCCTCTAGGAAATAAGTTGAGCTTTCAGAAAAGTCATCAATCTTATGAATAAGTTAAAAAACAAAAGAAATACGAAAGTTCTTATTCTACATAAATTCGGTATATTTTTGCCATAAGCAACATCGGTTTTGAAGTTTGCACTTTGAAGGCTCCAAAGCATAAGTAAACATTAGTATTTTTCAAAGATATTTAAACCTTGATCAGTTGCTGGTATTTGCTGTAAATCGCCATCAAAATTTTTAAAAAAATCCGACATCAACTTTTTTCTATTTTGTCCACCTCGCAACACTGTGTGTCACCCTGACATCACCGGTGAAGTCAGGGTGACTTGTCACCCTGGCATGCGTGACAATTCATAGGACGCCTAGCATGACATTTGTACAGGAGTTGGACAGTGATTTCACCGGTGACATGTCCTCCTAGGAGGAGCGATGGCGAAAAAAGCATTTAAGAGAAGCACATGCTCTTTTCTCTCTCAATGTTAATTTATAGAATCCATAGCTGGTCAGTTGAAAACTCCCTTCTTTGCCCTCTCTTTGAATATTTCGAAAATTTTTTAAAATCAATTTTTAAAAAAATTTTTCAATTGCCAAAATAATACATTTTTCACTATAAGTGAAAAATGAGGGACCATAAAGCCCAACTAACAAATAATGATAATAATTTTTGCTCGCCTCAGCCAGGGATCGAACCCGCGATCTTCGGATTTAGAGTCGAGCACTCATCATCTACGCCACTTCATGCTAACGCTGAACTGACGCGAAAACCTTATTTAAATTTCAGTAGCCAATGAGAGTCAAGCACATGAACAGCATCCCTCCACGATGACATGTCCTCCAAGATGCCATGCATGACAATGTCACCTATATGTCATCGATGACATCACTGGTGACTTTGTCATGCAGGAGATAATTTTCCGCTGGGATATTCGTATGCGACATATACCGACAAAGACAGTCATGGTGGATCCAGGCACTTTCAGAATCAAAAGTTAGCATAAGGACAATGACTCGAGGCCATCAATGAAGTTTTAGAAGCATATATACCAGGGGCCTTACCCTGTATTGCGATGCGATAGCTTATTTCTAGTCGCAATTGGCACACATTTATAGAGATTCGGATATGTCCCGTGAAAGAAGCGGAAATCCAATACCAAATAAATCCTGTGGCTCACTGAAAACTTTTATATTCTCCCCATTTAAACGAAGGTCGATAGCTTGACAAACATCAACTCAAAATGAGATAACAAACCACGATAGATCTATTATGCCTTACGGCAGTGTGAAATTCTTATCCATCGGCTATAAAGTCCATAGAATCCAGAGAAAAGTCTTCACAATCTGAAAAGGCGAATCATGAATTATTTTTATTTTTATTTTCTTAATACACATTAATCCAAACATTTAAGGGATTTTTTTTTTCTTTATTTAGAAGAAATAAAGTGCAATCGTCAACTTCATAATAGGCAAATCATCGTTATCATCCCATCTTAATCATACTGATTAATTTTGGGTTTCCTACTCATTAACAATAATTTGTGTTTTTTCGCATTACTACATAATATGTATACATTATTACATAAAAACTTGATTGTTTTTATTCTTTTTTTTGTTTGTTTCTTTTTGTTTTATTTTTTTTTTAGTTTCGTTTTGTTGGGAGTTATGTACTGTTTGTTGTTATTCATCTCCTTCCTTGTATATTGAACTCTCTTTTCAATCGTGTTTCGAATTTAAAATTTTTTTATTAATTTTGAGAGATTTTGTTATATTGTCAGGGAGCTAATTCGATATAAAACAAACTGGCTCTGGCTCTCGCTCTCGCTCTCGCATCTTTCTCTTGCTCTCTCAATTAACAATTCTCAGTTTTCTTTTAATTATAATTATTGGGTACTGGGTAATCTGCGTGTTGTGGCGATTTGAAGGACACAAACCTTCGTGATAAGAGGATTTCAAAACAAATCAAATCTGGACGTTTGATTCTATATTATAGTAAAGTTAATCATTTATAGAAATTAAAAGAGAACGCTAAGATAAAAAAAATAAAAATTAAATCCTATTATTGTCAAACGTGTTCTCGCAGTTTACGACATTTAAGAATAATTGGATTAAGTTTTTGACCCTCTCCGCTCATTTTTCTTTCTCTCCGCTATGTAATTCTCCTTTTTACTCTTGCTAATTAATAAAAAAAAATTTAAAAAAATTATTGTTAATAATCGCATAACTTAGCAAAAGAACTTTCTACAAATCATTTTTTTTTTACACCGTATTGTTATATTATGCGTTGCTATGCCGTGACTCATTGAAACTTAAAATTTAAAAATTCTGTCGAAATAACTGAAAACAAGCACATGATATGAACTAATGCTCAGCAAAAAAAAAAAAAAAAAAAAAAATAATAATAATAATAATAATAAGAAAATACCGCGAATGCTGCCATATTTCTGCATCTTCGACGTTTGTTCGAGTCAATGGGAGGCAATACGAGGTGTATTTTGAGAAAATCTTTATTTGTACAAGAGGTTTGTGTTGCTCAAATCGCTTTTTGAAATGTTGGATGACGAGAGTCGGTCTGGTATTGGACCTTATACGATAACATACATCATATTGTAAATACATACAATAGTAATCATAATAATAATAACCGTAAAAATAGTTGTACTTAATGTATAATAATAATAAACGTAATAGTAAATATTGTAGCAGATCAAAACGATGATATACATGTAAAATGTTAAATTTCGCAATATTTTCTTTAGGTAGATAATTAGGTAAACAGTTATGTAGGTAGGCAGACAGGTAGATAGGTAGGTATGTAGGTAGATAGGCTTTGCATCCATCCGTCCTCCCATCCATACATCCATCCCCCTCCATATATATATATATATATATATATATATATATATATATATTTACTTCGTACATACACATTTAGATATATCACACATATGAATATATACATATATATATATATATATAATAAAATATATAATATATAAAATATATTCATGCATATGCTTGTGTGGTGCTTTTATGGTGTATGTTTACGCTCTACTCGATCAACGTCATTGCAATCCTTATCAATCATCATCATCATCATCAAGCATTATATAACCTCTTTTTTAAGTTTAATTTTTTTTACAATGTTTCTGCAAAATTTTTTTCTTCGTTTCTTTCATTTTTTTTTTTTTACATTTTTTAAAAGTTCTTGTTAATTAGTTATTAAATTAATGCTATTTTTGTTTAACATTATCAAGCACATTGAATTCGTCAATATCTAAATGAACTGGGTGCTGCGGAGGAGAGAGAGGGAGGTAGAGAGAGGGAGAGTGTGTTTGTGGAGAGAGAGAGAGAGAGAGAGAGAGAGAGAGAGAGAGAGAGAGAGAGAGAGAGAGAGAAAAAGAGACGAGGAGTCGCAAGGCTCGTATCAAGAAGATGCTCTTAAGGAGGAAGAAATAAAAAGAATAAGAATAAAAATAAAAAGAATAAGAATAAAAATAAAAATATATGAATATGAAGATAAAAATGTAGAACGTCAAAAATTAAGAAGGATAGGGACTGGTAAAATGAAGGTTAGGATCAGAAATATATAACTGATTGGATTATGCTCACTCCGATCGATGATAAAGTTGGAGAGTTATAAATTAACAATATGCAAGCGCCCTTGAGAGAGTAAAAAATTTCTCTCTCTTTGCCCGCTTTGTTATATAATATATTTTCGTCTTTGATTTTACTACATAAAAACGTAGTAAGTTATCAAATTCAATATACTAGAGACGATATTCTTTTATTCAAAGGAAATGCGTTATTGGGTTAGTGTGCTTGCTTGGTGTTGTTGTATGTTTTTTGTTGTTCTTAACGCACATAAATATATAAATATTTATAAATAAATATGTGTGTGTTTGCGGGTACATAGTCTTCTTTCACTCCTTCCATTCGATGCTTGTTTAATCGAATTGTGAGAGGGCTTTTCAATTAGAGTTTCGTTTTTACATTGTCAAAAAATCACGGAGAAATGCATGAGTGTATGTATGGCTATGGGCTTGTTTATATTAAGTTTCGCTTATTTTTTATCGGTTCCCGTTTCGCTTTCCTTAGACTTGATTTTGCTTTTGCTTTTGCTTTTGCTGCTGCCCCTGTAGTCGACGCTGAAGATGATGCAACGGCTGATTTTGGTGGTGGTGGTAATATTGCAGCTGCTGCTGCTGCTGCCGCTTGCTTATCGATTTGATCAATGTAAGTTTGAAGAAATGATCATTTATTCCTCGTTTTCGGAGCACATCAGAGTACCTCGGAAATGTATTTAGCACGCTTGCTTGCCGATGGTGTGCTACTTACCCCAGTAACACTGCCGATACCGCTGCCACTGTCACATTCGTCATCGCCGGACTCAACGTTCCCACTGTAGTCGGTTGGCATTTCGTAAATGATATCTGGATGCTGTTGATGATGTTGTTGTTGAATATTTGCTGATGTGGCAGCCGCACCGGCAGCCATAACGTGATTTCTTTTTAGCGCTATCAGAGCACCTACACCGTTGCCACCCATGCTGCTGCTGCTGCCGCTACTACTGTCAATATTGTTGCCTTGTTGCTGATGTTGATGCTGCTGACCAGATATACCGATGGCAGAATTTTGATTTGAAGTAATGTAATAAGGACTGCCACCACTGTGGTTGTCATTTGCCATTCGTTCAATGAAATCGAGAGAAAAAGACAAATTTAATATGAGAAGTCATCAATTTCGATTGTTCCTATTGAAATGTACATAACTTACAACTAGTGGTATAGAATTAAATTTAAAGTTGTTTTTTTTTTTTTTTTTTGTTTGTTTTAGAAACCTGGAGTTCATTCTTTCGAATTTGATAAAAAAAAAATCTATTTATTCCTCCTTTTAAATCGTTGAAAGTGCGGTGCAAATATAAAAGCAAACTTTAACAAGCGTTTCGGAACTTTATTTTTAAACTGTCCCACCATGTTTTTTGTAATAGATCTACGGGAATTTCTTATGTATTGAAATTCGTTGATTAATGCCAAGGATCAAGAATATTTTTTTGGTGATGAATTTTGCGATCGCAAAGTTTCCGAGGTTGCATGAACGACCCTTCGCAGGCGCTTCGCAAAACTTATTTTTAATCATACATAAAAACATTCTTTCGTTTTTCGAATTAAGGCTTAAATCCATTTCACCTTACATTTTTGGTTTTTCAAGCTCGATTGATTGTGTATATCAGCCCCAAACTGTTTTACGAACAGTTTTTGCTGCTACGTTTTGCGAAGAAAAAACCAATGGGAAGGGTTTTCTTGCTTCGTAAATTTTTTCCATACAAATTTCGACAGCTCATTAGCCATTTCGAAAAATGTCCGATTTCGTAAAAAATGCGAAGCTGCATGAATCCCTATATTAGTGGGCTTTGAAAATGCCTTTGTAACTTTTCCCATCGGAAATTTCATACAAATTTAGACAGTTCAGAGACAAATTTCTCGTTTCGTAAAGTTGCGAAAGCTGAATGAATCCCAATAATAGGGTCTTCCGTCAAACGTGTATTTGCCTCGAAAACTCGAAAATCTACGAGCCTCGAAAATGACCTGTCACATTTGGTATGAAAAATTGTACACGCCAGCTTCGAAAAAATTCAAATTTAATTTGCCGTGTATTGGACTCGTATTTCGAAGCGTAAGTTTCAGTGGTGTCTGTATGCTTAAACAAAAACAAAAACTACTAAGTGACATAAAAAAAATAACTCTTGCAATAAGAACAAATTTTGCTGTTTTCTTTTTTAATATGGGTATTCCCTTAAAGGTGAAAAGATGAAAACATGAAAACCTCGAAAAAGTACAAGGCACTTTTCGGGAACACACCATTTTTGCAACTTTGAGTAGTTTGTGTAATTTAAAAATTTGATAGTTCGTCTAGGGATTCATTTTGTAATATAAAAATATTACACAAGTTGTCCAAAAAAGGGATTTTTCTTGAGTATGGTAATGTATGTATCTACAGTATATTTTGAAAGCTGATATGCACTTATGAAGTGTTTTAGTTCCCCATGATGTCAACTTTTCGAATATAACACAAACCATGAGTTGATACTTCCAGCATCATTACATCTATAACTGCTTGCTGTTCCATAAATTCTTTAACCTGCACCTTTTTACTTTTTTCCGGCATTTTTAACAAGTCCACTATTTTAATACGCTTCAGCTCATACTATTGCTATTTAACACAATGAAACCCTGCCTGAACTATCAATATTAGTGGTATTCATGTAATAGCGCAAACCTCATATTTTTACACCCTCATAAACCAACTGTCAAATTTTGTATGAAAATAATTTTACGCGCTCTGCAATACGATTAGATAGCGCAAAGCGAGCGTATAAAGCGCATAAACTCGTTGACTCGTTGTTTTGAGGTTTTTTAAAGATATTAATATGCCTGCCACACGTAGATCGAAATTGAGCAATTTCAGAACAAATTTGACAGTTGAAATTGAGGCAATTTCAATTTTGTTCTGAAATTGAGCAATTTCGATCTACGTGTGGCAGGCCTATTACGCCCAATTTTTTGACAAAGACTTAAATTTTAAACTCAACTTTAAGCAATTTAACTCGAAAATCTAGTGTGTTTGTTGTATTTTACGCCGAGATTTAACTAAATCGAGGCTAAGCCTCTGTCATCAAATTGGGCATAAATTGAATATTTATTTAAAAATTTTCTTTTCTTGCTCAATTTCGGCATTTGTTTTGATTTTCCTCAAATTTCAGTATTGATTATCTGTTTTTCACAACTTTGCACGCAAGCTGCTTATTTGGTGCGCTCATGCTACATGTGGGCATTTCCAGAAAAAGTAAACTTTTTGTCGCGTCCGTATATAGCTGATTGCCATTCGGGACTGCATAGAAACTTTGAAAAATATAAAAGACAGCATAAGCTGCACGAAAGTATTGAGAAGCAAAAGTACTATTTACCGCGGTCTTGAATTCGGGTCTTAAAATTGCTCATTTAAGTGTCGCGTCCGTTTGGAAATGCCCATGTGAGATAAAAGTATTCAACTGTCAGTTTTGCATGCTTTGCGCTGTTACATGAACACCACTACTATAATATTATAAATTACAAGAAATACGCAAGTCCCCTAATAATTCATCTTTTTAAAAAATGTTCTTATTAAAGTACTTATATGAAGTAGTCATGAACCGGGATTAAGCATTCACGGCGATTATCATTTGATAGTTTAAATCGAGGCATATTAATATAGGTGGTCGCCGTACGAACTGCTCTTCTAAGGGGCTATTTCCACTGCAACGCATTTAGCATTTGCATCCTTAAAGATGCTAGACCCGTCGATTCCATTGCGTTTCCCATTTAGCATTTTCTAAAATTTTGATTTTTGTTCGGAAAAATATTTAAATTCTATGAAGCAGGCTTTGAAACTTTAAAAATTTGTTAGGAAATATCAACAAAAACTAGACAACGTTTAGCATTTTTATCGCATTTTCTCAAAATGCTGAAAAATGCTGTTCAAAAACCAACAACAATTACATGAAATTCAATGTCGCGTTTTTAAGCATTTTGTCAAAATGTTGAAAAATGCTAAATGCGGCAGTAGTGGAAACTGCCCCTTACTTTATTTTTCTAACTTTGAACTGTCAAATATATTTTGAGTCTCGTTTTCTTAGGGTTTTTAACGAAATTTAATATTTTATATTTAAAAAAAAAATTTAAACAATCGTCAGCTTCATCTATTCGATGGAAGAATGAAACGAAACGCGACTATGGTAACCAAAGTGACTGGCATATTATTTTAATTAGAGCAAAAATCAAATTGATCATCTAATTGTGCAAGCAATGCGACAAGCAATACTTTGGTGTGAGTTTTTACTTGTTTGAAAAATGTTCGTTTACCTGTATTGATTGTGGGAATTGTTTGAATTTCCCTGGTGCATATTTTGTGAACTGTAGAGTAATTCTAAAAAGAAGACAAAAATATTAACACTATAAATAGATATATGTATATGCGACGGTGTGAATGTGACCTTACCATTGTCAGCAGCACGATTTTCCAATGACATTCCTGGAGAGCCGGGCGCCGATTGCAAGACAATATCTTGTAAAGGTGAACTTTCACGTGAATTATCTGCGGATGAGATGGGATATGGAAATACATATATATATAGTAGATGTTCTGATTTTATTCAAAACCATGGTCTATGCTTACCCATATGACTCGGTGATACAGGCGCTGAACGAGGCATGCCGTATGACGGCCGAAACCCTTGACTGCTCCGTTGACGACGTTTCTTATAGCTATGGTCGATCAATTTAGCGCCACTATCTGGATCGATGCGCCAGAAACTTCCTTTGCCCGGCTCGTCTTGCGATCGTGCAACTTTTATAAAGTATCTGAAAAAAAAAAAAAAAAAAAAAAAAAACAACGTAGATTGGAAATAGTTTCATATGGTTTGAACATACCTATTTAAGCTGAGATTATGACGTATGGAATTCTGCCAGCCTTTGTTCGTTTCTTTCCTGTAATATGGATAGTGTTTTACGATAAACGAATAAATGCCCGACAACGTGAGCTGTTTGTCCGGAGCAGCTGAAATTGCTTGTACGATTAATTGAGCATAGCTATATGGTGGCTTCTCATTGTGATTATAACTGGCCGTCGAAGGCGTTTGGAATAAATCTTGCTGCATCAGCGATTGAAAATAAAACATAAAAGAGAAATAGATCAACAACATTATAAGCAACAATAAATGGTGCAGTTGAATTTATTACTCACGTTTTGTATATTGTTATTTCCATAATTATTATAACTGGCTTGGCTCTGGTGAAATCCTTGGCGTGGACTTGCCGGACAGCTGTTGGCAGCGCTTATCGTTCCTGAAAGTGATTGAAAGCAATGTTAAATTTTAAAATCATTGATCAAACCATTCAAATTATGAGTAATTTGGAGGGGGGATATAAGATTGTAATTCAACGTTTAGGGGTTCAAGTTAAGATTTCAGATGCATGGTGTAAGTGTTCTAGTATGGTCTATTGGTTATGAGATTAAGATAAAGAAAACAAAATTGAACTTGCCAGTGGGTGAAAGGTACGGGCTCTTTTGTTCCTTCTTGGGTATGGAGATTTTTAGAGGCGAATATATAACATTCGACGTAGATGCATTGCTCCCGCCGCCGCCGCCGCCGCCACCACCACCACCACCAACGCCGACTCCCAATGATGCCGTTTGATGGTAATGATGGGCCGGGTGATGATGATGTGAATGCTGCTGACCTTGTTGTTGATGGTGCTGTTGATGGTGGGGCGCGCTTGATAGCACGTGTTGCTGCTGTTGGTGATGCAGTTCATCTGGCGGCGCTGGTGACATTATAACGTGGGCATTGCTCGCATTAATGCTCTGATTTGTGTTAGCGTTTTTGCTGTTTCCATATGACGCAACGTTGCTGCCGCCGACAGAAAAGGCGCCTCGTAACGTGCTACTTTGAACAAAACTCTCAAACTGGATGCGTATCTCGGTACTTGGGAAGCGGAAATGGCAGCTGCATGGGTGGGGCACACAAATAGTGATAGATAGTGGAGAAGTAGAAGAAGAATATCAGTTGGATAAAAAGGAAATGATGATGGATTGATAAAAAAAAAAATTCCATGCATGCATACCTCTGTGGTAATTTCAAAGCGTCCGCTGTGCGTCGCTGCAGGAAATCATCAACAAATATTCCATTCTTGCTTAGACATTGTACGTAAAAGTCATTCGTCTCTTGTTCATAGAGGACTTGGAAATGTTGGCGGGACACCAAATTGTTTTCGGCCACATGGAAATGCACGTGAGACGTTGATGAATTGCGTCCGATTATCGTGCAGGGTTCGGTGATGTAGAGTAACTCCTGATCATATTTAAGATAGCCAAGCGCGTTCTCTGGTGGTGAAGGAGGTGGTATTGGTGACTGTTGTATTGATAGGCCGCTGCCGCTACCAGTGCTACTGCTGCTGTTGCCGCCGCCGCCGCCACTGCTGCTTGTAACATGAATTGGGAGAGCCATTGAGGCAGATTGCTTTAAGTTTCCAGCACCAGAGCTTGCCGTCGCACTTGTAGCTGACGATGATGCTGCTGGTGTTATTGTGGCGCTTGTATTTTGGGCAGGTGGGGTAGCAATGTTATTATTATTATTAATATTATTGTTGTTGTTATTGCTGTTTATCGTTTTCGCAGTTGAGAAATTCGAGCCAACTGGCGGCGTTGAGGCAGCACCGGAACCGGAGCCGGAGTCGGAAACAGCAGGTGAAGATGAAGCGGCGGATACTGCGTTTGCTTCAATGGCATTGCTGCCATTGTTGTTGCTATTGAGCCCGCCGCCGCCATGGTGCAACTGTAGCATGTCCCTCGCAATGGCTATAGTAGCGGCGTCCACGATGCCTTCAGTGGTTGTGTTGGACTAAAAACACTCTGAACACTATTCCGAGTGGTAAAAATAATAACAAAAACTGAGACTTTTGCACCTGCTCTTCTCGCTTTGCGTCTGTCCGGCTATCTATGTATTACAACTCTTGAAGTTGCTAATAGTGAAGGAAGCGTTTAACACAAGCAGAATGAATATTTAGCGGTATTTATTACTTTGTTATTGTTTCTCTCTTTCTGTTTTTGCTATGCTTTTTCGATCGGGTTTTCTCTTACTTCTTTTTAGTCTTCTTCTCCTTCTTTTCGTTTCGGTGTTTTGTCGCCAATGATATTGCCGCTTTGTCGTTACGGCTGTCTCAACAACAACAACATATATATATATACATATATATATATGTGTAAACACGTTTCACCCGAAAAACTTTTGTAATTTCATATTTAATTCGCTTGTGGTGTTCCTCTTTTCCTCGTTCTTCCTGTTTAACTCCACGCTTCTGTTTTCTCTCTTTTTGTTTCGCCTCTGTTTGCCTATTGGGATTTATTTTTATTATTATTATTTGTTTTTTTTTTTTTTAGTTTTGTTGTTGCATTGCTATCGCTCCTTCCATATCCCAGTAAGCCATTTCGAAAACTTCAAAAGGGAGTTGCCAGTTATTCAATACGCATCTTTACTATTTGATTGAGTAAAGAAGTCGATTTAGTGAATAACCACAGAGAAATGATTACGTTTTCGGAACTTTATTAAATGAACTAAAAATAAATAAATAATGATATGTATTCCACACTTTGTTCGAATGAATCATTCATAAAGCACGTGTTTCCTTTTGTTGTTCAATTCAACGGAATCGTTTACTGGGATATGTTCGGACTAAATGTGTTGTTATACATGTATTTGTGTGTTTATAGTACATGATTCGATAAATACGCCCTTCCCCTCTCTTTCGAGTTTGCTATTTCACTCTTTTTTCCATCATTTATTTTTAGCGGGGTTCGCGGTAAGAGAGAAAACGAAAACAACAACATAAATCGCTTGAAGTCAGCAACCGAAAGCAATATTAAAAGAAACAAAAACAAAAAGGAAAAAAAAAAAAACAAAGAAAGTAAAATAAGAATTCATAGATTAGAGAATGGAAATGCGTGAAAATTCATACGATTGCGTAAACTCACTACCACAAGCACATACTATCCACCATACACTCATTGGCAGCCAATAACTACACAACAAAAAAGTAAGGAAAAAACGCACGATGCCTTGTTTGTGTGCACTTTGTATTGTGATGTTTACAAACAAATACGCGGCCTCTTTCTTTCATTCTTATGGTTGATGATTACCCAGTACGTTTTTTTGAATTTCGCTACAACACAATTAAACTTCTCCGGCTTGCACGCGGTGGTGTGCGTTTGTGTTGTATGTTTGTATAAAATGTGTATATTTATTAACTTATGTGTATATATGTAAGTCCATATTTTACACCGTGTGTTCCGTGTGGAGCAGGCGCGCTTATCGTTGTGTGCGTATTTTATTTTTTATTTTTCTCACTATATATTCAAATATTTCCCCCAACTGACTCCATTTAACAATAATTACATCAATTCATCAACTTCGGTTCTTAATGACACCCCTGTGTACACTCGGTATGTTTTATTCACTTTTTACCTTTAAAAATGCAACTTTTACGCTTTTTCGCAAAAACTAATGTGCTTATTTACTTGCCACGCCGGTTACCGGTTACTTGGCACTAGTGACGTGAAGCTTTTTGAGCTTTCTGTTGGACCATTAGGAGCCGATCCATTTGGAAAGCATGCCATTAGGAGCCATAAGCAAGCGCTATAGCGGCTAAATTTAAATTCAAATTGAATTTAAGGCTCAAATACACCATACAAGCATTTGCATAAGCATGTTGTATGGTGTGTATACCTGTTTTTGTGTTTGCGCGTACATCAAAATATTTTGATTTTCGGCGATGTTTGTACAAGCGGTTTATATAATGTGTAGGTAAAAAGATCTCAATTTTATCTCGAGATTCCACTGAGATCGGATAAATCGTCGATAAATGTTATGCATTTATGCAAATGCTTGTATGGTCTATTTGAGCATTTAAACAAATTGTGTTCTTTTCATTTTTATAATAGGTCTGTTCCCGTACTGCACGAAACTGCCCAGTTTTCATGTTTTCAAAAAATTGGGCAGTTTTGGGCAGTTTCGTGTAGTACGGGAACAGACCTATTATGGGGACTCATATAGGTGGGCAAATCGTGCGCAGAGAAAATTTTTGCGCATTTGGCAAACCGGAGCAATTGAACTGTCAAATTTTGTATGAAATGGTATCTTTTAATTGAGACTGAGCAAACGTGCTCAGTCAATTCTACCGGCAAAATGTTCGTGCAAATAAAGTTAAGCCCGTCCTAAGCCATCCAACCATCTACATATGTGAATGTTAAAAATACATTTCAAATATTTACAAGAACTAAAAGTAAAATTGATTGAAAAAATCTGGAATTTTTCATATGAAAAAATATGCATATATATGCGAAATATGCAAATAATAGTGGTATTCAAGCAACAGTGCAAATCGCAGTGTGCAATATTTGCACTGCTTTTTTTGTACGCAATTTGACAAGTGCAAATATTGCACACTGTACAAAAATGATATTTTAAGAATTTTTGTTTTGTTCAAACCAGCTTGATGTTTGTTTGTGTTTTACAGTGTGTGCAAGCTTTTAAGAATTTGACAATCAGCTGGTTCGTTAAAAAAAAAATTTGCCAAATATGCACTCATGAGACTTTGCAAATTCTTCCTGGCGAATATGCGCAAAGCTGATTTTTAATGCTTCATGAGTTCCCTTAATATTAATTGAATTATTTGTTTTCAATTAATTTTTAATACTCTTTTGATTTTTAAGGTTCTCCCGATTTTTAAATGAATACCGATCGTGTCTAGGGCATATATATCTTATAATATGGATTTGACAGCTCGGGGCTCTCTTATAACCTATATTTATCTTCTAATCTGGATTTATAAATTTTTTCAGTCTGGCAGCAATATAATACGCTAAATGTGGCAGCCGTGTCTGCGTAGCCAATAAAATATAAATGAAAATATGAATAACCTGACTAAAATAATGCGGCTCTGTGCTTTAAGCACCCGCATTCCTGCAGCAACGTCTGTTGGATTCCAGCAACAACGAGCGAAGTGCAAAGTGGTCGAAAAGCCAAAACCCGGCCATGGTGTCCAATTTCGCAGAGTAGTGCATTTTCCTGAAGAGTATACAGTCAAACCATTGGAAAACACACATTTGGCTGGTCGCGATCCTTTTTCGGGACGTCTCGTAGCTAAAGGCATCGGCGGTGGCATCAAGCAAAAGTACCATTGGATAAAGTGGATACGCGATGGGCCAAGCGACGGTCCAGCGCAAGAGGAACGCGTTATTGAGGTTCTGGATGATGGATGTCGTACATCAAAGATAGCTCTCGTTGCGGTGGGAGATGAATTAAAATATATTCTTGCAACGGAGAATATGAAGGCTGGAGACATTATACGCACGTCTCGCTTGATACCACGTATTCCTGGTGAGATCAAAACTATTCTATAAACCTATATAGTTATCAGCCCGATTCTAAACAATTCTTTTGAAAAAAAAAATTCGGAGTGAGAGGTAGCAAAAATTTCGATCGTTTTTAAGCGAAGGTCATGACATTCATTCAATTACTGGCACTTAGAGTACTACTTTTTTTAGCGGAGAAAAATTTCGAATAGGACGGTATACATTACTTACTACAATTACATCAAATACTTTTCCTAGTTCGTCCGAATGAAGGTGATGCATATCCTTTGGGTGCTTTGCCTGTTGGAACGCGTGTACATTGCCTTGAAAAAAATCCGGGCCACACTTTTCACTTGATACATGCGGCTGGAACTTTTGGAACTATTTTGCGGAAATTTGACGATAAAGTAGTCGTACAACTTCCATCAAAGCGGGAATTTGCTTTTGATAGAACCTGCATGGCCACAGTGGGTAAGTTTTGTATATCTCTCGTTTTGTTGCCCTTGTCACAATTCGAAGCTTTCGTTTTCCCAGGGCGCGTTTCAAATATTGAACACAATAAGGAACACATTGGAAGTGCTCAACGTATGCGTCAACTGGGCAATCGGCCACGTTCGGGTTTATGGCAGCGTAAAACAGGTCGTCATGGCCGTAAGATAAGGAAATTACCGCCAATGACCAATATAAGTCCTCCACCAAAAAAACCGGAAGAAGTTCTCAAGTTAACGCTGCATCTATGAACCTGCCTGCAATGTTTATTTTTAATCGATAAATTTGTATTTAAGAACGCGAACGTTTCAAATTAAAACTTAATGTGATTGCACTTACATCAATTAGCGTCTCGTGGACTAATTCCATTCAACAGCTTTTGTTTGAAGTGATTATAAGAGATTCATTAAATTCAAATTTTCTGAATTAAGGCCGAAAATATTTTTTTTCTCGTTTCCTTGAAATGAAACCATAGCAACATTGAGAAAAATCTTTTCGTCAAATTTAGTTTATATAATATGAGAATTTCGGATAATATTATATATATACAGGAAATTGTGTGCTCGATTGTCTTCAATATGTCCATCAAAAAAATTGAGAATTCAGAAATTTTCTCAGAAAATGTTCTTTATCAAGTCTGTGAAGCGCCGTCCTTCATATTCATTTTCTGGTTCTCTTCATAGAGAAACCTTCACCTTGGAAAGGATTTGCGTCCGATTCTTCTTCGGCGTCCACCTTAGCAACTCGGTCACTTATTGGTATAATAGATCGATCGAACTTCAAAACTCCAAAGGTGACATCGTAGTCGGGCACACCACGCGCGAGAACCTGTTGAATCGTTTAAACTGCAATAAATCTTCGATCTCGGATTAGAAGCTGTGATTGACAAACCTTTTTCACTATTGGTGCTTCCATTTGAGCATCTTTCTTCTTCTTGCCATCCAAACGTACACCATCGCCTACAAAAGTCTCGACTACCTCTTCATTAACGTTATCTTCTTCCATAGGTTCTTCTTCTCTGGTTTGCGGTGGTTCTTTGTAACCAACGGGTGCTTCAAACTCAACCTATTGAAAAAAAAATTTGGGTTACAAGAATATTAATTCCCCCATCCTGGCGTATTTTCCTCCACTTACGTTCATATCGCATTCAATGATACTAACAGCGTTTCCCGGACGTGTTTCCAATACACACAATTCATAAACCTTACGATTGTATTGAATTGCTATAACATCGCCTGTAGTCAAGCACGCGAAATTCCTAAGGGCATTTTCTAGTACCGCTTTTGGATTTGTTATATCAAGGAAATCACTACTGTGCGGTTGAAATTTCGAGAAAGTTGCAACTAGCAATGAAACGCTTTCAATCGTTATGATGTCACCTTCTTCTAGCAGCAAGTTATCCATCATCCAGTATGGCAAATAGCATTTACCTTCATCGGCAACAAATTCTAGTACACCAGCATGGGAGTTTCGCTTCTTCCTTTGGTTAATCAATTTGAAGAGCATAGGATATTCGACGTTGAGGCGTGTTAGCGAGTCCAGCGCTGATGGAGGCATTATGACTAAAGAAAAGATTGTATTAATTAGTTTGAGAAATCCGACTTTAACAAAATGGCAACAGACAATTTTTTATCGCTCATATATACACATACGGAGTCTCTCTCTGTCCGCTTAAAAAAGAGTATACTCTGTATTCATATAAACTTTGATTGAGTAAAATATTTAAGGCATTCTCTCCTAGATTTCAAGACTAAGAAATTAACTCGTTTTTGAACAAAAGATTGCTCAAGTTATCCACGTTTTGCCCTTGAAGATTTCAAGTTTCAAGAAGTACCAAAAATAAGACCTAAAGTAGTTGAACAAATTAAGGGCACCTGCACACGAACGGTTGTTCGCGGCACGGCTGCGGTTTTGCGTTGTAGAAGTATTCGTTGTATGGTATTCGCGGATGTAAAAAATGAAAAATATCGCGACAAACGTTATAAAAGCACCGCTTGCGGGAAGATGGACGCTATTTTCGACGAACAAATTTTTAATTCGATTTTAACCCTCTATCATAATATGTATATGAAATAAGCGGGAAATTTTTTTTTCGTGTCCAAGGGTTTTATTAACCCTTTTCTGCATGAAATATTGAATAATTGGGACAAATTTTTTTTCGCTATAAATAGGTTCGTTAATCCTGCACTGCTGTGTTTCCATGGTTGAAACGATACTGAAACTGCCGCACCGCAGACTTGCCGCTCGTGTGCAGGTACCCTAATGAAATACAATACAAAAGATTGGAATAAAGCTTTATCATTGGATTGAAAATTTCAGAAGGCAGCATAAACTAAACTGTTTAATCGGCTGAGCTGATGCGTTTTTTAGAAGCGATGTAGCCCAAAGAAGAAAAAGACCTTTAAGCTTCCACATTTGTATGTGGGTTAAGCCCTTTAAAAACAATTTAATGCAAACATGAGGAGCTTTCTGGTTGAACAACTATCAGACTCATAAATAGTGATTTGCTTTCTTACTACTATAATTTATTTCGCATGACTTACTCTTTCCTCCTTTTTCAACATCCTGACGCTCGTTGCCTGGCAGCATTGACACTGAAAAACATTTGTATGTTGCTTGGAAATTCCTTTGACCATCAGGAAACATAACGTTGAAGCCACCGTATCCTAACTGTTCAAAGGATATAAAATTTAATAAATTCACATCGCACAGCGGAAACTGAAGTGGCACAAGCCAAATATCCTCGATTTCGAGTTAAATATGAAAATTTTTCAAAATATCCTTCCCTACTGGCCAAAATAGATTTTAATTAGTTGTTGTTATTGTTAAATGTTCCTTTTGTTCTTTTCTGTGTTCAATGACAGCATTACAAATGCAAATTATTTGTGTCACTTTTGCAAATTTGCAAATTTTGATTTGAGTCACTTCAGTTACTGGTGTGTGATATTTGCATTAAATTTCACTTGATTGAAAATAAAAGTACAAAGGAAAAACGTTAGTTTATGAATTGTTTTAAGCATAATCTGTAGAACGCTTACCATCTTAGTTGAAAGCAGAACAATTTGACGAATAAATAAATTTTTCATAAAACGACACTTCAGAATTAGCGTTGCCACTCACTTTGTTTTTTTCGTAAATAAGTAGCAGGTCGGTCTGAAAAGTATCCAAAATTTGTTGTCTAATTATCGATTATTTGTCGATTCGAACTAATAATGAGGCCTTTTACATTGAGGCCTTTTACACTAGTCAATAGTTGACCGTCAACTCTCATTTTCAGTACAAAACGATAACATATCGTTATCGAAAAGTTGAGCGTTTTTTGGTTGCACGTACTCGCTCAATCCGTCTTTGCTCTCTTTCGTTTATCGAACTTATCGATGGCTGGGAACAAATTTCTGACATTTATTTTATTCGTTTTCGTTGTTCGTGGAGACAGCATCGCATACTATTATATGTTATTACTTATTTTTCTTGATCAATATTTTAGGATCTTACATTCTTGTATGTACCGGAACTATAATTGAAGGCAAATTTTTATGTTATAAGATATGAAGAAAAATGTGATGAATATAATTAAAATTTAAGGCGAAACTCCATAAACGATGGCAATGACGGTTGTTGCGGTATACGCGGCAAAGATGAAAACATTTGTGCTGCTTTCATTGAATCAATGTATTGAAATGTATTTAAATGGAAGCAGCTACATTTCTATCGCCTGAAATGTTTCGTCGATTCTGGAGTTTCGCCTTTATTCTTTTGACAATATGAAAATCACCTAGATAGTTTACTCCTACAAATCGTTAATAGAATTTATTTTCAAACAGAACAATTTAACAGCTACTCACTAAAAATTGTCTTTTTCAAAAAGCATTTTTAATTCAAGCATTTTGAAATATTCCTTAGCATCAATAATTAAATTTATTAAAACAAAACAGGTAGTGCTGTATTTATGCTTCTGCTATCAACCCTTAATCAGAGATACATATTTCAATTTGCTTGAATTTTATAAAATATCACCCCTGTGCTGAAGAGGAAAATGTCATAAAAGGCAAACGAAGTAAGAATTGACGATCAATTCTTTCGAGTAAGTGTAAAAGCGAATGCAACTCCAAAAGGGAATATCGATAGGAATTGACGATCAACTATTGACTAATGTAAAAGGCCTCAATACGCTATTTACACGTTAAAATATTTCGATAATGAAACACACTTTTTGTTGACTAGGGATGCACGGGGATGTGGTATGGGAGCGTTTTTCTCTCTTCCCCCTGCCTCCCTTGCCAACGAAAATTTGTTTCATTATCGAAATTAATAAATAAAGTAAATAGCGTATAATAAAGTAAATTAGGCCTTTCACAGTAGTCAATTGGTGATCGTCAATTATTATATTTATTTGCTTTTGGTGTTGCATTCTCTACTTCCTCGGACTTATCTCTCCCCAAAAATGAGAATTGACGTCAATAATTGACTAGTGCAAAAGGCTTCAATGTCAACAACTTGCTTCAATCCATCGATAAGTTCAATAAACGAAAGAGAATACGAAACGATCGACCAAGTACGTGCAGTAAAAAATCGTTCAATTGTTCGATACTTCCCCGCACTTCGTCTTCCTCAGAAAGTGAGAATTGATAGTGAGCGATTGCCTAGCGTAAATGGAAACAGTTCGGCCCTATTATGATAGTCCACAGTTGAAAGATACTAAAAAAAATTTTTTTGGCGATAGATAAAAACCAAATTTCGTATTATGAACGTCGAATTGATAGCCAGCTGATCTACTGTCGTTCGTTCATTTATCGCTCAAAAATTAGTGAACGACAGACCTTTTTGAGAGGTGGAGGTTTCAATTTAAAAAACTATAAGTCCCTTATACATCTTGAATCATATATAAACTTTATAATGTTGATATGTTAATAATGGAAAAAAAACCCCAAAATCAAAGCGTTTTTGAAATAAAACAGAATGAAAGCTGTTTTGCTATATTATCTATCTTCTGTATTTTTTCCTTTTTGCTTTTATCATGGACCGCACCTTCGAACAGTTAAGTGAAAACTTGAAGACTGATATGTAATACAGTTGAACTTCGATTAACCGTGATGCTCGGGACCGGGCTAATCACGGATAACCGAAAATCACGGTTGAAAGAGGTAAAATTTTACATGTATAAATTTTATTATTTTTATTTATTTTTGACAAAAACATGTAAATCTGCGTCTATAAACAGATCAAATTTCACACTGATGAATGAATATGAAATTTGATACATACATATGAAAATTACAGTTTCATGAAAAAGGGGAATCACCGAATTTTAATATGAGAGATGTGAGTGTATTATACGAAAAAAACAAACAAGCAGTCATATGGACATGTGCATCACGGATAATAGAGGTAAATCACGGTTAATAGAGGTAAAAAATCAACCACTCAGCATCACGGTTAATAGATATTCACGGTTAATAGAGTCACGGTTAATCGAAGTTCAACTGTATATGTAAATAATTTACGAATTCGAATCCATTTCCAACAGATTGGAATGGTCTCTAATGCGTCTCATGTCCCGCCTCATTTGGAGTAAAACTTTTCCATTTTCAGTATCCTCGGATTCCAAGACATGGAGCACTGAGCTTACCAAAAGCATTTTGGCGCCAGTTTTTTGAACGCATGTGAAGAAAATTGGGAACAGCTGATTGTGTTCTCCTATCTATCGTTTTTCATAATACCAAACCGATAGACAAACGACTCTGTAGAAACTTTTCTACTCTATTGGCAGAAGATGATCATAACAGTGCGACTCGACATGCGATGGTTCATCGCATACCATCTGTCACATTTTATGGTATGCGATGGCATCAGGTAGAGAGATTTTTTTGAGTGGTCAAATTTCGGTATGCGATGAGCATTTTAAGATGGCGTTCAGCCAGCTTTTGGTTTATGGGCGAGATGAAGCGCGGAGAGGTAGTTTCTCTACATCCCCGCGCTTCGTCTCGCCCATTAACTAAAAACTTGCCGGCAATAGTTGCCCTAATGTAAACGGGTACAACGCCATGCAATAATCCGTGCACATTATTTATTCTCCACCACTAACCAATGAGGCCTTTTGCACTAGTCAATTATTGACAAGTCCTCGATAGATCGTTTTGTGCCATCTTTCGTACATGGAAACATGGATGTAACTCTAAAAGCGAATAAGAGTAAAAATTGACGATCAATAATTGATTAGTGTAAAAGGCCTCCTATTGACTAATGTAAAAGGCCTCAATGTTAGTTGGTCATTTTAATATCGTTAGAAAAACTATCGATATTTTTGCAGCTGTACTGTCGACACAGAATTATTTTTTCAAAAGCGATCCGAGCAGGAAATGTCACTCGGTCGTCATCGATTTTGTCAGGGCGGTTTTGGGTCCGGAACGTATGATATCTCGATTGACACTTTGAATGGAATTTGGACATATATTTACTTTATTGCTGTTTTTGGGAATTCTCTCAAATTCGGCATTCATATTGTATACGTAAAATGGTTTCTTGAATCCAAATCAGCAATTGGTTTTTGGTTTGTACGAATTCACTGTGAAAACTCATTTAAAACTAATGTCACTGCTGAACATACAGTGCTGTCTGGGTTAAGGGAACTAATTCGTGCAAGGCCAGTTCCCTCAACCGAGACTGTTCCTTCAACTCAGATCAAGATTTAATTGAAGTTTTTAGCTATTCAATTCATAAATTTGTATTGTTTTTTATTCTTACTATCGATGACTTCGAGACATTATATTCTTGGGCTAACTGGGAAACTCCATAGCCTTTGGAAATTTTTTCCAAAATTTCACTCTTTGTTTTATAGCATGTTTCCACATTGAATGAACATAGTGAATTAACCATATGGATTAGAGTCTGTAAAGCATCTGCATCAAATCTTATCAACATTATTATTTGTTTTTAGTCTTCTGAACCAATATTTACAATAATAATCGTAATTATACGCTTCTAAATGTCCGAAATAACTCTAATTCATTTAGTTAATTCACTATGTGGAAACATGCTATTAAAAGCTAAAAACAAATTTGTTTTTCTTCCCATGATTCCATTTCGGCTTCCAATAATCAACTGACGCACAGACGCGTGCTTTATTTCAAGCGAAAATGCAAAGACAGTAACGTTAAACTTTTGCTTGTTTACATACCAGAGACAATTGACGCTTCAATGCCCTTTTCAGACTATTTGATTTAACTGCATTTAGTTGTTATAGTAGCATTTATCGTTGAATTTAACCTGAATTTAGCCTCTCTAAATTCAGAAATAAAGTAATGAGTTTAGCCGTTTTATACCGCAACCCTTACCTGTTACTCCCTTTTTTTCAACATTGAACGTTGAAGTCAGCTGTTTGTATTTTGATTTGAAATTACCCAGCAAGCAAATTTCGGAGCCCTCCGAATTATACGTCTGAAAAGAGCATAATATAAGAGCGTTTTATGAGTAAACAAATAAAATGGAGCGTTTTCGGAGCATCTTAAATCCTCTTTAAGCACGGGCTCAGAAAAAGCTTCGTTAGGAGGGTGAAAGCAACTTTATCTCTGTCCGAAAAGAGTATCCGAAAGCGCTTATATTGCTTGCTGGGTAATTTTAAAAAGCGTGTTTTGACTACTGGATAGAATTGCAGCATGTTGCATGTTGTTCAAAATTGATGTTAGCAAACTAATTATTAACATCATTCCGGTTGCTTTCATTTTCTGCAATTTGTGACGTCTCAACAATAACATGCTTAATATTTTTTTCTGCTCATTTTCCATTTTGCAGCTTTTGAATAAAACAAATGCTCCAGACTGTGAAAAGTTGTTGGAAAATCAATCCAAAACAAAAAACAGCTGTTAGAAGTCGTAAATTCAGAAACGGACAATCTGAAAGGGTTTTTGATAAATTCAACTCAAGGAGCTAAATTCAGATTTTAAAATCATAGTCTGAAAAGGGCATAAAGCAGTGGTGCTCAGCAGTAGCCATTTTTCGTACCAGCCCGATGTACCACCAAAAAATTATTGCTGCCAATTTGCGGGGAATTATCCTCGCTCCCAAAGGTATTTTATATATTATATGTATTATTTAATAATATACACAGGATTCGCGTTTTATGCATGCCGCGTGGCAAATACTAGCGGTTTTATAACTAAATGGGATTTTATCTTGCCTCCTATTTTTTATATTCTGGCCCCATTGTTCTCGAAAGTTCCTATCGACAACACTTTCTAAAACTGTCAGACTGTGAATTAGTACAGCTGCAAACCTATCGATAGTCCGACTATCGATACACCTTCGATAGTATCTTATGAGTTGGAAGTAAACATTTGAAATTAGAATATTTAACTATTTGCTTATATCTCTAAATTTAAATAATTAAAACAGTTTCGTGGGTTCATTTTTAGTTTTAAACTTATAAAAATCCTATCGATGGGGGATTCCAGCTAAAACAGTCGTAGATAAACATATTATCTGTAGAACCATCGATAGCTTTAAAGCTGTAGCATTAAATGCTGTAGGACCTTACGATATGTAAGAAACAGTAAATTGTACCACCGTGGTACCGCGTACCCCTTGACCGAGGTGTCGGATTCCTCAATCGGGGGTTCCCTCAATCCAGACAGCACGTTAGTTTAAAAAAATCTACCATCACATTAGCGTGATTCGGCCCTCATTAGTAATTCACCGCCGAGTCACGTTGTGAATTACGTAATTTGCCATACTACTTTTGACAAGCTGAATTACCTCATTCGAACGTAATCCAGTTTGAATTACTATCCGAATTAAGTTAAAATCGGTGTCTTCCCTAATTCTTATCGAAATGTATCGAACACAGAAATAAGAAGAAAGAAAAACAAAATTCCCAGCCGAAATTTATCGCATGCATGACAAAAGAGACCAATTGGTGGTCTTTCGAATGACCTTCTGTTAAAAATATCATGGAAACCATAGATCACTACAAGGGACGCTTCTTCAAATAAAATTTGCATTTGCAAAAGAGGCCATTTACACGTTAAGACATTTCGATAATGAAACACACTTTTTGTTGGATAGGGACGCGCGGGGATGTGGTATGGTAGCGTTTTTCTCTCTTCCCCCTGCCTCCCTAGCCGTCGAAAATTTGTTTCATTATCGAAATGTCTTAACGTGTAAATAGCGTGAAAGAGTGGATAACTTGAGTTGAGACGGTTTCACTGCTAGCACTATCGATACTATCAGGCGCGGATCCACGGGGGCCGAAAAAGGGGAAATTTCCCCCCCGCCAAAGGAAAACGAATTCGAAAATTTGTTTATACAAATATAAGAAAGATATGAATTTTTTGTTGAATTTGAATTTGTTTCTATGAAAAATATATTGAATTTTAAAAAAGCTTCAACTTTGTTTCCAGCACACCCTTCCTTTTTGATCCACTATTTCCCTCTTTCACTTTCATTTCTCCATACTTGACCCCAAAAAGTTCTGGTCACCCTATACTAGGTTGGCCGAGTGAACATCGCTGAATCGAAGGTATCGATGCTTAACTTCGATGTATCGATATTTTGTATTCCATGCTTATAGGGCCGACACACTACACTAGCAAGCTGGCACCATCAGAATGTCCAGGTTTAGATGTAAGAAACAATTTTTCGGCAACAATTTGTTTGTTATAGAAAGACATGCGAGGAAAAGAGACGGTTTTTTGCCGTCGCGGGAATAAAAAAAAAACTGTTGCCGAACAAATTGTTGCCGAAAACTAAACGCGGACAATGCTCGCAACATATGTCTGCTTAGAGTGAAAATGTGTCAAGTTCATTTTTCAAATTTTACAGGAAGCACAAATTTTTTTTTGATTTTGAACAATTTTGATGTACAAAACAAGCACGAGTGGATACATTTTGATCACATTTGAAAATATCGCAGTGTTGCGACGATAATTTATAAAACGTGCAAAAGTGGATACATGACCATTTTTTTAAAATACTTCAAAACTTATACATGTTTCAATAACGTTTTATTTCTATGAATAAAGGGGAAAGAATTTAGTTTTAAAAACCCCATATCGATGCTAATAATTTAAAGGCTCTACAAGCACTCAAGTTCAAATGTGAACAACACGTATCCACTCGTGCTTGCTTTTGTACATCAAAAATGTACATAATCAAATTGTTTTTTGTGCTTCCTGTAAAATTTGAAAAATGACACATTATCACACTAAGCAGACGATATGCTGCGAGCTTCTAATGGTCCAGGTTGCTGGTGTAGTTTATCGGCCCTATTGCATGATTGATGCACGATGCATGTACCAAATATATTTTCCAAATGTAAAAATCATCGCTTAACAATTTAACTCATTTGGCGCCTCCGTACTTGATTGAGTACAGCAAAAAAAAATGGGGTATATTATTTAATTTTGAAAAGTTTTTTTTGAAATCTTTTTTTTTTCTTAACTGTATAAAATTGCTTAGTTAAATGAGCCCATTATTTTGAAAGTTGTATAAGTCATATTTTTCTTGTTTTGATATATTAAGAGTTTTGCATTTCAAAGGATTAAAAAATATTTTTGCATTATGGAATATGATTTTTCGACAGTAAAGTGGTGACAACAAACAAATATTATATTAATTATAGTTGTGAAAATTATAACCATATCTAAAAGGAATTATTGTTTTGTATGGTTAAAATGACTTATACCACTTTCATAATTAACTGAATGACTTTATAAATGACTTACATCATTAAGAAAACATTTTTATTAGCAATTAAAATTTTATTCAAATTCATTTCATTGTAAATAAGTAATTTATTTATCAGTATTTAGGGAAATAAAGTGTTTGTGAAAAATTGGCGGGATATAGGGTAGTAAATCCATCATATCTTTACGTTTTTCTTCGGTTATTGGTCTTGTGGTTGTGTATAATGGAGGCAAATCAATATTTTTATATATTCTAGGTCTTCCTCTTTTAGGTGAGAGGTCTAATACTTTGAATTCAGAATTGTCATCCAAGGAAGTTTTATAAAACATCTTATATGGCTCGTTTTTTAAAAATCTAATCCATTGAATTTTTAGCCAAGACACAGCTTCTCCATTGGTGTTTTTCTTTCTATTATTTGTTGATTCTTTAAGTTCTTTTGTCGAAATGAAATCTTTCTGAGCCATTTGTACTACCAAAAATGGGTTTCTCTTTTTAAATAATTCTATTAAATTATAATAATGCTCAATAATGTATAAATAATTCGATTATTTAATTTTAGTTTCTATCAAACCAAAATCGCGATCATTTGGCAGAAAAGAATGGCCGGATACCATAAATTTATGATCAACTGTTTCAACATTATTAGCAGACAACTGAACAATTTTTAACCATATTAAAGCTATGTTAATGTGAACAAACTGACTTATACCACTATCAAAACAAACTGTAACTGCATTTTGTTTATCAACCAAAAAAGAAACCTATTTTATCGAGTTAATTTTCATGGCATACTGCTAATCTCTTCAGATTATGTTACTTTATTAGGATTTGATATGAAATAGCTGATAAAGTAGATTTTAAAAATTTTTGACTTATACCACTTTCAAAATAATGGGCTCAAATATACGTAACAAAATGTTTGTTTTTTCTTTTTAAATAAAAAATTATTTAAAAAATTTTTTTTTATTTAATAAGTTTTTTTTTTATTTGTAGGTTTTTGCCGTTTTTATTTTTTCAAAATCAATTGCTTATCTTCTAATAAAATATTTGTATAGTGCATCCTTTCTAAAATACGGATTGAACATTTTATTTTAAAAAAAATTTATTTCCCCCTCCAACGGATGGCTCTGGATCCGCCCCTGATACTATCGATGGTTTCAAACTATCGAAAACAACGATGGTTTATGAAAACTATCGATAGTTTTGATTCATGGACGTTTACTTTAGCAATCGAAAGGTGATGCTGGCGGCGACAGAGGGCTTTCTTCTTTTTGAAATGGACAGATTCCTAAAAATGCCTTAATTTAGATTAGGGCGAGCTGTTTGAAAGTTCATCTTTCGATTTAGAAAATTATCGATAATCGAAACTATCGATGATGATGGTGAGGTTGGTGGTGATGTTGTTTATGGTGTTAATGGTGATGATGATGGTGTTGATGGTGTTGATGTTGATGATGGTGATGACGGCGATGATCGTGATGATGGTGTTGATGATGGTGATGATGATAATGATGACGGTGTTGATGTTGATGATGATGGTGGTGATGATGATGGTGATAATGATGATGGTGAGTTTGGTGATGATGATGGTTAGGTTGGTGACTATGGTGAGGTTGGTGATGACGGTGTTGATGGTGATGACGATGGAGAGGTTGGTGATGATGACGATGGTGATGATGGTGGTGATGGTGTTGATGTTGTTGATGGTGTTGATGGTGATGATGATGGTGATGACGATGGTGATGATGGTGTTGATGGTGTTGATGTTGTTGATGTTGTTGATGTTGTTGATGTTGTTGATGGTGATGGTGTTGATGATGGTGATGACGGTGATGATGGTGGGATTGGTGATGATGATGGTGAGGTTGGTGATGATGATGGGTGTCGATGGTGAGGTTGGTGATGATGGTGGTGATGCTGTTGATGGTGTTGACGTTGTTGATGGTGATGATGATTGTGAGGTTGGTGATGATGTTGATGGAGATAATGGTGGGTTGGTGATAATGATGGTGTTGATGGAGCTAATGTTGATGATGGTTCTTGCTTCATCACGTCGTAAAAAACCTTGAGAATTTTTGCGAGTCTTATTTGTCCCATTTTATAAACCAAATGAGAATTATAGGCGTTCTGCTTCATCACGTCGTGAAAAATCTTCAGAAATTGTGCGAGTCTCAAGTGTCCCATTTTAAAAACCAAATGAGAATTACAGGTGTCATGCTAAATTTTATTCTATGCGCTGATGCCAGAACGAGGTGGTTTTTCCGTTTTGAGGGATTTTTTCGATTTTATCTTTAACCAAAAACCATTTCAAATGTTTGCAAGGGTTTTTCACTGATCACTTTCCTAAAGAAAACAGAAATAAAGAGATTTTTTTCAATATCTAAGGGAAAAAGAGTCATTAAAATACTGCCTAGAATCAGTGCTGGTTCCAAAGTATTGAGATTTGAGTAAGAAAGGTTTTCAAATTCGGCTTCTTGTATATTACTACGTGATATTAAATGAGGAGGCATTGTTATACTCTACGGTGCAATTGCCTAACGTCGTGGCACTTGGGTAGGAACGCACGTCAGGCAAGTACACCGTAGGATATAACGGGGTCCTTTAAACAAATAAAAAGGAACACAAAGGATTTCAATTAATTATCCTTTTATTTAATTCAATTTAATACAAGTTTTGCCGTTATTAAAGACTCTCCCAGAAATAACTGTCCTTTTGTTTTTTTTTATTGCAAAAAAACCAATGATGTTTTTTTAAAAATTCTTTCAGTTTATTATTGAGTGAACATTACAAAATAAATAAAAATTTTAATTACACTGAAAAAAATACACTTAAAAAAAATATACACTTTTTTATTAAGGTCCTCCATTAGGTTTTTTACCGACCTTTCGTTCACCTTAGTGTATGCCCGACGCCATTTATGTCGAAATATTTCGATGTTCTTCGCAGTTTGTTTGGTCTTCTTAAGGTTCCTTTTCATTAAAGCCCAATATTTTTCGATGGGACGAAGTTCGGGGCAATTCGGAGGATTTGCTTCTCTTGGTACCACAGTGACATTATGGGCTTGGTACCAATCTATCGTTCTCTTGGCGTAGTGAGATGTTACTAGGTCCGGCCAAAATAGTACTGAACCTTGGTGTTGACGTATAAAAGGCAGCAAACGCCGGTCCAGACACTCTCTGATGTAAATTTCGGTGTTGATTGTGCGATCCGTCACAAATTCCATACTTCGAAGGCCACATTTGCAAATGGCCTGCCACACCATGTATTTCTTTGGAAATTTGGTATGTTTTTCGGTGGTAAATTTAGAGGATGCTCCACCCCTTCTAACCGCAGTATAATATCCGTGTCCAGGTAACTGCTTGAAATCCGCTTTGCAATACGTTTCATCGTCCATGATCACGCAATCAAATTTGGGCAGGTAATCGCGATACAGTTTTCGAGCCCTCCTCTTGGCTTCGGCGTCCTTTTTTTCTGACCTATCACGTAATTTTTGTACTTCATAGCTCCTTAGGTTGTAAAATTTTTTAATCCGTTGAACACTTGACTTCGATGTTCTCGCTTTTGCTGCCATATCACGAACCGAAGTGCCTGGATTCTGAGTAAACAGCCGCTTAACGTTCTGGGCCACCGCTTGGTTCGCTGGACCACTTTTTCTCCCTGATCCTGGTGTTTTTGATAAAGGGGTAAGCTGTCTGTATCGTTTTATGGTCCTACCGACAGTTTTTTCGCACACGCCAACTTCCTTAGCGATCTTTTTGTACGTGGTGCTTGGATTTTCCAGGTGTTTGTAAATAATTGCTTTCCGCTTTTCTTCTTGTTGAGACGACATCTTTTCAGTACCTCTTTTTTTTTACGAATGAGTATTTTTTTTTTAATCTGCAATATTTATACTTTATTTAGGTACCAAATATGTTGCTATAGAGTTAACACTTTTTTATAAATAGCCTTAAAACAAAAGGACAGTTATTTCTGGGACAGTCCTTATTTAATGTGACTACTCTATTAACTTCTCCGTCGTGGCCCTTTGGTGAGTACGCTCGCAGAAGTCCCCTTCCAGTCATCGCAGCTCCGTTTATATAGATCAATATTGCTGATCTTGCAATATTGAATATTCCCATGGTCCGCGATCGTCGTGGATTCTTCCCGAACACATTGCATAAGCTTGACCGCGATCTTCACCCGCAATTGTACCAACATTGCCATACTGTTGTTGTTGCCTTTACTTCCGTTCATTTAGTGGAGTTGTTTTTGTTGTTGCCAGCGATCGGATTGCAATTGTGCATTCGCTGTGCCAGTGCTGAGATTGTCAATCGTGCATATACGGTGCCTGTGTTGTTGTTGCTAGCTGTCGCCCTGCAAATGCATGCACCGTGTTTGTGCTTAATGTTCTTGTAATTTCCAGCGATCGGGTTGCGCATATGCTTATGCTCGTGCTGGTGTTGTTGTTGTTGTAGCCAAACTGTCTCTGTCAGCGGTTTAAGCTGGACAGTGCTTTTGAGTAGCATGGAATTACCTTGAAGAAGAAATTCATAAGTGCAGGTCACTGCCTTTTGTTTGCAGTTTAAGGTGACCACATGTGAGTTTGGGAGAGACTCACAACAGCATGCTTATGCACAGTATTTTTTTAAAATTATTATAGGGCCAACCTTAATTTTTTAAATTTAAAACTTTGAAATGGTTAAACAGCTCAAACAATCTTGATTGAAATCACTAGCAATTTGCCAATCAAACAATGTTAAATTTTAAAATATAGCTTCCGATAGTACTATCAAATTATCGTCTATCAACACTATCGATGGTCGCAAATATCGATAGTTCTCCAACACTAGAAAAAAGCAGCCGATACAAAAACAAGAATATCGATTGATCAAACAGTCAACCAAAATATCAAAATGAGTTTGACTGACTGTTCGAAAATCGACTAGAAATCGATGTTTTGCTGTGAAGTGTCGAATTTCATGAATTTCTAAACGCTGAGGCACATGTTTATTACATCGTACGCCATTCGTCACCCTTTTTATCTGACACTAACCTAGCGACGCGACGGAAGAAGTTGGCACAATTAAAACTTTCCTGTCGAATAATAAATCAGTCGTTTGGTCATTATCAAACTGGCAGGGACAAATTTTTGTAGATCCAATTTGTTAATGCTCCATTTTTTTTTTTGCCACAATACTACATATCATATGATTAAACGATTTAATAATTTAACACACGTTACGTTGACAGAGACCTACCGAATAGGGTAAAGCCGAATAGTGGCCCTGTAGTTCAACTTTTTTGTCAAGAAAAAAAAAAAAAAATGAAAATTAAATATTGCGGTAGCCATAAATAAAACCTTCCATTGATTACATTCGCATACTTCCGCTACTTTAACCATAACCCGCCACAAAGTATGTCAGAAAAATTTATCCGGGCCTATTACTGTAGTCGCTGTCGAGACAAAAAATAGACGAAGCGACAGATTCGTATTACAAAATGTAGTTGCCGTCGACGCAATATTGTCGACGTCGTCACTAAATACCTCCCAATAAACACAAAAACGATAACGAATTCGAATCGAATTCGAATCGAATTCGTAGAGCGCGAATCGCATTAAGCGAATTCGAATCGAATTCGATTCGAATTCGCGGAAGGCAATTTTCGCGATATCGCGCTTTTATCGTATTTTGCGTTCGATTCGAAGACAAAACGCGATAAAAATTCGAACCGTTTGCAACGAGCTCGCCTCGAGCTGGATTTTTTATCGCGGAATTTATAAGAGTCTTGCCGACTACGGCACACTGTAGGGACGACTTTTTAGTTTTCTATTTTGTAAAGTCCTTGAGGGCTCCCTGAAAAATGGCCCCAATGCAAAATGGCCCCAAACTGAAAATGAAAAAAGGTCCCAAAATTTGGGGTCATTTTGCATTATGAAAAATTACCCCAAATCAAAAATGAAATTTGGCCCCAAAATATAATGAAAAAGGCCCCAAAAACAAAAAGAGGTGGTTGGGACCTTTTTATACCCGTCACACTCTGTGTCGAGGGTATATTGCGTTTGTGTGGTTGTGTGTAACACCCAGAACCAGTCGAGATAGACCATACAAAATGTATATAGAAATGATCAGCGTCACCAGGAGATTCGATTTAGACATGTCCGTCTGTCCGTCTGTCTGTATACTGTTATCTTATCGAAGGAGTTGAGCTATCTTGACAAAATTTGGTATGCGTGCTCACGGGGACATGAGTAAGAACAAGTTCGAGAATGGACCCGATCGGACCATTTTTAAGGGTACCTCTAGTACTAGGGTCTGTTATGAAAATCACAAAAACTGCTCTAAAACCTGAGTTTTTCAAGATATTTTGATGAAATTTGATTTTTGAACATGTTTAAAGGCAAGTAATACGCTTTCAAAAAATTGGAAAAGTAGGCGTGGCATAAGGGCGTTTTTCGAAAATTGTCTCCTACACCCGAAATACAAATGGGACTTGAAAGTTGGCACGTATGCTTCCTTGATAGCCAGTAACGTCCTCCCCAAAAAATTTTTTGATAGAACCATTATTAAGGGTACCTCTAGTACTAGGGTCTGTCACAAAAATCCCAAAAATGCCTCAAAAGCGGACTTTATTGAAATATTTCAATGAAACTTAGAATTTAAGCGTATATATAAGGGTCTGATTAGAATCCCAAAAAAATTGAAAAATTTGACGTGGCAAATGGGCGGTTTTAATAAAGAAATTTAACAAAGGTCGGTATATGGGCCCAATATGTCCTTAAACACCTCTTGATATTAAAAATTATTCGAACATATGATTATGTGTCGGGTATTCTATTGTCAGGCTCGCCTGACTATAACACCCTTACTTGTTTCATTTTCAGTTTGGGGCCATTTTTCATTGGGGCCATTTTTCAGGGAGCCCTCAAGGACTTTACAAAATAGAAAACTAAAAAGTCGTCCCTACAGTGTGCCGTAGTCGGCAAGACTCTTATAAATTCCGCGATAAAAAATCGAGCTCGAGGCGAGCTCGTTGCAAACGGTTCGAATTTTTATCGCGTTTTGTCTTCGAATCGAATTCGAATCGAACGCAAAATACGATAAAAGCGCGATATCGCGAAAATTGCCTTCCGCGAATTCGAATCGAATTCGTTTAATGCGATTCGCGCTCTACGAATTCGATTCGAATTCGATTCGAATTAGATTCGAACTCGTTATCGTTTTTGTGTTTATTGGGTCGATCCATTCTGGCATACTGGTGCTAAGTATTTGAGAAGTATTCGATTCCGTAATGTGCATTTGCGCCGCTGGGTATATAAAATATCGTCGGCTTTAAGTGTAAACCTGCTAAGTCCACTTTTAACGAATTCTGACATTTCAATGTCATTCGAAGGAAACAACCACACTGCATGGTCAGGCAAAAAAACCGTTTTTAATTTCAAATTGTAAATACGGAGAAATTGTTGATGAGTAAAACTGCCAAGTCCAACTGTGGTCAAAGTTCACAGCTAACACCAACAAGTGACTCCAACGTATTTAGCTTTTGTATAGTCCAAAGAATTGAATTTAGAAGAGACTTCATATAGGAAGAAAATAAACTATCCATATTAGGGGTTTCCTTCCTAAGCTTTAAGTCTTCAAAAAAAAAAAAAGAAATGTTTTTTGTTTACACTGTAAAGTTTTGATTCGAGAATTCCATAGCATTGAAGAAATTGAACTATACATTAAGTAATTAGAAGGCTTAAATGGTCTTGAACCCTCTTGAGAGTTGAGTTGAATTGAGTTGAGAGATGAAGACTTCTTCTAAGGGGTCAAGACCCTTGATGCGGCCAGACAGCATTTCGTGCACCTATGTATGTATGTGCGAATGAAATTTGAACATTTGTCGGTCAAGACCTTCATGATGTTTATTTTTATGTTATGATGTTTATTGCAAATGTAAACATGTGGTTGGTCGTGACAAACGATGGCCGTATCTGACCCGCTTTAAAGTGCTTCTGATAAAAAAAAAAAAAAAAAAAAAAAAAACTAAATCGGTTTGATGGCAATATAATGCTTAAAATATTAGCGGGAAGAGAAATATTCGAATTTTATCTTTATGATAACATTTTTAATTAATAAGATTTCAACTAAAAGTCCAAGAACGGGAGCAAGTTTTTGCAAATGAAATATTCCAGAGTAAATTTGAATGCATTCCAAATTGATTTGCTACTGAGAATTCTGTTGAAAATGCTCTGCTCAACCAACGAAATAAAGAGGCCGCAAAAAATAACAATCAAATGAATTTCTTTTTTCCATACAAATGCCTGCGGACTATTTGAATGAATAAACAAATTGCTTTTGAGCGCAATCAATTTTTGAATTTAATCGCTTTAAGACTTCCTCCATACAGTCCAATTACCTGAATATGTTGAAAACATTTTAATTTCTTTCGAGCGCAATTTGATGAAAAAAAAAAAAAAAATAATAATAATAAATAAAACAAAAAAATAAAAAAATAAATTATATAAAAACACTAAATGATGAACTTGATCGAACCCAAATTAAGGTTAAAAAACTCAATCGCTTTTGTTCTCTCTTCCTCGCGTGCTCTCTATCACTTTATTGTTGTTATTCCACGAAAAGAAAATGTGTCAACACCTTCGACTAACGACACGGAATTTATAAATTATAATATATGGAAACATGCGCGATTGCTGTCAAAATGTAAAAATCATACAAAATTTTATTAGAACCTCAATCATTTTGACTTGTCGGTTGCGAAGATTCTTTGTAAAATGCACAATGACCCTAGAACGTTAGTGTGAAAGCGTTCGTGTGTCATCAACTCTTGATGTAAAGATCCTTTACTTTCGGTATTTAGGACGCCAGCTTACCAAATCGAAACTGACAGATATTAAGTCAATCTAAACAATTAATGCTTTAGTCATCAGCTTCTTTGGGTACATTGCCCCATTCGATTGAGATTAATTACAATTGCTTTCCATTACTTGGCGTATCTGGGAATTTATGACTGCTTCAATATGAGGATTCGAAATTATTTTTCATGAATTATTAAAGGTATTTTTTATTTTTATTATTATTATTTTGTTTTTTAATTACAAATCACCATATACACATTCCTTTCTGATGAGTATTGCATTGTATTTTGCGTGCCTTTTAAAATATTGAACTTTGTTCATTTAAAATGCGAATCAATTTTTATAGAATGCGCATGAAAAAAACAATTAAATTTAGTCCTCAAGTCCCTTTGGTTTGTTCTTCGTTCGCTGTCTTGCCATCATAGTACCCAATAGTCGATCATGACCGAATTTTAAGTTTGGCTATCTTCCCTAGTACTACAGCCAATCGTCGAAGCATTATTCGCATTAACTATAAAAGTTGTTCACCTTCCTGAATGATCAATTTTATCTCTTTTATTGCCTTTTTTTATTGCCTTTTTTTATTGTAAAGAAATGAAAAATAAATAATTTCTTGACCTTTTCAGAGCTCCTCGAATCTTGAATACTTATTTTGTTTTTTATTTTTTTTATTCATTCATTTTTTATATTGAACCTTTGTCAGCGAACGGTCAAATCATCATCGATCAATCTGTCGGCCCAATGTGCCGATTTATCAAATTATTTCGCCTACAGCGACATTCAAATTGTGAGTTTGCGCCTGCAACCTGACGTCATTTTGTATATAAATAAAATATTTGAAAAAAAAAAAAAAAAAAAAACAAAAACGGAAGTCTACACTTCCGATAAATACAAAATATACTTAATAATAAATGAAAAAAAAAAACTGCATATTCCTTATTAATGACAATGACAATTAAGACAATGAAAGTGTTTAGTTTGATGTCATTAGAAATGTTTACAGAGATTTTTTTTAATGCACATTTCACGCTTCATTTTTATTAGAAGTCAAACAAAAGACTCAAGCTGCGAACGTGTTCATGGGCAAAATTTCATGCGATATTAATTCATTCTATTGAATGTGGCTGAACCTTTAAAAAGTTGTAATGTGTCGAAAAAAGATAGAAGAAATTAAAACCAGTGCCGTAGCAACCATAGGGGCAGGAGTGGGCTTTGCCCCCCCCACGCATTTTTGTTTTTGCCTATGAAAAAAATTAAAAAAGGGGAAAAAATAAATGACAATCGAAAAAACATGCATTGAAAGCGTGCATGTAATGTGGTTTTAATTAAAATAGACGTTAAAATTGAAAAAATAATTTTGTCCCCCCACGCAAATTGAAAAAAAAAATTTTTTCCCCCACGCAAAACAGAATTGCTACGGCACTGATTAAAACACAAGAAAATAATTTAAAATTTCGAAATTCAAAGAAAAATTTACCTCAATCGATTTTTCGGCGGCCTGAAAAATGGCTCCAATGCAAAATGGGCCCAAACTGAAAATGAAAAAAGGCCCCAAAAACAAAAAGAGGTGTTTTAATCGAAATGAAAAATGGCCCCAAACTAGAAAAACAAAAAAAAAAAAAAAAAACGGCCGTTATGGAATTTAAAAAATGAAAAATGAAAATAGGCCCCAATTTTGGGGTAATTTTGCATAATGCATTATTGCCACACTTTGAAAAATGAAAAAAGGCCCCAAAATTGGAATAGTTTTGCATTATGAAAAATTACCCCAAATCAAAAAATGAAAAAGGCCCCAAATGTAACATAATTTTTGAATAATGCGAAATGACCCAAAAAAAAAAAATGAAAAAAGGCTCCAAAAAAAAAGGAAAAATCGCCCTAAAATTCGTGTTGTTGTTTTCAATAAAAAGTTTTGGGGCCTTTTTGCATTTTCAGTTTGGGGCCATTTTGCATTGGGGCCATTTTTCAGGGAGCGCGATTTTTCTCATTCCCATAAAAAATTAGCTGAAGAAAACGAATCAATTTTCGTGTGACAAAAATCTTGAAAATGTTCTAAGAAGCAGTGAAAAAAAAGCAAAATACTTCAAACTAATTAGTAATTAGTTATTCAATGGAAAATGACGAAATCGAATGAATTCATGAAGAGTCGTGATTTTTTCAAACGTTTCCGTAGATATGGAAGTGGGCCGCGGCGGGAGGCGGCCGGAGGTGGCGTGCGGCCAAAGCATGAATATTCAAATTATTTCGGGTTCAATTGCGAAAACTTGAACTTCTGTAGTTTTTATATTTTCATAATTTAAATAATTAATTAAAAGAGCTTTGCTTTTGACATTAATAAATATTTTCAACCGAAAAGCAACAAACACAATCGAACCGAATGAAATGGTTGTTGTGACAAAGCGAACGCATAATTGTGAAGAAGCTGCTGCTTTGCACAGACGGCTTTAATCGATTTCCGAATGAATTTTTAGTCATTTTGATCATCGAAAGTATTGATCGAGATGCGTTTGAATTTATTGTTGTTGTTGTTGTTGTTTTTCCCTTGCATTTTTGGTTTTCATTTACATAATTTTTCTATCGTAATTAAGAAGAAATTGGCTTTAGTTTTCATGGCTTTTTCGTTTGGTTTTCTTCGAAATGTATTTTTTATAATGAATTTTCTCAGTGAAACAAATTTACTGCCGATCAGCCGGATGGTCAAATGTGAACAATGGGTTAATAGAATACACTAAGGTCACGCACACATTGCAATGCATTGGTGGGTAAACTTGGCCAGGGGAGCTTCTTTCCTAACTTTCCGTCAGTATTGGGCACACATATATGAAAATAGCCCTGCAGTCGAAATGGTAACTATGGTGTACTTAACTACATTAGATGATGTATAGAATGCCGATCCGTTCCTGGCAATAACATCGCCATGTTAAACTCGACAGCATTGTGATTAGGTGAGGGACTGATGCACCCACCAGTGACTGATGAAATCGTTAGTCGAAGGGCTAGAATTTTGAGCCTATTCGAGCCCAAAAAGACCAGCACTTATCGAAAATATTAATATTATAGATGCTTCAATGTGGGAGCGTTCGGCACAAAAGGGTTGGCGTAAGAACTTGTGAGAAATGCCGTAAATGATTTTTTTTCTTAACCATTCGACTTATACGTTATTCGCCTCACACAATCGAATTAAGTAAATTGAATAAATTGAAATTAAAATTAAATTAGGTTACATTGAAATCGAGGGCATCGGCCCAACGTTCGGTTGATAGTGGTAAGGCGTGAAGTAAAAGATCAACTTGAGTGCGAATTATTAAAATGATTGGATCGAAAAGTCCGATAAATGTTGAAAAAAAAAATAATAAAAAATCCCAATTCTGTGATACGTCCAAAATATAAGCGGAGGACTCATTCGTTAGAAGGACTTCCACGATCTATTGATTCGAAAAAAAAGCTTCCATTTTTAGCAGAGGCTTTACTTTTTAACATAAGTTTGCAGTCTCAAACTAAAATACTTACTGAAGGCTTAAAGTGTGGGCAGGTCCCTCTGACGTACATCCCATTTGGCAGATCTTTGATTTCTTGAAGACGAAGCGAGATTCTCTCCCGCCAAGGGCAAGGTTCCTGACATGCAGCCAGGGGGGAGGTTGTAGGAGTTCAAGGCCCCTCTATTTCTTCCAATTCGCTTCTTTTAAGTTACAAAATAATTATTCAAAAGTTCCATAGTTCATCTGTCCTCATCTGTCTTTTGACGCACAAGGGGATAGGTCTGCTGGGGATTTTATTGTGAATTCCTCCAACATTTTCAAGGTGCTTGAAATTCCGTCTAATTGTTATTTTTTTCTTGTAAATTTTTTTTTTTGTTCTTAACAATCGTGCTTTTACAGTGTCAACATTATTGCACAATGACAACCAAACAAAAAAAACTTAACAAAAAAAAAATAAAAAAATTAAAAATAAACAAACAAACAAAAAACACTTCCCGTATGAGTTTTTCAAAGTTTCGATCAGATGGGGTACAACAAATAAGAGGGGGACAGTTATGGAGGAGAATGGCTTTCATTATTCATCATTGCAAATATACTCGAAGCCCGTTAATAGTGTAGAGATGACCTTCAACGGAAAGCAAATGAAACTTTTCGGCGGCCAGTCAACTTACGCATCGAATGTCGCGTCGTAATTTAAAAAAAATGTTTTTGAGAAACCGCAGGGGCTGGCCACTTATCCCTGCTAACCTGAATATACGAATAATTTTCCAAACGGGGCCACAATCAGCCGCCGGCCAGGTTAGTAAGAATTCGGTAAAGTTCAGCATCCCCGCATGGAATTTTGTGGCGTTTATTTGAATTTATCTCTTTCTCTCTCTCCCTCGCTCTCTCTCTCTCTCTCTCTCGTCTCTCTCTCTCCTTCTCTCTCTCTCTGGGTGTATGTGTGTGTGTGTGTGTGTGTGTGTGTGTATGCCTTTTTATCGGTTATCAACCGCAGTGTTGGCCAATGATCTCGCCTTCCATGTAACCTAATTACGACAATTAAATTTATATTTTCGCATATAATTTTTTGGGCCTCAGTTTGTTTTATTCGATTTTAATATTTATATTGAAATTTATTTATTTATTTACTTTTTTTAATTCAAGAGTCAAATGTTTTGATTAACTTTGCCCTCTTTATTTTTGAGGGAAACAGATATAGGTACATATAATACAAATGTTTTGAATTTTTTCTTTGAAATTATTCACATCGTATTGGTATGTACTTCCATTCAATTGTAATAAGTTGATTAAAGGCGAACGGTCTCACAATGGCTCTGCTCTGCTCTGCAAGATCGATATCTATTTATGTATGTATATAAGTATTTATGAATGTATGTATGATTGAATATAGCCAACTTCACTTTATAAAGAATCCACTAAATTTATACTACACGCAATAGTAAATAAATATTTTAAAAAATAAATCTGTGCTCATATGGAAGACAAGCTTAAATCGACATAAGCTAGAATTGAGTTAATGGTGCGGAAGCAGAGGAATTCGAAGTCAGGTGCTTTTGTGTTCTTAGCTCGATTTCTTTAAAAAGATTTTTCTACGGAGTTATGGGGAGAGAGGCGGAGAGAGAGCACGTGAGAGAAAGAGAAAGGAAGAAAGAGTAGGGCAGAGGATACCAAAGGAAGACAGAGCAAGAGAGTGCGGCAGAAAAAGAGTGAGAGGGGGAGAGCTAGGGTGCGGGTCAGAGAGGGAAAGAGAGGGCAAGAGTGGGAGAGAGAGGGAGAGAGAGGGAGAGAGAGGGAGAGAGAGGGAGAGAGAGGGAGAGAGAGGAGAGAGAGGAGGAGAGAGAGGGAGAGAGAGGAGAGAGAGGGAGAGAGAGGGAGAGAGAGGGAGAGAGAGGAGAGAGAGAGGGAGAGAGAGGGAGAGAGAGGGAGAGAGAGGGAGAGAGAGGGAGAGAGGAGAGAGAGGGAGAGGAGAGGAGAGAGAGAGGGAGAGAGAGGGAGAGAGGGAGAGAGAGGGGAGAGAGGGAGAGAGAGGAGAGAGGGAGAGAGAGGAGAGAGAGGGAGAGAGAGAGGGAGAGAGAGGGAGAGAGAGGGAGAGAGGGAGAGAGAGGAGAGAGAGGAGAGAGAGGGAGAGAGAGGGAGAGAGAGGAGAGAGAGAGAGAGGGAGAGAGAGGGAGAGAGAGGGAGAGAGAGGGAGAGGAGGAGGAGGGAGAGAGAGGGAGAGAGAGGGAGAGAGAGGGAGAGAGAGTGGAGAGAGAGGAGGAGAGGAGAGGGAGAGAGAGGGAGAGAGAGAGAGGGAAGAGAGAGGGGAGAGAGAGGGAGAGAGAGGGAGAGAGAGGGAGGAGGAGAGAGGAGAGAGAGAGGAGAGAGAGGGGAGAGAGGAAGAGGAGAGAGAGGAGGGAGGAGAGAGGGAGAGAGAGGGAGAGAGAGGAGAGGAGAATGGGAGAAGAGGAGAGAGGGAGAGAGAGGGAGAGAGAGGGAGAGAGAGGGAGAGAGAGGGAGAGAGAGGGAGAGAGAGGGAGAGAGAGGGAAAGAGAGGCAGAGAGGGAGAGAGAGACCGGGGCCTAAAAATATTTATTAGGAAGCTCTAAATTAATATTTGCAAATTTGTGGTTATTGATTTTTGACACAATAGGTTCCTTCGGAGGTGATGCGTAGCTCGTCAGGTCTGCTAGTAAATATATAAAATAAAAAAATTATTTTACATTCGCCATTGTGATCGCGAAAGCTTTTCTCTCTCTCCCACAATGAGCTGGGTCAGTCATGTTTGCATTCAACGCTTTTCACAAACACCTGATATTTTTCAGTCTGTCTGCAATTGTTATTAACAAAATTCGTATTCAATGTTTTGGCTGTCACAAAACAGAAATAACAAAAATACGCAATTAAGGGTGTTATGGTAGAGTTATGTTAGTCAGGCGAGCCCGACATATTTACATTACCGAACAGATTGTAATTTTAAAAATTTTTTTTGCTAAATATGCCTGAAGATTTACACCAACTATGAAAAACTATTCAGGGGATTTTTAGTAGGGTAAAAAATATCCATATACAGAGTAGTCTCTCCTTGCGGGCACTCCTCCTAGGCGGATATATTTTCGCCCGCTTAGGTGTCCGCTTAAAAGAGAGTACACTGTATACTTAAGGAACCTGTGTTCAATTCCTATTTGAATTTTGCATATAAGAGACCATGTTTGATAACCATCTTCTTGCCACGCCCACTTTTTCAACAGCAAAAACTCCCTCAAACCAAGCACAACATTCAAATTCCATCAAAATATCCCAAAAAAAATAAGTTTTTACAGCAATTTATATAAGTTTCATAGCAGACCCTAGTACTGCAGGTACCCAGATGGCATCCAGACAGACACACAGACAGATAGACAGAAAGGCAGACCAGTCGCATAGCGACACATTTCGACGTCCGGTGCAAAAAAGGGGAGTGCCAAAAGTGGTGTGAGGAAGTGCCACCAATAAATAAAAATTATAATATGGTTTCGCGCCTGGGCCTGCAGCCCCCTTCGACCCGCCTCACTACGCTACTGAGACCGATGGCCGGACATGGCTGAATCTTTTCTAAATATTTCGTATAGTCGATCTCGAATGGTTGTGGGTGTAACACACGTACGCACAAACATACAACACCCGCGACATAGAGTGTGTCGGGCAGTAGAAAAAAATTGAAGTGATGTAATACGATTCCACACTCGGACTCATTCGAGCACTTGCAACATTTTACCTGCGCACTGCTCTTGCCCTTCGTCAATCTTCGATGAAAGCAACAGAGACTAATCAAGGAAAAAGCCAAAACAATGGCACTAACGTTAAAAAATTTCAAACTAAAAAAAACAAAAAAATAGAAAAAGAAATGAAATCATTACAAATTGTATAATAAAACCAAAATTGAAAATGTAAAAACCATAAGCAACCACCAAAAAAAAAAACAAAAAACAAAAAAATCATTTGATTTATAACGATAGACAAAAAAGTAAAAACAAGCCGAATCAAGAAAAGTAAAAACTCTCAAACTTCGGATCGCAAGACGAAAAATCCAATTCAATATCGTCCAATTTGACCAAACGGATAACCCGCAAAGCGGACAAGAAACGGGAGTTCAAGAAAATCGATCGAAGAAAAATGCAGTAAAAAAAACCTCAAACAAGAAACGAAAAACAGAGCAAAAAATAACAATAAAAAAATATGTAAGGGTGTTATAGTTAGCCCGCACAATACCCGACACAGATACACATGTTTAAATAATTTTCAAAACACGCCCGAAATTCGGGACCCTTTAAATAGAATATTCTAAAGACTTTTAACGGCATAAAGGGCCCCATATACCCACTTTTCTATAATTTCTTCATGAAAACCGCGTGGCTATGGGCGCCCAATTTTCCAATTTTTTTTGGAATTCTAATCGGAGGCTTGAATATACGCTGAAATTCTAAGCTTCATTGAAATATTTCGAAAAAGTCCGATTTTGGGGCAGTTTTTGGATTTTTGTGACAGACCCTACCACTGGAGGTACCCTTAGAAATGGACCAATCAAGAAAATTTGTGAAGAGGATGTTTATGGCTGCAAAGGAAGCATAAGTGCCAAATTTCGTTCAAGTCCCATTTGAATTTCGGGTGTACGAGACAATTTTCGAAAAACGCCCTTCGGCCACGCCCACTTTTACCATTGCCTTCGAATTTGTTGAAATGTCAAATTTCATCAAAATATCTTGAAAAACTCCGGTTTTAGAGCAGTTTTTGTGATTTTCATAACAGACCCTAGTACTGGAGGTACCCCTAAAAATGGTCCGATCGGGTCTATTCTCGAACTTGTTCTTACTCATGTCCCCGTGATTTCGTCAAGATAGCTCAACTCCTTCGATAAGAAAGCTATGGCACTGTGGCGCTGTGTCTCCCGGTGGCGCCGATCATTTCCTTACACATTTTATATGGTCTATCTCGAGTGATTCTGGGTATTACACACAACCACACAAACGCAACATTCCTTTCACACAGAGCGGTATCGGTTATAACAACAACAACAAAAACGCTAGTGCAGAATTAAAGCCCAAAATAGAGCATTATTATGTCAGCGGGCTAAAATGCAAAAATCGATATTTAAGCCCAAATCTAAATGCAAAGTAGCCAGCCACATCAAAACCGAAAATTCCCAACTAAAGGCCGTATCGCAATAAAGTCCGTCCGGCATCTGCTCCTCCGTACCTCCCGCCGTCCCGCCGTTCCGCCGTCGCGCGGACCCTCCGACCGATCGTCGGCGGCCAAAACCAAGCAAATGCCATGCCAAATAAACGCCGCGAATAGCCCAAGTAAATCGTGTCGAATCGGTTCGGCCGAGATCGAGATTTGGTTTTGCATTCGGATTCGAGCGAACGCAAATGTTACAATTTTTCCTCCTAAAAAAATTCATAATTTCTGTTGCTGCATATTCGTATAAATATGCATAGAAGTCGAAACTCGAAAGAAACAAAAACGAAAACGAACAAATATGCAAGCCACAAGAGCCTGAATTCGACCGAGCTTGCATTATCTTGCATTAAACTTACGCCTGTTTATGTTTTTACGGACAAGTAGCTTTATATTGCAACAATCAATAGCGCCACGCTTGGATAACGAGCTATTCAGAAGAAGAAATTAAGTCCGAGTATGCACTCAGTATGATTTCTTTAATGGATTTGCGCTAACAATTTTCATAAGTACTAACAATGGTCGGAACAATTGGAAGAAACTTGCCTGTAGAGCGAAAGGGAGGCGGAGCAAAGTATGTTGGTAGACAGAGCGGTGGGTAGATAAAGAGCCAGATATAGAATACATATAACGAATTCTTCCAAGGGACCGGAAATAAAATTCGTTACAGAGAGAATCAGCCCCGGACTGGCCCACCGGCCAAACGGGAGAATGCCCGGTGAGCCCTCAAGGTAGAGAATATACAGCCCTATTCTAAATGAATATTCGCGGGGAATTTTTTCTCCAGAAATTTTACTCCTCGGAAAAAGGATGTATGTATGTATTCTAAGTGAAATCAAAAAAAAAAAAAAAAGTGTGATGAATTTTGCTTAAAAAGTCTAAAATACTTGGTTCCTTTATATTGACTTCCCCCGTGTTCTAAGAATGGGAGAATTTTTTTTCAATCCGCAGGGAAAAACTCCCCGGGAATATTCAGAATCGGGCTGATAGTATGGCATCCTAAGCATTAAGTATAGGGGGCCCTTCAACTCGTCTGTCCGATAGGCCCCTAGGATCCCAGTCCGGGCCTGGAGTGCATTCGTTATAAGCAGATAAAAAAGGCACTGAAAATGTAGCGAATGTAGCCTTCGTTATACAAGGGGTTCGTTACAGAGAGTGTCGACTGTATTAAGAAAGCTAAAGGGATATAACTAGAACTGTCGAGTGAAATAGAGATACAATTGACAGATATAGAGAGACATAGCGTTACCTTAATATAGAAAGGCCCCAACTAACATTTTTTCCTAACTTCACTTTTTTCCATATTTCGATATACCGCCCCCAAATACCCACCATGATAAAAAAATTAAGGTTCTTAGATCCAAAATAACACAATACAACCATTTGAAAAAGAACTAACTCGCTTCTATTGTGGTAGCTAAATTTCACAGTTTTGGACTCACCGAGTTGAACTTTAGAACAGAGCTTACTGCTGTGCCCCAAAATTAGAAAAATTGAACACTGATATGCTGCTACGCCTACTTTTTGCTTCACGTCCACTCAAATTTAATAAATAGAACACTTATGAACCCCCTGAAAATCGTATGAAAAATTCAAATACACTGGGGAATGTTATTTATTTGTAAAATTAAAATGTGTTCTTAACACAAAAAAAAAAAAAAAAAAAAAAAAACCAGCCCAGCCTTAGGAGAGAGCCCAATTCTGTCAGAAATAAAAAACTTCATATAAAAAAACGCTTCAGAAATGAATCAGAAATTTTCTGAAGCGTTTTTTTATATGAAGTTTTTCATTTCTGTTTCATTTCTGACAGAACTGGAGAGAGCCCCTTACCAAAGAAAAAAATGTGAGATTAGAAAAACACTCAAATTCATCGCACAAAATTACCCCAATCTCATCGGTTTGATACGAAGATTTACGTGAATTTTTGGTAAATTTTCGCAGTTAATATCGCGTAACGGCTCTTTGATATGACTCTTCGCAATTCATCTATTACGAAACCGACATATGTAAATACCGGATATAAGCTATTTCCTAAAAGATCGAAGCATTGTATGGAAGACATCACTCCTGTTTGTCTTAAAGGAAAAAAAATTCTGATCACAAAAAAAAACTTGGATCATTTAGACCATTTAAAAAATTGATGCCTCCTAACTGCGCTCATTTGTATGATAGTTTACTCTGTGCAACATAATTTCCATGAATTTTCCGTTTAATATACAGTACACTCGGGATAACGTCAACTAATTAAAACCGCGAGTGTTGACGTTTACCAGATTGTTGAAGTTTATGATTGTCCTAAATTTAGACCAAAATAAAGTTGGAATTATACTTTTAAACGTTATTTTAGTATTCGTACTTAAACCAACCAATAATCTGATTCAAACAAAATTTTATGTACTTATTTGGAAAAATTTTAAAAATATTTTATATGAGATCATGCCACTTTCGGTTTTTTAGAGATCATTTTATACGCGCAACGTCAACAAGTTCGCAAACACAACTGAACAAAGAGAGCAAAAACTACATTGTATGCACAAAGGGAGAATCCCGGAACTCTGAGGATTCGTATTCTACAGGGTGTCCCGTTCGGAATCAAATTCCTTAAAAGGGGTGGTAGTAGGGGGTCCAAGATGAACAAAAAATCGTATGTGAGGGTGCACCCCTGAGGAGTTATATAGCTTTAAAGCTTTTTGACACTAAGTCCTGAAAAACAATTCTCCCACTCCAATGGTTAATTGTAGAAAACAAATTTTTTAATGTAGTTTGAAAGCCAATTGTATGTGCTTTTAGGCAAAATTAAATTAATGGTAAAACTTTGACCCATTGAGGGAAAAATAAACGGTCAAAGTGAAAAAATCTGAAAAAAACTTTCATTTTTTTTTTTTTACTTTGGAAGCCATTTTGGTATGAAAAGTGTCCAATTAACACCCGAATTTTTTATTTTATTTAAAATGCTGGATCGATTACCTTTAATTTGGTACCCCATATGTCAACAGAACACCCTGTCTACGTAATTCCAGCTAAAATTTTCTTTTAAGCAGAGTTTACCTTTTGGAGCTTTTTGGTTTTGTTGACGTTTTAGAATAGTCAATGTAAATAAAAATGTGTTGACGTTTTGGGGTGTTGACGGAATAGGGGTTGACGTTATCCCGAGTGTACTGTATTTCTATTTAAATTTATTCTTCGGATGATTCCACGATAAACGATCCCTCCCGTGGGACCGTATTCATGGAATTGTCCCTTTATATTTTGAAAACTTTTTTTATAGTTATCATGATTATTTTGCGATAAAGTGCAACCTTTCACTTGATTCAAAAAGCCCCAACTTACAATTACTTCTACGAAATTCACACTCAAAAAGCCCTACATATATGACATAACTTTATTTAAAAAAAAAATTAGAAATACAATTTCGTTTGAGTACTCCATTTTTTCTATGGTTTTGACCTTAAACTGCACCAAAAGATATTTCGTTTCTTTATTCTTTTTGGTTTTCATCAAGTTTTTTCTCTCTCCTGTAAAATTCGAAATTTGTTAGGGCCTTTCACCATTCAGGCAACGCATAGCGTTATATTTGTACTTATTATTTTTCCCAAAGAAGCTGTAGCACCCTTGCTACGGTCGAAGTGTTAAAAAAAAAAAACAATATGGGGAACCGGAAAAACCGCAAAATTTTTAAATGTAAAATTCAACAGGAATTCCTGCAAATATTCAACACATGGCCATATATGTTACCAGTTACAATCATAAGTGCTTATGATAAATAAGTCGAAATTTGATTTTTCGGTATTCTACCTATAGATGGCGATGGTTCGAACGAGTTCGGTTTAATGGCACCTAGTACACCACTCAAATTTTTCAAATTCCGTCGACTGAGGCACAGGTCAAGATGCCAGGGGTAGTGGGGGTATGCTGGTCGATGACGAGTGATGATAAAGGGGATGAGGTCTCAAATGGTCCAAAACATGCTGACGTAATATATGGACGGCCCCTATACAATTTATGAACGTCTCTCAAAACCAGACAAACCAACATGAAAACATTTTCGAGCTTCATCAAGCTTCATCAATGACCAACCATCATCCATATCCAATGTTCTTAACGAAAGGACACCGAAAAAGCTTCATCAAACTTAACTGAAACCCTCGTAGGCTAGGCGACCAAAAATTGCTCCCATGTATCCAATGACCTTTGTAAAGCCATATATGTTATTTAGGACAATGCTAAAAATTATGTGAAGATGTTTGATGGCATCTTCCTATGACACAGGTATACAAGGTTTTGGACCAGAGAAACTGGATAGCGACCCTATAGGAATTTTTCGTGCTGATTCTGAATCTGGTATCCGTTTTTCTCTATCACGTCAAGTTTTTGAGAAATCGTTAAATAACGGTTTTTGACATTTTTACCTATAGTCTATGTCAATAATGAGGTCGTAGACCCTATATGCCTTAACCGATTTCAAAGTTTTTGGTACTCATATGAAAGAAGAATGACAACGCAACATATCCTTATACACAAATTTGGAATTGATTCAGTAACTTGGAAGCTATAGGGCAAAAAACGCGATGCTGATTTCCAATTTTTAGCGATTTTGTTTAAAAACTTGAAATTCAAATGGTTATAATTTCTGAACCAAGGCTGGTATTCCAGGTCTTAATACTTTGAATGAAAGAACAATCAATTGAAAAAGTTTTGAGCCTAAAACAAAAAAAAAACCGTTGCGTCGTTCTAATTTTATGAGGATTTTCGCTGAAAATGACAAAAACGAATTTTTATTTTTGGTATATTCTTCGCTCGTTCATATGTATATTTCAGTTCGAATTGTGTATGTTGGTAAAACTGGCTTAAAAAACATAAAACTTAAATTCTATTTTAAACCTATCTTTAAAGCTAAAACCAATTTAAACTTTAAAAATGAACAGAATTTGAACTGAGCCTTTTGTATTGTTTACTATCTGTTTCGCGTATAAGGGACCAGCAATAGTCACTCAACATTCCTTCATCCCAAAAGCCCTTATAAAATTATCGAAAAATGGGAGTTCGGATGTCACTAAAAACACATTTCCTCCACTCACATTTGGATTTCTTCCCCGAAAACTTGGGCAAAACTAGCGACGAACATGGAGAGCGCATTCACCAGGACCTACAGAGGATTGAAAAAAATTGGAAATCAGCATCGCGTTTTTTGCCCTATAGCTTCCAAGTTACTGAATCAATTCCAAATTTGTGTATAAGGATATGTTGCGTTGTCATTCTTCTTTCATATGAGTACCAAAAACTTTGAAATCGGTTAAGGCATATAGGGTCTACGACCTCATTATTGACATAGACTATAGGTAAAAATGTCAAAAACCGTTATTTAACGATTTCTCAAAAACTTGACGTGATAGAGAAAAACGGGTACCAGATTCGGAATCAGCACGAAAAATTCCTATAGGGTCGCTATCCAGTTTTTCTGGTCCAAAAGTTGGCCTTTATTTGTAAACTTGTGTAATGCATTGCTTTTCAACTCGCAAAACGATGAACATGAGATTGCCTTATTTTGGTGGCACTACCCATAAGTACCCAGAGGAAGGCCTATTTCTGATCACGGTCTTTCGCTTTTTGAATCGCTCTGACGAAGTAGCGAAGGTTGAATATTGAATATGCATTGCAAAAAAAAAAAAAAGTCAAAACTCTCGTTAATCCACGAGCTCTTCCATAATAATTTTAAATTCATTAGGGCAATAATTGGAGGTCCTTAACTTTTCGCGTGACACAGTCCAAAACGCGCTCGTCGTTTTAATTCCTCTTTGCTTCGTTAGTTGTTCATGCCTTCCCTTCATATTCTCGCTTAAGCTCAAGCTCTCTCTCTCTCTCTGTCTCAGTCTCTGTCTCTCGTCCAGTAGTGTCGTTTCCGCTCTCATTTTGAAATAGATTTTTTTTATATTGTATATTTTTACCCCGCTCTTCGTTGCAGTCAGCGCATGGCTTTGTTGTTGGTGTTTTGCGGAGTTACGAAAATGCAAGTTGTTAACGTTTTCGCTTTCGTTTTAGCCAAGTTAAGCTTGAATCGAAATGCACTCAAAAACTCAATGGAAGCAGCGCAAAGAGAGAGAGAGAGAGAGAGAGAGAGAGAGAGAGGGAGAGATAAAGATCGAGCGAGCGGGCTCAAGTTCACTTTGAGAGGCGCTCTCGCGCTTCACGAAACAACGGTTAGGAGTAAAGTGCTAAGACGCACGCTTAAAGCTGCAATTTAAGCTTTCAACTCTTTCTTAGTTTTTGTCTTCTCTTTTGCGGTTATTGTTCCTCGTTTCGTATTTACACCTTTTTCGCTAGGCTTAAGCCGTTTTCGACTTTACGGCTTATACAAAACAAAATAAGTGACGGCGATGGTGGCGGCAACGGCAACGGCAACGGCAATGGCGGCGGCGGCTGCGGCGACGGTGGCGGTAACGGTGTTGTCTTGATCGCCGCGATACGAGTGTGTAGCTCAACTTCACTTCCTCCGACCGCACCGGATTTGAGTACGCGGAACGCTCGGCGCTTTAAGCCGTTCGAACGGCGCAGTTGGGCGAACTTTTTGACTTTAGTGTGCGCCGACCAGTTTAGGCAGACGGCCACAAATCGGTCTCGATTTTTTTTCTCCTTGCGGTGGTCGATCTCGTCGCGTTCAAATCACTCAAAGTGCGCTTAAAATAAAAAGCGAAAAAAAAAAATAAAAATTTAATATTAATTGTTTACAAAGAAGAATGAAAAAAGAGATGATCTTTTAAACAAAGGAAAAATTCTAAGTGCGCTCAGAATCGCAGTCAGAATCGCAGTCAGAATCGCAGTCAAGCATCCGAATCTGAGTTTAAGAAAAGTGGGAGAAAGGCGATTTCTCAATTAAGAATCGATCGATCGAGTAAACTCGTTCCGACAACAACAACAACAACAACAACAAGAATCAAACAAAAAATAAAAATTTTAAAAATTAAAAAAAAAAAAAAATTCAGAAAAAAGTGACAAAAATAATTGAAAATAAAAGCAATTAAAAAATCAATGAATTTCATTTCGATATGAGTAAACAAAAGAGCTGAGGAGAGCAGCAACAATTCCTTTTCTTTTCTTTTCTTTTCGTTCTTTTTTGTTTTGTTCTTTGTCAGATCAAAAGTGCAAAAAGGAATTTCGAAATTTATGAATTTGTTTTTCTTTTTCGCTGCCACTCTCGATCGATTCCATCGTCCGTGCTTTCGCTTTTGTTCTCGATCGTTTTCACTCAAACGGACAGGATGGTAATTACGAAAATGATTTTATCGATGATTAACAGCAGCATTCGCGGTCGCAGAGAATTTTGAATTTCTGAAGAAAAAACAAAAAACTCTCGCGTATTTAATAAATGTATGCATCGCAAGGCGCGTTTAATTGCTCGAGTGATCTGAAAACAGTTGCAGGCCTATTATCCTGGACTGATCTTCATATTAAACCGGGCAAGGAACAAATAGCAAATTCGGAATTTCATAATTTCACAATTTCACAATTTTACAATTTGAAATAAGAAAAAACACGCAAAAATTTTCAACTAAAAATTTAATAAAAAACAAAAAAAAAAAATACAAAACAAAAAGGAAAGAAACGAAAAACCCATATAAAACGGATAACGCGATCAATTGTCGTCCTGCCAAACGTGTTCGAATAAATCGAAGAAAAAGAACAATAAAAAAAAAAAACTGACGCGAATATTGAATTCAAGTCGTTTTAGTTTCGGATCCGGACCAAAAATTAACTAAGAAACCGTAAAGCGGACCAAGAACCATCATCGTGCAATTCGATAATAGATCCTTTTCAAGGCTGAACTTTCTGATCAGATTTTCCTGATCCGTGCGGATACAAATTTCGGTTAGTGAAATGAATTTCATAAACAAAAATTTTCCATGGTGTATTTAACAAGGTGGTGCAGAAAATTTTTTTTTAAAAATTCGGAAATATCAAAATCAGCTCACGTTTGCTTCAATTTTGTTCAAATATACAAATTTCAAATTTCGTTCAAAAATTTTAGCGTTCGAAATTCAATACAAAGTTTGGACAGTCCTGAGTTGAAAAAAGAAAAGGAAGAAGAAGAGCAGCTCCTACTGCCACCACCAAGGGGTATTTAACAATATCAAGTTTGTCTTCTTCTTCCTGAAACTAAACTGTCAAACTATATGAAATTTTTGGAATTTTTAGTTTCCTTGCAACAACAAAGCAATGTGTTTGTTTGAGATTTGTTTTTTTTTTCTTTCTTGTTGTAGAACTGCCTATCACCTTATCAAGGTGTATTTAATAAGGTGGTAGCAGTAGCACATCTGTCTTCTTCTTATTTTATTATTTTCCCATTTAAATGTCACAAATTTTATTTTTTTCAAAATTTGTTTTTGTATTCATTAGTTGATATTAAAATTTTTGTATTCACAACAACATATTTGACATTTGGACGTACTCGGCACAACAAAAACCTCCCTGTTGTTTTTGTCGAGTTGTATTTGTTGTAGAACTGCTATCACCTTATTAAATACACCTTGTCACCTTATTAAATACACCTTCAAATTTTTCGAATTTAAAATGTTTCGAATATTTTCTTTCTATTTGCTTTAAAGGGACTCTCTCCAGCTCTGTCAGAAATGAAACAGAAATGAAAAACTTCATTAAAAAAAAATCTTCAGAAAATTTCTGACTCATTTCTGAAGCGCTTTTTTCTATGAAATTTTTCATTTCTAACAGAACCCGGAGAGAGCCCCTTAAACTTAAAATGAAAGAAAATGGAAAATTACTAATATTAGTCCTTGAAGGTTGTTCCTTGTGAATATGTTCGAAAGAGGAACATTATATTATCTTTAATAATTAAAGCAGAGTCATTTATTTATCCGCTCTGCGAAAAGGCGAAAAGCTCACGGCGAATAGCAGATAATTCTTTTGGGCAGAAGAAAAGCAACACTTCGTAGGCATTTGGCTTAGGATAAAATGTCAAGGCTATTTCCTTTGGCCTGTGGATCGGTCTCCTTGCAATTGCTTTTATTTTGCCGCGCAGAACCTCATCCCGTTTTGCGGCTTTAATTCGATTTTAAGGAGCTGAATTGTACGCTCTTGTGAAGTGTTCTCGGATTGGGGTTTCTAAAGATTTTGATTTAATTTTTGCATTCAAATGTAGGATTTATCGCGGAGAATGCAATCGATAGGACAAAGTGACCAAGTTACAAAAGTGGCCAGAAGAAGATTTTCATAAATTTTTGCCGATTCGCAAAAGGATTCTGTTGCCCCACTTGAACGTTCTAGTTCCGAAGCCGCTAGGCATTAATGCTACTCGAAAACTGTTAAATCAACTGGGAATTGTGTTTCTTTCTCTCTCTCTCTCTCTCTCTCTCTCTCTCTTTCTCTCCCTCTAGGCACCTGTCTATTGGCACTCTAGGCGCCACTACTGTTAATTGTCATGCAGCCCCCTTCATTTGGGCGGTGCTCAGGGACGGACTGGGGGTAAAAGGGCCCACCGGGCGTTTGAAAAATTTGGCCCTGTTACCTAAGCAAAAAAGAAAACCTAACAGCTAAATAGCACAGAGCGCTGGGGGCCCACCGGGCATTTTCCCGGTGCCCGTAGGCCCAGTCCGCCCCTGGCGGTGTGTTTTGTAAGAGATGGCCAATGCTACCAAAAGATATCGCACTACGATCTGAACAGCATGAGCTCGATAAAAGTACTCCATAAATGAAATTCCTAAGGAAAGCGGTGGGATCGTTTGGAATTCGTTTTTCCTATAGCGAAATAAATTAACCCTTTAAAAGGCGGAAGAAAAAATCGCATTCATATGACGGATGTTAGTAGAGAAGCAGTAAAAACTTAGACGGCATATACTTTTCTTTGCTTTTTCTTGGCTACGGGCATGTGATATGATGGTAGCCTTTTTCGCTCTTCTTCGTGCGACCCTCGTCGAAATTTCTTTTCTTATATTCTGAATTCTGTCTTAAGTCGGAGTTCATAGTTTTGGGAATAATTTTGCTTCGTGGCAGAAAGTGTTACGCCCTTGAAATGAGTGATTTTCAAAAAAGAATAACCGGAGTCCTGAAATTTTCCCGAGTCTCTGGGCTCCACTGAAAGGAATTTTATGGATTTCATTCATTTGTGGTTCAAGAGGTCTTGTTATTTTTGTTTTTAGAAAAAGAAAATCTTTGAATAAAGAAATTCATTGAATTGATGAATATAAGTTAATGGGAAATAAATGCCGCATAAAGTTCAGTATAAGGGGCTTTTTCCACTACAGACGCATTTAGCATTTTTCAGCATTTTTAAAAAATGCTCAAAAATGCGGCTTTGAATTACATGTAATTGTTGTTGTTCTTAAAACAGCATTTTTCAGCATCTTGAGAAAATGCGATAAAAATGCTAAAAACCGTCTAGTTTTCATTGATATTTTCTTCAAATTTTTAACATTTCAAAGCCTACTTCAAAGAATTCAAATATTTTTCCGAACAAAAATTAAAATTTTCACAAAATGCTAAATGCGAAACGCAGTGGAAACGGGTCTAGCATCTTTAAAGATGCAAATGCTAAATGCGGTGTAGTGGAAATAGCCCCTAATTTGAATTTTTGGGTGCTCTGCTCGGGAAATCGAATAGTTTTCTTTTTAAAAGCAGAAAATTATTTATTTTTGTTTCGTGAGAAATCGTAAAACGTGAAGACAATCTCCAATGCCAACGATCGTGATCAATCCTTCTATGTTTCAATGCTCTCTATTTTTTAAAAGAATTCAAATTTTGTTTTTTTCAATTTCTTAAAAAAGACTCTTCCTGCGGTGCTGCTTTATAATCGATTAAATATTTATATTCAGGGGTGTCGCGGAATCCGATAGCTGTCGGAATCGGAATAAAAAACGATCGAAATTTAATACAGAATTTACAAATATTGTTGTTTTTGGTTTTGAATCGGAACTATTATCGCTTCTCAATTGCACTGAACCCTATTTTATCCGGCTGTCTATGAAATATATATGAAAATTCAGTCGACTAAAATTCCGATTCCGACAGCTATCGGATTCTGTGACAACCCTGATTAATATATTATTTGATAACTGGAAATTCAATAATTTAAAGATAATTTTCCATGTTTAGTTTACATTTGTGTGCAAAAGAACTTTTACAGCATCCGCTGGATCTGTAGAATTATCATTAAAATTATGCTTTGTGTGCCATTCCGGAACTGCCGATCAGAACAGAGATTCTTGATAATTTATATTAAGACAAGATTTTGTATCAAGTTGCATGTTTTCGGATTTGACTCCAAAAAAAAAAAAAAATTAAAAAATTCAAAGCTTCGAAACAAGTCTTCCGTTTTAGAGCGCGCTTCCTCAATATCTGCCGAGATATTTAGGTTTATTGTTTGCCTTGATTTTTCAATCAGAACTCTTGTTCGATAGCTTCGATTTTCTGACGTGTCAAACAATATTTATTTGTTGTTTGCCAAAAGAGTTAAAAAAATAAAATAAAACGGAAAACATGGCGTGTTGCTAGTAATTTTCACAAATTCTGAAACGTATGTGTTTAAAGTTTTTTTCATTCATTGGTAATGGCAACATCCGAGACAATCTTCGGCTATCATTACTGCTGATCAATTTCATTGGATTATTTCACTTATGTATTTGCTTTAACGTAATTTTCTTTGGCATATCAAGTTCGAAATCGCTGACAGTTCAGTGACTGGAATTGTGTCTACCAATCTTTTGAAATTTGAAAATCGATGTAACCGGGCGACGAGACGTTTGCGCAGACGCAACTGCACCAACAACGGATGCAGTACGTACGAGCGGTTGGTTTTTTTTTTTTTAAATGTATTTTATAAACTCTACATCAAAGATTGATAGATAAATAAACATGAGTAAATAAAATAAAAAATAAAAAAAATTAAAAAAATCAAAATAAATTTAAAACAAGTAAGGGTGTTATAGTCAATAAAATACCCGAGACAGACACACAGGTTCAAATAATTTTTTATAACAAGAGGTGTTTAAGGCCATAAGACGCCCCATATGCCGAATTTTGTTAAATTTCTTTATGAAAACCGCCCCTTTGCCACGCCCCCTTTTACATTTTTTTTGAATTCTAATCGGAGGCTTAAATATACCCTCAAACTCTAAGTTTCGTTGAAATATTTCGAAAAAGTCCGATTTTGAGGCAGTTTTGGGATTTTTGTGACAGACCCTAGTAATACCCTAGGTACCCTTAATAACGGACCGAACAAGAAAATTTTTGGGTAGGATGTTTATGGCTACAAAGGAAGCATAAGTGCAAACTTTCGTTCAAGTACCATTTGAATTTCGGGTGCAGGAGAACATTTTCGAAAAAACCCCTTCTGTCACGTCCACTTTTCCAATTTTCTGAGATTATATTACTTGCCCTTAAACATGTTCAAAAATTAAACTTCATCAATATATCTTGAAAAACTCAGATTTTAGAGAAATTTTAGGGATTATCGTAAGAGATCCTAGTACTGGAGGTACCCCTAAAAATTTTCCGATCGGGTCCATTCTCGAACTTGTTCTTACTCATGTGCCTGTGAGTACACATATATCGCCAAGATAGCTCAACTCCTTCGATAAGATAACTGTATACAAACAGACAGACGGACAGACAGACAGACGGACATGTCTAAATCGAATCTCCTAGTGACGCTCATCATTTCTATATATACTATATTTTGTATGGTCTATCTCGACTGGTTCTGGGTGTTACACACAACCACACAAACGCAATATACCCTCGACACAGAGTGTGACGGGTATAAAATATAAAAAATATTTAAAAAAAACATTTGCACAACACCTCGGCTTTGAAATAGCAATTGATGGGATGATTTGAGCATTTCTTGCAGCTCTGAAGTGCCGTTCACAAAAACGCCTTTCGGCGCTCCATATATACATACATACATTACTATAGTATAGTATATATACTATAGTATATATATAGAGGCTTGTATTGAATATAATTTTTTCGTGCATACACACATGCACACGCTTGTTTGCGTACAGTTTTGTAAGCCTGCATGTCCAGAGTCGATACATATATATATATATATTTTTCTTTTTGTTGGCTATTTCATTATTTCTTCGTTTTCATTAACAATCAAGTTTGAATCTCGTACGCATCGATTGACTTTTATGAAACTCGTTTTACGCAAAATCAAGCAACCGCTGAATGTAGATGCGAAAAAATACCTACATATGCTCAATATTCATTTTTTGTTTCATTTTTTATTTTAAACTTTATATTTCCAATAAAATTCAAAGCAAACAAAAAAAAAAAAAAACTCTCCTACACATGTCTTTAGGGGGAAGCTTAAAAGAAATCATTTTAAATGGGTCTGAAAAAGAGAGAGAGAGGGGGGAAAAAAAAGGATATTGTGATGTCAACACTCTCGATGATGATGACGCTCTTTACTTTTTGTAGTTAGTTAACATATTCCGTCAAACAAATATTATTTCACTTCAATTTATTGAATTTGATTTCCCCACACCTGCATACGATTCATGAGACATTTTGAATAATGGATGTCATGAAGACTTAATAAGCCTACGTATGCAGATTTTAATATATAATTTTTTTATTTTTTAAAATTATTTTCTAACTGTCTGCATATGGAAATTATAATTATCTTTAAAGGTCGCGAAGCAAGAGTAAGAGTTCCGAACGGATCTAAGACGCGAAGCAAAGACGCACGTCGACGTCTTGAGTATCTCGGTAGCAGAGACACACTCCTCGTAACAAACTCGTCCATTGTAAATATCCATCGGGCTATTTACGCTCCACGTACTTACAATACATACATTTTCATCTCCGTTTACATCCGTTGATCTAAGTGAGAGATATTTCCTGGGAAATCGTAGCACATCCAATCGAATCTAATCAGAATCTCCATTCGGCGTTTATTTTAAAAAAAATCTTTGAATTGAACTTTCTTGAGTGTGAAAACTCTCAAAAACTTGCTCCGAATGTGAACATTTCACTTCATATCAAATGACATTGCAAATGGTTATGAAGAATAGAGATTTGGTATCGTTTTAAAGCTTTCATCTTTTAAATAGATTGCCATCCCTTAAGAATATTATGCATTGTTGGAGGTCGAAACTCCTCTTCACTATACTTATGCGAATTTTGTTAACTTACTTTCACCAATCTCTTGAGGTATCTACTTTTGAAAAATGCATCTTTCGTATTCCATAGTATTCGTATGTAGGGAGTCAAACTGTTATAAGGAATTAAAAAAAACAAGTTTAGATATACATTGTAGTCTGTTCTGGCGGACACTCCTCTTTAGCGGACACTCCTCTTAAGCGGATACCCTTTGGCGATGCTGTAGTGTTCCTGCTTCTCAAATAGTTTCCTCTAAAGCGGACACCTCTATTAAGCGCACACATTTTTTGGTTCCGTAGGTGTCCGCTTTAAAGAGAGTACACTGTAATAATTACACAGGCAAAAAAAAAAATTCCTGCCACTTAAAGGTGACGTACGCTCGCCTACGTTTTTTTACTGTGCTAAGAACGAATCTGAGGCCGGAATTCACCCACGACCCTTAGTTTTGCGTCAACACGCCTCTCCAAAGCCCCCCCTTCACCACCACCCAAGGGGAACATGCCAAAAATGCATATGAAATCGATTTCTTTTTGAAAAAGGTCGTCCTGGAGAAAATTGACATCGAAAATTATTCTGCGATTGCAAAATATTTGGATTTATCATTTATAAAAAAGGGCACTTAAAATGTACCGAAAGAGCCTCCAGAAGATCCGCTATAGAGAGAAACTCGTTATAGAGGAGCTCGCTATAGAGAGTTTCGACAGTATTTTAAAGAGGCTCAATGGAACTTTTTTTTTTCTTCAGTTCGTAAATAAGTCTTGAATTTCAACTTTTATGCTGCCCCTTAACTATACTTACAATCTATCGTACGATTGGGTTTGTATTACAGATAGTATGCCTCCACAATTTGCATCAAATATCGATTTTATATGCAGGAATTTTTCTTCTTTAGTAATTTTATGAAAACAATTTCATTCGCGTGATGCTGCCAGTTCAAAAAAAAAAAAAAAAAAAAAAAAAAAAAAAAAGTAAAAGAAATCCGTCAAACTGCCCCACTAACGTAGCAATCTGTCGTACAACATATAAGCAAGAAGAAATCAAATCATTTTAAGCTTCGTCAAACGAGCCGTCCAATAGCTAGGAACCTATACTACATACAAGTCCACCAATGGAACGATTTGTAGTACTTACCTACAATCAGTGCAAATCGTACGATCGATTGTATAGTTAATGGGCAGCTTTAAGACGATCTTCGAAGTCACAAAGAATTCGAAAAGGAAGTCTGAAAGTCTACAACTTTTCTGCATCATTTTGTAAATTTGTGAGATAACTGTCATTTACGGTCCCTGTTCATATGCGAAAGTCCCGGGGGGCAACAGTTTTGGGTGCTCTCTCTTTTTTTCGAAAATATAATAATTTTCCATAAAGGTTTTGTTTTCTTGTAATTAATCATTTTAACTGTCCTTTAACTTACAGCTGGGCGAGTTGGAAATTATTTAAGCTTGTCATCATCTTCCGCAATCGAAGTTTAAAACAAAAACACAAGAAAAAAAAAGAAAAAAAACAGAATTGGACTCGAAAGGAAAAACGCATATCAAATCAATTGGAATAAGTGAAAAATTAAAGAGGCAAATCGCGGAAAAGAGAAAAGTGTTGAAGAAAAACGATCCGAAGAGAAAAGCAAAACCGTTCAAAGAAAGAAAGAAAGAAAACAAAAACTCTGACGCGTCTTCAGTTTTCACTTTCGTTCAAGGCGTTTTGCACCAGCGACGAAGAAGTAGAAGAAGCAGGCGAAGCAAACGAACCGGAGTAAGACGAAAAGAAGCGCTGAAACTAAAGCTTAAAGTCAACCGAGTGCGGTAATAGGCGCCAAACCCATAAGACAAGGAGCACTCAAAACGCAGATTTTCATCTGTTTTTCGAGCCGCCCCCCACCCACCAGCTTTTCCACATTTTCCTTGCGAACTCAAATTATTCAACATCTGCTTTTCTTGCATTACGCGTTTCTTTTGTGTCTGTCTCTGTCTCTGTCGCTGACAACGTTGTGATTGCTATCAACACCGAGACAACATCATCGCCACCGCATCCATCGCTACATCGCTTCCATCGCATCCCATCCCAGCGAATCATCACCAACACAACAGAAACAAAAAATAAAAATAAAAAGCAACAACAAAGAAAATATCGCGACGACGACACAAAATATCATCTTCAAGACTTAACCAGACAAGCCAGCACACTTGCCACTCGCTGCCAGTCCCGCATAAAAAGCAAAAAAAAATTGTTTCGACGTATTTTCCGTCATTTCGACCGTTGTTAACCGGTGAGTTGACTTTTTTCTTCTTCGTCTACTGGTTTTTTAAGTCTGAATATTATGCGTTTTTCGTCGCTTCAACTATTATTTAATAAGCATTTTAATACTAAATGTATAATAGTTTCAAATAAGTTTTCTTTTTTCCGCCTTTTTTTCTTTAATTTTTTTTTTTTTTTTTTTTTTGAATTTCTACATACATTTTTCGAAGCGCTGGTCGCTCGAACGCAAATTTTTTGTTCTTTGTCTTGATGAGGTTTTATTCTCATATTTTCGTTATTGTTGCTTTTATTTTCAAAGCTATGATTTTATCAGTCAATCGAAATATGTACCTACATAGGCAGCTATATAAATAAATGAATAGGAATTCTGAAAATAAAGCTATAGCTTTGGAGATGGATATGGTCGAGATCCATTCAAGAAATTCCAGCTCAAATTACGCACATGTGTATTTATGTACGTATGTATGTGCATATTTGTTAAGATGTGATCATATCCATCAAGATGCTCCGTCTCCATGCGTAATTTCAATATTGCGAGCTCATCATGAAACTGCATCAAAGTGAATAGAGCCAAGAGCGAAAGCATCACTTGCGTTTCGACCTTTTCCAGTTTAGGGATTTTTTACCTTAAGCTTCCAAAGAAAAAAAAAAAAAAAAAAACGCTTCAGCAAATCCCTTCATATAAGCAGGTTAAAACAAAATTTTAAAACCTGCAATCGGTTTGTCAACCAAAGCACAAACGACGAAATTTTACGTCAATTTAAACCGATTGGTGGATTTGTTAAAGCGTTTGTGGCCCGCTTAAGACCGAAAATTTTCGTTATCGCGAATCCAGTTAATCTCCTGTGGCTTAACTTTTTCCTTGCAGGATCTAAAATACGAGTTATGGAAATTCTTTTTCACGACAAATCAAAATGAATTTCATAGCAAAAACACAAAACAAACAAACTAACAAAAACCAACCCTGCAGGAAGCCTGTCGCCATATGGCCCCATGACTATATTGACGTCAATATAGACAAGAGAACTAGTTCACACGTCAACAGTATTTATAGGCGGTGTCATTTAAGAAATTGTACTGTCAAGAGGTATAGTTCATCTTTATTGACCATGTCAACAACGTGTCTGTTTATAAAGAGAAAGAGTACTCCTCTTGTCTACATTATAGTACCGACGTCAATAGTTCGTTAATAGTTTTTCGGTCTACTGTTGACATTCAATGACAACTCAATGTTAAATGTCAATAACGCAAAGCATTGCGACGGGTATAACTAGTCAGTAGTAAATACTGTTGACGCAGTCAGTAGAGAAAGAGTATAGATTCACTATTGACATTTCCTGCAGGGAAATTAAATAAATACAGTATACCTCCGATATGAGTACCCCGGATGTAAGCATTCCCTGCTTATATCCACGCAAATTTGTGTCATTTGCCTTAAATTTTCATACAAGAAGCCCCGCTTATGAGTATTCCCCGCTTATAAGGACTATTTTTCGTTCATTTTGCACGGTGCTTATATCTGGGAAATATTGTAATGGATTTAAGGTTATTCGGCTCGAGTTGCTCCAGATTTAAATTCTGTTCTTCCCTTGTTCTAAACCATTTTCATTTCGTTGACGGCAAAATCAACCAGTAAAATAAATATCCAAGTATTGTGATAATTGGCAGACGACATTGTGACAATTGGAAGGTGTTTCGCGTATTAAGGTCTTAAAGCCACTCTTTCCAAATTGATGACAGCTATCACATTTGACACATTTGACATTGCCAAATTTTGTCGGCTATTTATAAGCAAATGAAATTTTTACAAGAAGCGAGAATAAAAAATCATGTCACATTTTTAAAAAATATTTTTTATCACGTGAAATCAGAGACCATAATTTGGCCTGCTATCCAGATTTCCGCGGAGAGAGCATTTTCTGCTTAAAGACTCGATTATACAGATTTGCGGTCAAATTTTTCAACCAATTCAGTTTTTTTTTTTCCCTGAGTAAATACTACAAATTGAAGAAAAAGTTTTATTTTCTGATCAAAAAATATAACTCTAAAGGGATGAATACACAATATGGTTACTGACAAAATTTTGGCTGTTTTTGTAACAAATTTTGTCCCAATCGAAATCAAATCGTGTAATTACCAAACACACGTATGGCCATATAGCATTTGGTCGCATTTGTTCACGTCGCAAGCAAACGTTTGTTTGCAATGCAGCCATATCGTGTGCAACCCCAACCAAATGTTGATGACAAATTTTTTAGCTAAATTGTGACCAAATTACATTTCGACGCAAACGAAAAATGGCAGCATATGTTTTGGGAAAAATGGCGCATATCGTGTAAAAATCAAACATACGGCGTGTAGCCAAATGAGCATATGTACCAAATTTTAACCAAATAAAAGCAGCCAAATGTTTGGTCAGTAACCATATCGTGTAATCAGCCCTTTACGATATCTCCTGAAATTGTCAAAATGTTCATACAATTTTTTTTTTCTTCTATTTTTCGGAACGAAAAATTTAATCGGAACAGCAGCGAACGGGCCGAAGAATAACACATAAACATCTAAAATTTCTAAAATATAATTAATTTAATTTTCATTTTAATTGGAAATTAAAAATTCAAATATAATTACTATGGATTTTGGGTGCCTGCGTGCAATAACTCTGTCTGTTAGTTTAGATTTGGTTCGAGGGGCTGCCACATTAGCCGCATATTGGCCCATTTCAATACAAAGTGCGAAATTAGACTACACAAACACATAGGACTAAACTGGGAGTTGAAGCCTACTCCTCGGAGGCAGACATTCTGTCATTACCCTGCAGTAATGAGCCGGTCAGTTTTCTAAGAAGGACTGGCTTTTGACCGGTCCAAACCCTACCGGTTAATTTATGGCAGTTCGCTCCATGGAATTCGGCTAGCCGGCGGTCGGTAATAAAGGGATTAGTTTATGGGTAGTCTGTAAATGGCACTTTCATCAACTTAGAATATATATAAGAACTATCCTAAAACCAGACAAAATTACGACAATTGACCCAAAAAAACTGGCCTTATGATCAGCCGTTTTGCGGACTAGTCCCTCCCCTAGGACAGGCCCATGTTAAAAAGGTCAGTTGAATACATTAGAAGTCGAATTATGAGGGGACTAGTACTGGTAACATGAAGGACTGACCGAAGGCTACACTTGGGTCAGTCCATATTACTGCAGGGTAGCTTGGGAGTCAAAAGAAAAACGACTTGACTATAAATAAAATCGATCGAACATTAAATTTCTCGTGCATTTGATTGTATTTTCCATCAATGTGAATCAGTTTTCAGAACTGTAAGAGCACAAATTCGTATACATATGAACATATAGTACAGTGAACTACGGATAAATTCAACACGAATAAATGCAAAAGCCAGATAAGTGCAAGGTGCTTTGAAGCCTTTTTTCAGCGTTCTCATGAAAATATACACGGATTAATGCAAAGAACGCATAAGCGCATTGAAATTCGAGCAAAAAAAAAAAAAAAAACAAACGCGTTGCATTTATCCGTACTCTACTGTACATACATAAATACGTGTGCGGCCAGTGACAGTAGCTACCCAGCAGTTATTTGTAACCGATGGTAATGCAAAAAGTAATTCAAAAGGCGTACTTTTTATGCATTACAGAATCGATTATTTTTAACACGGCGATATCCTAGCGAATGTTATGCATGGCTATTTTCATTACCAGTTGTACGAAAAGTAATCGAAAATACTTGATTTTGTAATGCATTACTATTTGCATTCTCAAGTAATGCTATAGAAGTATGTAACGCTTTGCTTTGTCAGTGACTATATTAGGCTACACATTACCTTTTCGATTAACCTCTTCATGCAAGTTTGTTCAATTTACTTTGCATGCCTCTTTGCATTCCTATTTGATCGATGAAAAAATGCATTACTTTGGTAATGCACTTCCTAAATAACTGCTGGGTACTCAGGTCCTTGCCTGAGTCTCATGTGATCTGCAGTGACTTTGTCATCGCAATCAGAATCATATTTCGATGAACTTGCTTGCTGTCCCAACATTTCCGCCACTTCCCTCCCACGCTTTATAGCGTATAATGAAAAAAAAAAGGCTGGATGACTGAGGAAGTACACGAAGATAGATTGGTTGTTTCAACGACGCGTTTCAAAATCAGTGAGCCGCTTAGTTACATAACGGAATTTGTCGAAAACGTGCCAAAGATAAAACGAATGTAATGAGAGTTGGTGGCAATGGTTACCTGACGTTCGAAATCTGTTTCACAGTTATATGTGGAGTAAGGCAGCGGGCAATTAAACCAAAAAAAAAAAACGAAAAAACAAAAAAAAAATCGTTGGCAAAATGCAAACTCGAAAATCAAAAAAATCATTTCGTTGTTTTATTTATTTATTTATTTATTTGTTTAACAGCGAAACTTAAATTTATTTGTGGTGACATTAAATAGGTCTTTTTAAGGCTTTGCCGTTTTCTTAAAAAAATGTTTTCCAATTTTTTTTATTTAATTTTTTATTGACGTGAATCAACGAAACCACAAAGACGAAAAAGCAAATACCACCGTTAAAGTAAAGCTCTCCGATTGTAACTACTTACATGTTTGCTTAAGTGCTTCGAAAAAAATTGTGCCACCAAACCAAAAAAAAAAAAAAAAAAAATTAACAAAAAAATGGAAAGGAAAAAGACTTAAGAAAAAAGTATAGCGTAAAAAGTAAAATAAAAAGTTTGATGCCAAACAGCGAAAAGCTTCCGCATTAATTATGCCAACACTTGCGCTTTTTTCGAAGTTTTTTTTTATTTTTTATTGTGATTTTCATTGTTAATGGAAAATAGTAGGTACCTATTTCTTTGCTGATTTTCAATATAGAAAAAACGCTAGCACTGTAGTGAGACGAGGGTCATATTAAAAATGAGAACACAAAGTCCTTTTTTACCTTATTTATACGTGTTCTGCTTCTTAACGTCTTGCCTTGTTGTGTACAGCCCGAGTGCTCTGCGATAATATTCTTAGTTTTGTCAAATCAAGGGCTTCAGTTTCACTGGAGGTCAACTATTTATGCTTCATTCCGCCTGAAGCCTATCTATCAACATATACAGGCATTTGCTAGAATCCGAAAGCTGACGTATTCGGAATTAAATTCGACCAAAATTTCATATAGAATTTACAGATTTTGTTGGTTTTGATTTTGGGTCGCAGCTGGTATTGGTTCTTCATTGCACAGAGCGGTATTTTTTGTCCGCTTGTCTATGAGACAGACATACATATGTATATGAAATTTCAGTTGATTTATAATTCCGATTCCGTCAGTTTTCGGTTTCTAGCACATGCCTGAGAGATCGCAAATGGAGACTGCTCATAGCTACATACATAAGTACATATCTATCGATTGCGATGGGCTTTTCTGCAAGAACCGGTTTGCCGCTCTTCTTCTAATGAATCTTGGAGTTTTTTTTTTTTTAATTTTTAAGCCCTTCAATGAATCGACTTTTCTTTTGGAACGTCATCTTTTTTTCACATTCTCAGCACATTCTGCTTTTCATTGCTCACTAGAGAATATACATATATATATACGTATGATTTATTCAAGGAAAACTCTCCAATCGAATAAAACTTTTTGAACGACCCTCTCGCATAAGTTTAACAGAAATGCACAAGAGCAATCTGACCAACGCTTTTTTTTTTTAAACCAATTTTTATGCTACTTCAGCGCATTCACTTAGAGTGCAGCGCGCTTTTTTATTAAGTATAATTTTTCAGTCTACAAAAAATGAAAAAAAAAAAATTGTTTTTAAATGGAAAAACCGTAGTACTTTTTTGCTGACTTAACTTGACCAAGTGTCATTCGGTTCGTTGCCAAAACATTTTAATTGACATTGACAATTGGTGGAATTAAGCTGACATAAAATACTTGAGACACCTGTTGGGAGTGCTGTTGAGGCAACAAAATTTCGCTTAGACAGAATAACTGCCCCTAAATGACCGTGATGGCTGATACGAAAGCGATCACGACCAAAAGCATTCTTCTACTTATGCATTTATTTCATTTTATTTTAATTTGGATTTGATTTTGAATTTGAATTTGAATTAAAATTTTTATTTTATTTTGATTTTTATTTTGATTTTCATTTTCTGTATTCGCGATTACTTCTTAAACTAACTTTTGTTTGTAATTTTGTCCCATTCAAGGTACAAGCTCCCTCCGTCATTGTATGCAAAGTTGAAATTCCGAAAACGTAAATTTTGCTCTCTCTCACTGTCGTCCCACTCTCGCGCTCACTCGTACACAAACTATGGCAATGGTAGGTAGCATCGTAGTCGTCATTACAGTGAGGAGTATAGCATGAAATTGCATGTCAGTTTGGCGAAAAATTGCCGACATTTTCAAGTTGCTCTTTCGTAGTCGTTAAAATGCAAATAGTGCCATAAAACCATTTTACGTAACTTGAGTCGAGTCTTTGCCTTCGTCATGAGACAAAGGCACTTTTCAATTCCAATGTTATTGTATTTTCAACCATTACCCACAGAGACGAACGACCTTACATTGTGACGTCACATTACCTCATCGGTGCGATGCGAGCGATATAATGTCGCTTCTTTTACGTGGATTCTTTGGAAAAACGTGTTTGATTTGGCTTTGGAAGTGAAGTGAAATACATACTTACATATGTCGGCAGTCCTGGCTATGGATTATTCAAACCATTCCTTTCAAAACACCTCAAACCTAGTGTCAACTTCTCAAAAAAAAAAAAGAGAAGAAGCGTCTTCAGCTCTCATCATTACCGCTTTCTACTTCGAATTAACAATGATTTCTTTATTTCCACCTTGCAATTAATTTCTAATTTCGAAAATCACTTATGAGTGATTTAAAAGAGACAAAACAAAACAAGACAAAAATAAAATATAATAATTTGGACATTTTTTCGCAAACCATTTTTGGACTTTCACCAAAACAAAAAACAGAGAAAAAACAACAACAAAAAAAAAAAAAAAAATAGTTAATAAAAAAAACTGAGTTCCAAAAGAGCAAAGCGTTAAAAAGCAAATGCGGAAGATTTAATAGGAAGAAATAATAAATAAAATACAAAAAAAAAAAAGAAAAAAAAATTTTGTGAATTGATTTATCTTAAAGTCGAATTGTCTCTGCCAGTCACAAAACAAAGAAAACGTGTCCATCAATCATTCAAATGGATATCTAGTCTGCTCGTTTTAAATTTGCGAGACTCATCTCCACCGATTTCGAGACTCGTCGTAGATCATGTATATCCCGATCCGTGCCTTTGTATCAATTATTATCATTATTATTTTATTTTTTTACTAAAATTTTTCTAGGACTAAAGCTGCAATCATTCATGGCATAAGACGGCATAGCATAACATAGCATAATCAGCTGGTTCTATCTATTCAATACATGTTGTATGCAAGTGGTCAGTGATGGCATAACATAACATAACAGAACAGAAGAAGCTGTAGAAAACAGATTTTTCTTATGCCGTCTTATGTAAGTTCGAGCCAGCTGATTTGAATTTGTGCTGCCAACTCCTTCCCAAAGCTGCCACATTTGCCCTTTTTATGAAAATCTTGAAAAGCCACAATTACTAATGTTGTAATATATTAAAATAGTATTAAGCATATAATTTTTTATTAAAGAAAAATATATTTTATTACTTTTCGGCATGTTCCGAACTGATTTAAAAGCGTTTGTTAATTATTTCTTGAGAAATTGTGGAAATAATTTTTCCCCCTCTCCGCAATGTGCGCAAATTGCAACATTGCCTCTTCTGTGCTCTTATGTTTTCTTATGTCTTTACTGACTACTCAAAAAGCGCTTATGTTATTTTATGTTATGTTATGTTCTGTTATGCCGTCTTATGCCATGAATGATTGCAGCTTAAGGATGAAGTCACACTCTTGAGAACGATTGGAAGCTCGATTTATTGTTTTAATCGAGTTTTCGTAGGGCCTGAAAGTGGAACCAACTGTCTGATTAGTGTATAGTAAGAGTTATTCATTCAATCGTTTTCGCTTTAGTCTGGATGTGTCACGTTTTTTAACCCTTGGTTATGCATCGTTCTTGATATTGATTTTCAAGTAATTAATAGAAATGATTTGAATAAGGACAGATTAGGTTGCGTTCAATTAAGTTAAGTTAAGTCAGGTTAGGTTAGGGTGGCTGTCACCTTTAAGGGTTGCCGCATATCGGCCCGTTGTAATGCCACGAGGGAAGGCTTGCCTTCCATGTCTTTTATTCTTATGTAAGTTGAAGAAAGTAGCAGAAATTATTTAATGGTTTTCTTCAGCTTCAGTTCTCCAATAAAAAGAAAGAGAGAGAGAGAGAGAGAGAGATAGAGAGAGAGAGAGGGAGCGAGATAGAGAGAGAGAGAGAGAAAGCGATTGAGAGACAGAGAGAGAGAGAGAGAAAGCGAGAGAGAGAAAGCGAGAGAGAGAAAGCGAGAGAGAGAAAGAGAGACATAAGGGAAGCTTAGCTGAGCACTGGAAAAGGCGCCGAATATTTTGACTGGGGCTATAAATTACGTCACCATAGAGAATAATTTTGCTTTAAAAACTTTCCTTTAAATCGTCTGCTTTGTCTGCTTCTCACTCTACCAAAGTCTGTATCCCATACTATATCCTCTTGCATTCTGTTGTTGCGGGTATTTCTTCCACATGGACTCATTTCTAATTTATCGTCTTTTGATTAAATTGGGATTTTTCTTTTTAATCAATTTATAGCATCAAATTGTTTCATATGCTTCACAATCGAATAAAAATTGTTGTGGGATTCATTCAGCTTCGCCCGTTTTTATACCTTTTCCGAAGGAAAGGGTATATTAAGTTTGGCACGGTGTATGTAACATACCAAAGGAGTCGCGGTAGATATAGACATATATATATATTCTTGATCAGGGTGACAAGAGGAATCGATCTAGCCATGTCTGTCTGTCTGTCTGTCTGTCTGTCTGTCTGTCTGTCTGTCTGTCTGTCTGTCGGTCACACTTTAGTTTTTCGTAATTTACTCCTAAGCCATGAAAGATATCATATTGAAATTTGGCATGGACTTCAACCAGGTAAATGTCCGAAAAACTGCATACAAACTTTTTTCGTAGTCCCTTCTTGGGTCGTGGGAAGTGGTTCAGAAGTTTCAAAAATCACGATTTTTAACGTTTTTCCTGGATAACTTTTTTACTATACATCCCAGCTTATTGAAATTTGGTGTGTGTATAGCTACTATGTAGACTTAAGCTTTCGCTGAAAAAAATTGCGACATCGCTATAACTATGGTCATCATCCTACACATTAGAAAAAAACACTCTTTCTCTTATTCTCATATCTGAATACAAAAATTATTTTTTTGCTTCTTCTGATTGTGTATTTTGCCGCCAAATAAAGTCGTCCATTATGGATAAATTTTGACCATGACCACATTTCGCGAAATTCGCAAAAATTGATTTTCACTATTTTGAATTGAGTATTTCGCAGCTAAACAAAATGTCCTCTAAGGGTTAAAATTTGATCAAGACCACCATCCGCGAAATTCGCGAAAATTTGATTTTCACTATTTTGAATTGAGGATTTCGCAGCTAGACAAAATGTCCTCTAACGGTTAAATTTTGACCATGACCACCATTCGCGAAATTCGCAAAAATTTTATTTTCACTATTTTGAATTGAGGATTTCGCAGCTAGACAAAATGTCCTCTAACGGTTAACTTTTGACCATGACCACCATTCGCGAAATTCGCAAAAATTTTATTTTCACTATTTTGAATTGAGGATTTCGCAGCTAGACAAAATGTCCTCTAACGATTAAATTTTGACCATGACCACCATTCGCGAAATTCGCAAAAATTTTATTTTCACTATTTTGAATTGAGGATTTCGCAGCTAGACAAAATGTCCTCTAACGGTTAAATTTTGACCATGACCACCATTCGCGAAAATTTTGTTCTTAATAATAATCTCGAGTCTTAGAAGCCAAATCGAAGTACAGATAAGGTATAAATAGATATCCAAGCTAGAACAACGAAAACGGCAGGAATTTTTGTTAAGGTAATGTTTTAACATATTTCAGGCTGAGGAAAAGGTATGTGTGCAATCGGCTTAGCCGATGTAAACTTCTTTACTTGTTTTTTTTTTTTTCGAAATGGAAAAAATTTTTACGTAGGAACAAAAACCTTCGGGCGGATTCTACATAGTCTATCGAAATTGACAGAGCTAAAAAGTAAGGTGAAATGGATTTAAGAACTAATTCGAAAAAAGGAAAGAATGTTTATATGATTAAAAATAAGTTTTGCGAAGCGCCTGCGAAGGGTCGTTCATTCAACCTCGGAAACTTTGCGATCGCAAAATTTACGCAGACATTTTGCGAGCCTGCATGAATCCCCGCTTGTATGGATCGCCTTTTAAACGACTGATTTGCTCGATAATAAAAGTTTGAGTCTGTTAATTAGGATGCCTAGTTTTTGTTGGTTTTCTATTTTTCGAAGGACAGAAAATGGATTTCCATGATTTATTGAAGTTATTTGTTGTATCTATTTTTTTGTGTTTTTTTTTTTGTTTTAAAGAATGAAGTTGGGAAATTGCATTCCGAAGATCTGGTTCGAGATCAAAAATAAAAACTGGGTCTTTTAAATTAATTTTATTTAAAATATAACTTTTTTTGTATATATAATATATTTCATTCAATTTGAATTCAATTTAGCGTATTTTTTTTTTTTTTTTTTTTTTTTGAAGCAAAGCTCCAATATGTTATTGGGCAATCGATTTTCTTAAGTTTTAACTCTGCTGCGTATGCAAATTAATTTCCATAAAAGTTGCATAAATTGATCATCACATTGTTTGTCATTTGGGTTGCCATTTCGCTTACTATATCTTTCGTCGTATTTAAATTTGAATTCAAAGTTTCAAATATTGTAGTATCGTCCGTTCGACGAATTTCCACACTAAAAATTTTGTGGTTTCATCAAAAACTTGAAAAACTATCGACATTAATGCAAAAAGCCAAATCGAAACGATGACGATGATAGTGATGATGATGATGATGATGATGGCGATGGTGTTCGCAATGATGATGGTAGCGATGTCCAGCAATATTTATGGTTACATTTGAATTTCGCCAGCAAAAGGCGTTTCCAGTTTGTCATTGTTACTGACAAGTTTATTAGTACGAGCATTTTGAATGCGTTTCTTGAAAGGAAACCAAACCAGACGAAAAAAACCAAAAAAAAAGATTTTCTTGAACATAACTTCGCAACGCACCGTTGACCTCTTAAACGTCAAACTGTTGAAACTTGCTTGATTATGGCATTTGCATAGTCTGCTGTGCACCTCAGTACAGTTGGTTTTTCACTCTGGCCGGACGATTTCGATGAAAAATAAATATACATACATATATACTTATATATGTTTATATGAAAATGTTTCAAATAATAATGGTGGCAGCAATGTTTGGCTCTTCGACGACGTGAAAATATTGTAGGCTTTTATGGAGGACTTGCAAATTGTAAATGACGAAATAATTTTATCTGAAATTTGGTCATTGCCATTTGATGACCGTTCCAAGTTTTTTTTCTTTTTTTGTTTTTCCTTTTCCGACATTGTTTTTTCTTCGTTTCGTTTGATTTATTTGGACACGCTGTTTCATCGATGGTGGGTGGCTACCGAGCCCTAACTGCAAGCATTTCAAGCGTAAAAATTTCAAAAACAGAAAATTTTTAAAATTATTTCCTACTCATAATAACAACTGAACGAATCGATTTAATCTCAACTTATTTCAAAGCACATCCCAATACAATCAATCTTTCATAAAACTAGAATCTCACCAATATTCAAAAAATTTGTTCGATATGTGGTGATTCCGTGTCAAAGACAACTCTCCTATATTACGTTGCCATGCCATACAGTTTGAGTTTTTCGGGAATTCGAGTTCACAAGGTTTGACTGTATTTCAAAATTACTGGATTTTTCATAAATAAATAAAGCTCAATGTGCGCATAATGGTTTTTTGCTCGATTGATATCGGTTGAACTTTTTTTTTACCCATGCCCTTGTATCTTTCTGTTGTTTGTTGTTTAAACAACCACAACAAAAAAATCCTTTCAACAATGAATTACATTAAATGCTTGAATGCTGAGCAGGTCATTGATTTATTCGAAATCTCACCCTTGCCTCCATTCGAGAAATTATCCCTTTGTTTTATACATATCTCCCGTTGGTAAAAACTTCCTCTGGCCATCATAAAGAATTTTCACCGCACCGCAGTATGTATGTACATTAATTTGAAGCTCAGTGGTGGCGTGACATACAAAAAAAAAAAAAAAAACCTCATCGAAAAAATTAAGAAATTTTCATTTTCTATGATCGTATGTATGACGACATACGGAATCGGAAGAGTGAATGCTTACTGCTTATTCATATATGTATGTATATTCATGCATAAATGCATAGGAGCACATATTCATTGTATGTATGTATGTATGTATGTATGTATGTAACATAGCCGCAAGTCTGAGCGATATACCTGCACATTGAAAGGTACATAAAAAAAACTCTGCAATCCGGGTTTTGTTACACTTAATCCATTTGAAATTTAACTCCAAAACGCAATTGATTTTTATTTAATTTTAATATTTAATTTTTTATTTTCGTTATTCTTTTGTTCAAAAATATTTATTGTATATACATATATATACATAGGTACACATATTATTTTCGACTAACAAGTATTTGCTCATACTTAGCCACACAAATAAATGCAGATCTGTTAACATACATACATATTGTAAAATTCATACAAAGGTACACCTACTCCAACATGAAATGTGCTCGCAATGTTACAAATTTTTCAACGCCACTACCTTTCGAACGGTCCGAGTGTCTTGTGTGTCTCGAACGACGTCCGACGTGAGGAAAATGAAAACTATAATTTCCAAAACACGAACAATCGAACGAAGGAGCACAGTAACATGCCAACAAGCTTTTTGAAAATGCAACAAGCTCGCATTTTTTCTCATTTACGCGCAGCTCTTGTGGTGTAATTTTTTGAATTTTTATTTCGCTGCTATGTTTTCGATTCGGTTACGCCCACAAATAGGGGGCGGGTGGTATGTTTTTGCTTCACGAAATTAAAGAAGTTTCGATTTCAATAGTTTTCATTTTCAACAATACCGTTTTTCAGTTTATTCAATCGATCAAACATATGTACCTATGTATAAAAGAAGATCTGAGCGCTTATCGACGCAAAGTGATTTTGTATTCAAAACGAAAGACTTAAGACACAAACTTGAAATTGTGTCTTCATCTCTACTTTCCAGGTTTTTATAAAAGCTTTTTTTTTATATAAAATTTTTTGTCAAATTCAAACTTTCAACTCTGCAGATCAAAGCATTATGCTAATGCGTTAAATTTTTTTTATTTTTTTTTTTTATTCCAAAATATAATATACTACCCACTCTTATAAGTAGTTTGAATGTTTCGCAGAACTTAGCTTAGCTCTTTGCAAATGCGATATTTTTTAAATTCTCTTTTGTGCATATATAATACACATATGTGTGTAAATACAAAAATTATTAATCAATCATTTCTCTGCTCTTCTATTTACAGTTAATTTCATTTTAAATTCAAAAGACTTACATAAAATGTCACACATTTTTCGGATTTTATTGACGTTACTGTCGATAGCGATATGCAAAGCATTGCCAGATGTAAGTATAACTAAATTCCAAAAAAAAAAAAAAACTACTACTAAAATATATTATCATAAGTATTAATTAAGCCCCAATAGCAATTATAAGAGAACCAAAACTACAGTCAACAATGAAATGGATTTCTGCTGAATTGCAAGTAGTTCAAAAGCTCAACCTAATCTACATACCTTTACAGACGGAAAACTTCGTTTAAAACTTATTGCGCCTTTGAAAGTGCTTAAACTGCTAAAACAAAAAAAAAAACAAAAATATAAAAAAAAGGAAATAAGAAATGAAAAAACATTTTAATTTTTTCTTTTGAAAATGTCAATGCAGCACAGAAATTTTAATAATTCATATGCGCGCACAGACAAAAAAAAAAAAAAAAACAAACTGTAATTAGTGACACTGTAGGTCAAGGCCGCGAGCGTAAAAATGCCGCTCAAGCATATTTGTTACGAATTTCGAATTGCTTGAATTTTTCAAAACCACATTAAGCAAACTTTTTCTTGATTTTTACGAAAATATTTCGTAATATGCGCGAAAAGTTCTTGCCAATCAAATTCGTAGAAGTTCTTAAAATTAATCTACATTACTTTACTGAGGGTCATAGTCATCAAACTTGCCTTAAGAGCTTTTAAAATTTAAATATGCGAATATATTCCTTTAGTCTTCATGCCAGTTTAAAGGTGCGCTTCCACACTTCGCAAGTAAAGCGTTTTTAAAAAGTATTTTGCTTTCGCTTCCCAAGTTCTTATGATTGATCGAAAAGCACTTTCAGCAAGCAACATTTTTCTGGAAAGAAAATTTTACAACAAGAAAACTTTCCTCCTCAGGATGTAAAAGCGCTTTAATTGCCAAGTGGGGAAGCACCTTAACGCAATCAAATCCCTTTGCTATACCTATATGAATTTTTCTAAAATTTTCATATAAAATGAATAAACCTGTTTTAAACTCTCCTCAAGACTATCGTTTCAAAGTTTAAGCCTTCAAGAAGTAAAAATTATGTTGAAGACTATATATATATGTATATATATATATATATAAACCTGTTTTAAACTATAGGCCGGAATGTATCGCACACCCTCTTCTAAAGTGACACAACTCAAAAATCGTCAATTTTGAGTTAACATATGGAACTTGAGCATAGTTCACCTCTCTAACTGCACGAAAAATTCTATTCCGTTTTGGTTATTATAAAAAGCCGAAATATCCCGTCAGTGCCTTATTTCTTGCTTTGATTGACACTGCGAGCCATTTTGTTTTTTGCGTTTTTTTAAAAATGAAAAATTTTGAGTTGTGTCTCCTTAGATGAGGGTGTGCGATATTGTTCAGCTTTTATGTACTACAACAACTTAAATTCTCCAAATATATATGGATATATATGTATATTAGGCCGGGTCGATTTTTTGGATAAAAAATCGTACCCCCGGAAATGAAACTTCAGACAATTCTAAGCATTTTTTCCCAAGAAACCATGGGTATAAAATGAAACGTAGATCCGCGCTGAACGATAGGAAATTTTAACCATACATACATATATTACACTGTGCACGATGAACATTTTTTCGACTACCACAGTGCTATTAACAGGGATCGGATTTAACATATTTGAAAGTATTAAAAAATATGTAAAATATATTTTCAAATATGTAAAATCCAATCCCTGTTAATAACATATGTATGTATGGTAAAAACTTCCCATCGTTCAGCGCGGATCTACGTTTCATTTTATACCCATGGTTTCTTGGGAAAAAATGCTTAGAATTGTCTGAAGTTTCATTTCCGGGGGTACGATTTCTTAGTTTTTTTTTACCCATACAAATCGACCCGGCCTAATGTATATACATCTATATTTACCCTGAAGAGAGCCAATTACTCTCAAACTACTCTCCGACTAGTCACAAAATTACCAGAACTACTCCCACATTTAACTACACCCCGAATAGACCCCCTATGGTCAATAAGAAGTCAATTGTCCCATATCTGCATACCAGTTGCTCTAATTATTTAAACTACACTTCTTCTAGACCACTTGTTGCTACTCAAGGTCTAGCCAATTCTACATTTTGACTAGTCATATTTCGAGCAGCCTCAAGGAGTACTCCTTTTTTTGTAAATTGACCTCTTCCGTATGGCAGGGTGTATATTTTTATATATACCCATGCATGTATTTACGTATGTACATACCCAGCAGCGAAGTGTTCAATGCATGGCATTGACATTGAATCCTGAATCGACTACAAGGTAATGCAAGTGCATTACCATTTGGATGAACTGCTCCCTTATGTTATCAATTCCAAATAATCTAATACCTCATCAATATGCTCAACTAAAATTTAGGAGAGAAATTTTTAGTCGCTCTTTTTATATTAAAATGCGTTTATTTATTTTTATTATATGGTAATCAATCATGCTTCTGAGGCGTTATCAGTTAGATTTTCTGAAACGTTGATATTAATAAATCTAGCACGCGCGAATGGGAAGTCTCCGTGGCGTGTGCGCTTAGCAATCTGAAGAGCTCGAGTTCGAATCCTGTGGCAGGCAAAAAAAAGGTTTGGAAACATTTGTGGCAGGTAAATTTTAAAGAATTGAAGAAAATTGATCCACTCAGAGAGGAGAAAACATGTTGACAGACATTAAGTAAAGTTTCCATCCTGCCTTCAAAAACTACGAGCCAATCAACCTCTTAAAATATTCCTATTAGTTCTATTGGAATATATCGGTTTTATTTTTTTGCATAAAAATTTTGGTTGAAAGCTTTTTATTCCTCCAAGTTTTTTTAAATTATTTAAATGATATCGTATTATCTACTTTTTCAAAAACAAAAAAAAAAAATAATAATAATAATAACAAGTAAGAAAGCTAAAGTCGGTCAAGCCCGACTTTGAAATACCCAACGTCCCGACATTATGAGCGCACTATGTTTTGCTTCTCTATTTGTGGGCGTGGCAGTGGGAGGGCAACATAAATTATTTCCCTACACCTTTCATTCGCCTTGGTGAACCTATGTTGCCAATTTGAAGCTTCTACGCCTTTTACTTCACAAGTTACGATAAGCCCTTATTTGTGGGCTTATTTGTGGGCGTGGCTCGAGGAGGCCGGCGTCCATTTTTTTCCAGGATATGTCCCTTTTTGTAGTTTACCAGTACACCAAATATCAATGGAATGTGTTGAGTGGTTCGCAAGTTACAAGCATTTTACTGAAAACACATTATATTCATTTGTGGGCGTGGCAGTGGGCGGACGTCTCCCATTTTTACTTAGGATCATACTCGGATCCCGATATACCTGTGTGCCAAATTTCGACTTGATTGGTCCAGCCGTGTCGGAGGAGATCCGACCACGGACGGACGGACAGACGGACAGACGGACATGTCTAAATTGATTCAGTTTTTGATCCTGATCATTTCTATATATATATGTCTATATCTCCGGAGCTTAGTTCTCCCTGTTACAAGATTCGCACAAAACTAATATACCCCGCTTACGCTGGGTATAAAAATAAAAAAAAATTGACGCTCGCCTAACCGGGGATTTGAACCCGCCGACATGGAATTTTTAGGCAATCTTTCTATTTTTAAAAAGACCGCCAATGTTCCTTTATGTTAAATATAATGCAGGTTTTACACAAACAAGAACCGACGGTGAACTAATAATCTTACAGTAGGTTATGAGTCTGTTTGAAAAACAATAATTACGGATAAGAGAAAGGGAATGCAAGAGTTAACTCTTTCAAGTAATGCAGCGCAAATGTTGCGTTCGACTTGCTTACCCCTTGGCTGCTAGGTAATGCAGAAGGGAGTCGTTATCCCCTACCGCCTAGGACATCTAATGTTAAATGTAATGCTGGTTTTATATGGGAGGTAATGGATTCTGGAATGGATGTTCATTACCTCAGATTTAATGCGACATCAATGAAGAATGCATTACGTTCGCTGCTGGGTACATATGTATGTGCGCTTATGCATGTTAGATTCTTGCTGAAATTCTTTCAAATCGCAAGTAAATTGCTCGCAAAGTCTCTGCATGTTGCATGTCGTTGCCGGCAAAGAGAGCCAGCGGCAAAGCCAGAGCCAGTACTAGAGCCGGAGAAGTCCTCAATCTTTGAAAAAGTTTCGAGAGAATTGTTTTTTTATTTTTTTAAGAATCGAATCGAATCGAATCGAATGTACCGAGGCTAGACTCTCAACGATGACTAATCAGAAAAGTTTCGATGCCATTAAGCTTTACGCTTCGCATGAGTTCGAAGGGCTTCGACGACGTAAACGACTCTTTGGGCACTTACCCAGCGGAAAATTATCTCCTGCATGACAAAGTCACCAATGATGTGATCGATGACATATAGGTGATAGTGATGTAACGAATGCCAAATTTTAGCATTCGCGAATGCGAATATTAAGTTTTTGAATCTATATCTCAAATTTGGCACACATCACCAAATCAATTCATTTATTTATATAGCGCACCAACTTTGGAAAAAAATAATTCATTCATAAGTAAAAGAAATTACACATTTCGATGTTAAATTTCAAAGTGTTAAAAAAAAAACAGTCACATGACAACAACAAAACTAATCCGACGATTTCGTGCAAGCATAACGCCCCTGCGCAATACGCAATGTTATTGTCGTTTTTCGTTTAGCAGCCCTCAGACGGTCGTTCTTGTATGCAAATTTATGTGAAGGAACTTAAAGGCATTCCAAATGCGTTTAATTCAGGGATCGACAAAATTGAAAATGCAAGTGTGTGTGAGAGAGCAGATTTTAAGTGCAATATCTGTGTAACGGTAGCACATAAAAAATTCTTTAAAATATTGGCATTTAAATTTAAATTTAAAAAATCGATTAAAGTTTAAATTTTTGGTCAATTTTCTGCTAATTATATATTCGCAACATTTTGCGAATGCGAATGTGAAAAAATATGCGAATATTCGCGAATGCGAATATACGTTACATCACTAATAGGTGACATTGTCATGCATGACATATTGGAGGACATGTCATCGTGGAGGGATGCTGTTCATGTGCTTGACTCTCATTGGCTACTGAAATTTAAATAAGGTTTTAGCGTCAGTTGAACGTTAGCATGAAGTGGCGTAGATGATGAGTGCTGGACTCAGAATCCGAAGATCGCGGGTTCGATCCCTGGCTGAGGCGAACAAAAATTGTTAAAAATCGATTTTTTTTAAATTGCGAAATATCCAAAGAGAGGGCTAAAGAAGAGAGTTATAAAACTGGTTTCTTTAAATATAAATTGACATTTAGAGAGAAAAGAGCAATGTGCTGCTCTCAAATGCTTTTTTCGCCATCGCATCCCCTAGCATGACAATGTCACCGCTGAAGTCCCTGTCAGCTCCTGTGGAAATGTCATACAAAGTGTCACCGGAAATAGCATGCATTCCGGCTCCGAAATCACTAGGACATCATCGGGGACATTTCCCGCTGGGATAATTTCATACCTTGTGAGTGTGAGTGAAACGAAAACGATGTGTGTATGTAATTGTATGCATGTATGGAATAAATTGAATGAGTGGATAAAAGGCGACGCGACGGGGTCAGAAGGGGTACTCTACGTTGGATACTTTAAGTACGATAATTGCAAGAATCGCATGACGAAGGTATTACAAAATCTGAAAACAAACCGAAAATAACCATTAAGACAGTAAGATTCATAATAATAATAGCATTGGCAACGAGCCGAACAATGGAGGAACAATTACGAGCCGAAAAGGCACCGGCTGGCGACCTTAAGTTTCCTCAGGCAACAATTACATTAGCTTAGACACAAAAAAAAAAAAAAAAAAAAAAAAAACAGATAAACTAAAGGAAAAATCAACAGAAAACGAACGCATTTTGATGTTAAAAAAATTATTTATTTGAACATTTTGTTGAGCGATATACGAGTTTTTTTTTTTAAATTTCGACTATTCGCACCAAGTGTGAATGCGATTGCTGACCAAGACGAATGGAGATGGTGTCGTACGGGATTCGCATGATTTTTTCTTGCTCTTTTATGAGCCATGAACTTTTTTTTTCGTCTCAGTCTATAATTTGACCATAAGACCCATAAGTAATTTGGAGAGTAATTTCGTTGGTGGCTCAGTTCAGTTCAGTTCAGTTCAGTCCAGTTCAGTTCGTAATTTGGTGGAGCAAAGCGAAACGACGCACTTTGCGGTCGCAAGGTCGGCTTCGTTTTCTACTATTTTCGAATTTGCGTCCGCGGACGAAATGTGGAAAGGCGTTGACTTTGACCGCGAGCGATTGGATCTCGAATGGGCACAAAATTGTGTAATTCATCGCTAGCGTCACGCCTAATCATTCTCGGATTCGACAGTTCGGCCATTCGGCAAATTTGCCATTATCAAATGATGTTGTTCGAGTGTAATGAGTCTGCTGGTAGCTTCTGTGACTTCCTTTTCTTTTTCTACAATTTTTTTCTTTTTTTGTCTTTTTTTTTTTTTTTCAATTCGATCCGGTCAGCTTTTCTCGCCGCGGCCCTCTTGACTTCCATTCGTAATTACATTGACTTGATTTTAATTTTTAGCATATTTTTTCTTGTTGCCTTTTTTGCTAAGACAAAAAATCAAAAAAAAAAAAAAAAAGAAAAACTTAAGTGTCTTTAGTTCAGCTTTAGTTGAGCATCGAGTGGGAAAAATCGAAAGCTGAACATATGCCTGCGAATAGTTGACTGTGGAAATTACAGCAACAATTTCACAATATCCGCCAATTGGACGGACAAATTGCTCAAGCGGTCTTAACAATCCGTCAATGAATTTAAGTTGTCCAAGTATGCGCCGGAATTCGAATTCATTGGCGAGTCTGTGGGGCTACACTCTCGTAGAGCACGGACAAAAAGTGTCGTGCGCATTTGATTTTTTTCTGGAGAATTTTCATTGCAGTTCAAAAATTGCAAATACGCGTTCGAAATTTTTTATTTCTATAAAATCGCTTATTTTTTCTCTCTTTTTTTTTTTTTAAATAGATCAAAGTTGAGGCAATCGCTTGTAATCGAATTTTGCAAAACATGTCACACAGTTAAGTGTGAGGAAACGAGTTCCTTGCTTGACTCTAGCAAACAAAAAAAAAAAAAAAAAAAATAAGAAAATTAAATTGCATGGTTAGAGCTCGTGCTGAGAAGTGTCGATTTGTCGTTTGTCGTTTGCTATTTGTCATTCTTATGTCCGACGTAATGCATGAAAATATTCATTTGAAAAGGCGGTTTTATTGCAGAAGATTAGGGATGGGAAAGTAAGTATAGTATAGCAAAGTTTCCAAAAAGGACGAGATCATTTCACAAATGCAATCCACCGAAACTGCTAAAATATTCTCATAAGCAGGGCCCGGATTTTGATGACCCAAGAAACAGTAAATAATGACCTAAAAAACATGACAAAATGACCTAAAAAATCTTGAAAAATTACCTAAAAACTGAAAAAAAAAATTCAATGTTTGCAAAAAAATACAACATTTCCTCCTCAAGTACATTGGTACGTGTTTTTCTGATTAGATACCTTTTTGCAGGCCGATTATGTGTGCGTGTTTTTTTTAAATGAAATTTTAGCTCTGAAATTTTAACTCTGCAAGAAAAAGCTACGAAATCTTACTAACACAAGAGGGTTTTCCGTTAAAAGCGTGTTAACGAAACGGAAATATTCAAACGTCGAAACCAGCAAGTACAAACTTCTAGTCTATACTGGGAAAAACATTAACCAGGAAACATGACCTCAAACTTCCAAAAATGACCAAAAACCGAAAAACCCCAAAAGATGACAAAAAAAAAAATTTCCTAAAACTTTTCATTTTCGGAGTCTAGGGCCCACATATGGCGCAACTAAATCATCGAGCAACGTTTTCCTAATCACAGAAAAAAGATGACATGTCATTGAAATCCGGGCCCTGACTTAAAAACCACCTTCAACTACCATTGTCGATGGTCAATCGAGGCAAAAGAAAACAAAGGAGTTTTCGATCAGCTGAAACTGCAGGAAGAACACTGAAGCCGAATGTCTTTCATTGGCCGGTACAGTTCGCTGTTTCCTTCGACTAGAAATAAGCTTCACTAGAGATTGTATTCGGGTTGTAATTATTTCACTTACGAGTATTATTTCTTAAGCCTTTTTTATCATGTTCGGTATCTACTGAATTGACAGACTTCGTTTTCATTGACAGAGCAGAACAACGGGCAACTACAGTCCCTCATCCCTCATGATCATGATTATTCGGTCTCTTCAATTTGTCCAAGTTGAACCTTGCATTTCGTCCCATGCAAACACAAAACAATTGAATGAACCTTCCTGATTACAAATAACTTGTTTTTCGAATGTTCCGAAATCGTTCGAGTCAGTTTTTGAAAAGAGTGTAACTATTGAAAGAGTAAGTTAAAATCATGTTCCAAACTTTCAATTACGGGGACATTACGGAAACGCAATCGGCTATCAAGCACCTCAGCTAACCCAATTTCCTATCGACAAAACTAATAGGCCACCTAGTGATCGATCGTGGCGATAAAATACGAAAATTAACGAAAATTCAAATGTCACCTAGCTAACGACAGAACGACAGACATTTACATGACATGCCAAAGACATTGAGTCCAAATTTTCGCAGCGGGAATAACGATGCTCAAAATCTCTCTTGGAAAGAAAAAAGGCTCGAATAAAGACCCATAAAGCGCTTCCTATTTAAATTCGAGTTGTTTTTTTTTTGTTGTTGTTTGGTTTTAGTTTTTTCTATTTTTATTTTTATTTTATGTTGTCTGCTTTGCGTTTTGTTTCTCTTCCCAAAGTCTTCCTCTTGAGCTTTTCATCGCCTTTAAGTGATTCAGTCTTTCAGTCTCTTTCTTTGTTTTTTTTTTTTTTTTTTTTGTAGTATTTTTTATTTTTATTTTATTTTTTCGTTTCGTCTTTTATTGTCGTTTGTTGTTTTCGCTTTCAATGTAACGTTCAGACGAAACGTTAAACGAACTCCCAAAGACACGACAGCCTGGCCATACATAATAGCTCCATTCCCCAAAGCTCTTCGTGCAACGGCGGCGGCCGTATTGTCTGTGGCCAGTTTCGATTTCAACGCGAGTGAATGGAAACGTTAGCGGGCAGAGGAGACAAAAAAGAGTCACCGGTTTGCATGCAACTTGCTCACCAGCCAACGGCGACGGCGACGGCGGCGGCGACGACGAAAAAACGTCATCGTTCGCTCGCAATCACGTTCCAAATGAAAGTGAAGTTGGTGTACCCGAGAGTGCATGGTGAACTCGCTTCAGCTGCGCCTGCGCGTCTGTTGTGTCCTCTTCGGTTGTTTTATTTCGCTGAATTTTTGTATTTTCCAAGCATCAACAGTTCATTTCTTACTTCATCTTTTGCTGCCGTTCCCATTTTGGTCTTTGATATTTTTTTTGTTTCTTTTGCAATTTTATTTCGTTCGTTTTATTTTTGTACTAATTCTCGTATTTTGATTGAAATCGATTCCGAATTGGCCTTTCTGGCAACCCTTTTCCCGCAGGCTATTTGATTTCGGAAAACTTAAAAGTTTTCCAGCAGTAATTTTGGCACGATTACGGTTACTCCCATCGATTTAATGGTTTATTGTGTGTTTTCGCTCTTTCGATGTTATTTATAGGTTATAGGTAGTAGGTATTTATAATTTTTTCTTTTTCTTCTTTTTCGTTTATTTTAATGACGGCGGACCTTTCAACTTGTTTCCTTATGTTACCTAAAACACACCCATTGGTTGATTAATACCCTATTTAGACATACATATTATTCAAGACCAGTGGCTCCCAACCTGGGGTAATCGCCCCAAATTGGGCTGATTTCAGTTATCAGAGGGGAATTCAATGAGATGATCGCGATGCGAAGGGGATGAGTATCCTCAAAAAGAGGAAAACTGAATAAGTAGGTTCGCTAGACTAGAGTGATTCGAGAATAAAATTTCGAAAAACAAAAAAAATTTTTAATTTTCTTTCTATTTTATTGAAAAGGGACCAGAAGAGTCTTTTAGCTTGCTTTTAGAAACGGCGATAAAACTGTTCAAAACGATTGAAATGCTTTAGCTCCAGCCACCACAAAACGTGCAAGTTCATCAGTCGCTCGTCTGTCCACAACGCTGTCGAACTTAGCATCGCCATGTCATTACCAGGGACGGGTCGTCATTTTATACGGTATCTAAAGATACCTATACCCATTCGCTGGAGAATAAAGGCTAGTGTTTAGGGCATAGAAGAGGAACGGATAAATTCACAAGACTCCCAAGTCACATTAATTACGGTTTTGTATGTGTGGTTTTAGAATTTTTAAAATTTTCACATTTTTACATTGAAAATATTTTCACATTTTCCACCACTTGGCATCACTGAATTAAGATGCAATGAGTGACAAGAGAGTACAAATACGCAGCGAGCTTCCTAGATTTGATTTGAAAAGAGTGCTCATAGACTGGCATAATTGGCAGGTCACATATTTCGGTGTTGATCATCTACTAACTACACTTTACTTCAAATTTAAACTGGGCATAGAAAGGAATTGAAAACAGGCCCAATAGGGTGCTAGTCAACGTCCAAAAAATGGCCCAGTTTTTTTAACCTATTGGATTTCGTTTGTTCTGTATTTCATCATTTTTAGCCTACTACGATGGTACTTTTTTGTTACCATTTATTCTAATTTTAGCTCAGCTAAAAAGTCTATAGTATAAAACTGATATCACCCGAGCACCATGTAATTGATAAAGTAATCAATTTTGACTCATTTGTACTTGTGTACAAAATCCCACTAAGAAAGCCAAATGAAACTCTTTAGCATAGAATGTATTACCTAACGTTTCTAACATTTTTTTTTTAAGGAAAAAAAAATAGCTTAAATGTTAATGAAAAAAGTAAATAAAAGAAATCTACATACGAGTATATCGATTTGATCCCAAAAAAGTAGCGATTTTAGTTAAAAAAAATTTTTTTTTGTTCTCTTACGAGTATGGTACTCGCAGTAACTTACGAGTAAGTAGGACAAAACTTATTAGACGTACTTTACTATTCGTTTTTGCTCACTTCGCTGCTAGGTTTTGCAATTGAAACTCAAATTATGCATTTCCGTTTCATTTTTCCCCCAACTTCGAACTTCGAGTGGCATTTGAAGCTAGTTTTTTTGTTGTTTGTTTGTTTTGTTTTTTTCAAATTTTGCGCTCTGATGTTTATAGTGCACGCGCATTGGATTTTGTGCTGCCATTTCATTTTGGAACAGGGTCGCCGCTTTGAGTTATTGAACTAGTTGCAAACGAATTATGAGTAATTAAACGAAATAATTTGATTGTGAAAATCGGTGTTCATTGTAGTCGCTAAAATAGCTTGGCTGAGCTTTAAATACTTGTACAATAAATTCGAAGGAACTGAGCTCAGTTGAAGCATGGAATATTTATCTGTAAGACCAGCCTTAGAAGAAAATGAAACTCCCATTCATTGGATACTAATTGTCTCTTAATGTGAGATATATTACTATTACAAAAGGATAAAAAATTCCCTCCTATTCGAAAGGCTTTTGCCTATGGCTTTGTTTTTTTCTTTTTCTTTTCACGCGAATTTCACTTAAAGGGGAACTAGCTTTAATAGATAAAATTGAATACATTTTTACTAAACGTGCGTCATTATACATATATCGCACCCTGGCTAATAAATCGGCACAATTCAAAACATTTTTAATACATTTTTTTTATGTACGATTGAATTTTTCTGTAAGAAACCCAACACATAGAGAATTAACGCTTATATTGACTGATGCAGCAGTCGATGAAGAGTGATATTAGTTTAGAAAAAATTTCATATCTCCTTATAGTCAAGAGGAATTGAATGATTTTCGAGAAATGCGAAATTTTGAATTGTGCCGATTTAGTAGCAAGGGTGCGATATGTATATACAATATATATTTTTTAATTACAGTCTAAACTCTCTATAACGAATTCCTCTATTAAAAATTTCTCTCAAGGCTTTTTGGCTACATTTTTAGTGCCCCTTTTTTCTCCTTATAACGAATTCTCTCTGTTACGAATTTTATTTCCGGTCCCTTGGAGTTCGTTATAGAGAGTTTCGACTGTATTTCAAATAAATGAATTCTTTTGTTTTGATTGTTTTGGAACAATTTTCGTAAAGCAGCGCAACAAAAAAAAAAAAAAAAAAAAAAAAAAAAAAAACAAACGACGAGTTCGTTTCCTAAATCTTTTGTTTGAATTTCATTTTCAATCTCATGTCTGATCTAAATTGATTAGTTAACCGTATTCATTAACCATAAGAAGAATTTTATTATAATTAATTTAGAAAAAGGCCATAAATTTCAGGCAATCCAAAACATAAAACAAAAACAACAACAAAAAATGCAGGCATTAATATCTCAATATCCCAAGTTAGTGGAGTAAAAAATATAACGCAAGCTATCAGCATCGATCGCTGGACAAAAAAAAAAAATAAAAAAAAACAAACAAACAAAACTGTGCGTGCTTTTGAGCACACGAAGGAAGTGAAAACTTAATTTCAAACGATTTCAATACGAATATAAAGCAACAATTAAGGGTGTTATTGTCATTAAAGTAGGCCACATTAAAGCAAAAGAGTTTTTGCACAGTTTTTTAAATGAACTTAATGAGGTAGATAATGCAACCTAATGATTTGTGAGAATACGGGACATTTTTCTAAAATATGAAACTCTTTGACATAATAAAAAGGGTATTAAAAAATACCATCTAATTACTTAGAAGAAATATCATTGCCGCTCGATAATCCTTCTAAGCGCGGAAAGAGTAAGAAGAAGAGTTCGAAAATATAATACATCTTTGTACTGCTGGTATGACCCTTTGTATCCATGTCTCCCCTACTCAACTCACTATATCAAGGAAGGACTTTAATTAAGGAAGCTGTTATCGCTCCTCGACAAGCAGGTAGTGTGTAGACAGCCGGACAGAAAGATAGGCGGGCGATTTTGAATGGTCTATTTCTGGGTGTTGCATCACTCTAGATGAGACTTCTTCGAAGTGAAAATATGTAGGATTCTCTTAATGAAATTTTGGACAAGAATTTTTTGTGTTACGAAATAGCAACATTTATGCCCAGCTTTCATTGACTGTGACTCCTCTTTGTTTCATTCCAATTATAATGAAATGAGGATTTAGGATAGAATTTGGAGTTTTATTTTTTGGTACCTACATATTGTATTCGCTTGCAATAAATGCATAAAAAACATATACGTATACATAGAAAGTCATCCACAATAAAAAAAGTTTTAAAGCATGCCAAAAATTTCATACTCTCATAAGAGCAAGAATTTTGGCAGCTTCCCCAACGTAATATACGAGGATCGTTCGATTCAGTTAATGGTAAAAGAAGTTAAAAAAACCTATGATTTTTCACACACCCTAAGTAAGAATCAATTCCAATCCGAGAACCAGACCCACAAGCGGACCTCTTAACTACTCAGCAAAATGACGCTCGGTATGTCGGCTGATCAGAAAACGTAGGTTTTTCAAGTTTATAGATTTAAGCTAATGCCAAATTGAGCCGGCCATACCGTTTCAGTGACAAACCCGAGCCCGCGCGATAAATGCGAATTCACTCCTCAGAAATTTCTAAATTGTGCCCGTGCTGAGCTTCCAGCAAATGAATAATATAAATAAAAATATTTAAAGTTATAGAAACAAAGCGAAACGAACACCAACGAATCCGTGCCCAGAGCCCAAACCAAATGAAAAGACAACAACATCATGCCACAAAAGTAAAACGCTGCTGGATTGCAGCACGACGAGCGAATAAACGAACGAACGAACGAACGAACGACAAAACCCTGCAGTGACAAGGTAAACCACAATTGGCTTTTTCTCTTCGTTGGATGGCGTTTTCTTCTTTGTTTTTGTAACGATATATCTTAAATAAATTATTTTTATTTATAAAGACGAGAGTTACGAGATTATAACGAGACTTTCCGCCGTCGCTGCTGCTGCTGCTGCCGCCGCCGCTGTTGCCGCTTGTAAATGCAATTTCGCATTTGCTCGCTCGCCTGCCCGATGATTATAATAACGGTCATTATTGTCGATTTTGCCTCTGCATAAAGTGGATTTGATGCGTAAAGCAGAAGTTGAAGTAACACCGATAATGATGTCCAACGGAACTGACATTTCCCTAACGGTTGCAAATTAATTTAGCTTGATTCGTGGAAATGCTGCTTGCACCTTTTTTTTTTATCTTGAATCCAAACCAATCGAACAGATACGAGACAAGACGAGACGGAACGAAAAGGAAAATCGCTAAAGGCACGTGCTGTGCGGAAAGTTGTGGCATATCTTGTTCAATTTGCTCTCATAGTGAGGATTGACCTTTAAAGCGTGTTATCAATTAAGCAGTCATTTTCCAGTGACTGGAATGTGGACATAATTCGAATAAAAAAATTTAAAAAAAATAAAAAATATATATATCTATATATGTTAGCAGAATAAAAATAAGACCTATTCAAAAAGGAAGCTGACTTCCCTTCTAATATATTCTCTTTTGTCCAATAATTTGAAACTTCCGACTTTTGACATTCATTTATCTTGTCACCATTCAAGAATTATTCCATTTTAAGTGTCTTTGTCACCATTGAACACCCTCGCCTCGGCCCACGTAGGCTAGTATTTGAATTTTCAATCGATTCGACAAATATCGAAGGTGATTTACCTTGAACTTGCTGCAAAGCTTTTAAGCTTCTGTCACAGAGTTATTAAAATCAATTAACAGAGCCTCATCAACCTCAGTCCACAGAACGACAATAAGGCCCAATCAATTTAAAATACAATGACCTATCAATCAGTACATTGGTACACAGATATGCGACAATTTCAATAGCAGTTCGTTAACTCAAGCTCGGGGAAGATCGATTAAAATTGTTTTGAAAACTGATGCAAGAAAAGAAGCGAAGTTGCTTTGCTTACCTAGTAGTTCTTGTGTCCTTATACTTAAATGGTACGATAGGTGGTAAGGTTAGGTTTGGGTGGCCGCCTTCTTTAAAAGTGATACCACGAGGTACGGCATGCCTTCTTAGTTATCCGTTTAATGGACCGTTTATGAACCGAGTCGTGCCATTTGTTCTTTCAGATAACAGTTGCTGAAAGAAGTGAGGCAGAAATTTTACTTCTAAGTTAGTTAGATATATGTATGTATGCATGTATAAAAAAAAACACTTCACCTTCACTCTTAAAATATTTTTTCATTTTCATTACCAGAGAATCAAAAAAATAGGCATATTTCAGCGGAAGGAAAAAAAACATTTTTTGAAGTGATTCTTTTTAGAAAATGATGGTCGTGCGCATTTTTCTGTCAATGGTTTTTCCGAAAGCATTCACGACCAGAAATCTGACTCGCGCATTTTTTACCTTGGGAAAAGAAACCAAAATTCTTCCAATTCTATAGAACAGTAGGAAGAGACGTATGTACATACGTGGATTTTTTCATTATATCAAAAGTCAGACGAACCTGACAATAGAACAGCCGACACAGATGTACCTACGATATACAATAATAAACGATACCAAATGAAAGCAATTTTTTGATAGCTCAAAGGGCTAGAGTATTATTGAGAGTGAAAGTCCGAAAAATAGGTTCAAAAAGTTTGTCGCTTACAACGTTATTCGCGGCTCCGCTTCAATTTGATCGGATGCTGAAAAGTAAGCTCAAATTCCGAATTTCATTGAAATATCTCGTAGGATTGCTCTGATTTCAGTGTAGTTCTTGGCATTTTTATGAAAGACCCTAATACTGGAGGCGGCACACTTAAAAATGATCTAATTTTCGAACCTGTTCTTATTCCTATCTCCAGCAATTTGCGTCAAGATAGCTCCACTCCTTCGATGAGAAAGTTGCAGACAATCCTACATTGGCCTCGTCTCTGCACTCAAAAAAATCCCAACAAATTTTGTCTTTGTCCCCACAATTTTGTTGTTTAAATCGTTCCCCACAATTTAAATTGTTCTACCAAAAAAAAAAAAAAAAAAAAAAAAAATGGAAGTTCTTAAAACTACCAAAAAATTCTCCGCATGACCGAAGAAAGTGTTGTTCTGAAAATTAATTCTTGACGCAAAAATTTTTTCCAAATTATTGTCTCAACAATGTTAAGTTCTTGAGAAACTTTTTTGAGTGTGGAGAAAGTCATTTCTCCATTTTATTGGTACTGTAAATAAATTCCAACCCGTGTATTGTAAAGATTTGCTGGACGGATGTATGTTTCCTGCCAACTCAAAAAAGTGGTTTCGAGAAAATGGCATTTAGGGCTTTCAATTTTCAGGGATACATTGGGAAGATATATGAGTCGCTCAGTGGATAAAGGGAATGAGTCCAAAAATTTTAAATGCAGAAAAACGACCGAACAGTTGAAGTTGACTTTTAAAACTAGTTGTTACAATAACTTTCAATTAAAATAGCAAAATTAATTATCAGGACTTCTTTTACAATTTGTAAGAAAGTCATAAAAGTCACACAGAGAAAAAAAGCAACCAGAAAACTGGTTAAATCAAAGAAAAAAATAAAGAATTTACATCGGCTAAGTCGATTGCACACATTTTTGCCTGAAATATGTTAAAACATTACCTTAACAAAAATTCCTGCCGTTTTCGTTGTTTAGCTTGGATATCTATTTATACCTTATCTGTACTTCGATTTAGAAAGAATTATTATTAAGCACGACATTTTCGCGATGGTGACATGGTCAAATTTTAGCCGTTAGAGGACATTATGTTAGCTGCGAAATCTCAATTCAAAATAGTGTAAATCAAAGCGAATTTCCAATGGTGGTCTTGATCAAATTTTAAGAGGACATTTTTTAGCTGCAAATACTCAATTCAAAGTGAAATCAAATTTTTCGAATTTCGGGATGGTGGTCTTGATCAATTTTAACCTTAAGAGACGACTTATTTGGCGGCAAAATACAAACAAAGAAGCAAAAAAAAAATCATTTTTGATACAGATATGAGAATAAGAGAAAGAGTGTTTTTTTCTAATGTGTAGGATGATGACCATAGTTATAGCGATGTCGCAATTTTTTTTCAGCGAAAGCTTAAGTCTACATAGACTATACACACACAAATTTCAATAAGTGGGTTATATAAAAAATTATTCACGGAAAACGTTAAGAATCGTGATTTTTAAACTTTAACCACTTCCACGACCCAAGAAGGGACAAGAAAAAAATTTTATGCAGCGGACATTTACTGGTTCAAGTCCATGCCAAATTTCAATATGATGTTCATGGCTTAGGGTAATTAGAAAAACTAAAGGTCCGACAACGACAGACAAAGACAGAAGAAGACAGACAGACAACAACAGACAGACAGACATGGCTAAATCGAAATCAAGAAAATATATATAATATATGTCATATCTATCGACCCTTTTATGTTACAAGAAACTTAATATATTTTTAAAAAAAACATACAAAACGGCTTCAACAAGGAATATTTTTATTTAAAAAATTTTTCTTGTTGAAAAAAACAAAGATTTTCCTTTTGAATCAACCAAATTTCAGGTTGAATTGAAATGATAATTTTCAAAAATGGATTTAAATTTAAATTGAAATGACAAGAAGAAATTTCAAAACAAATTTAATTAACGTTAAAAGCAAATGGCCACAGAGCCCTCTGCTGAACATAACCCCAAAAATAGCCATCGGATGGACTTCATCCGATCTCGTCACTCCGTTGTCGTGACTGCTTTCGCAATGATTAAAAAATTTGAAGATGAATGGATGTCTCATATATCAATTTTAAAAACAAATGAGAATTAAGGAACGAAAAGAAATGTATTAAACCAGATGTTAAATCCCGTTAAATTAAATATCATGAATTATTGTTCTTTTTAATCCATAATCATTATTAATTTAACTTCTTGAAATTTTGATTATTAATGATTGCGATTACCAAATAATCGTGAAATAATCATGATTATTTTAGATTAATGAAAAATCAAAAACAAAAAATAATCAAAAAATAAGATTAATTTTTATTTTTGAAATTTTTGATTTTTTGATTTTTGATTTTTCCTGATTATTTTGGTTTTTAATTTTTTTGATTATTTTTGATTGTTCTGATTTTTTTATTATTTAATTATTTTCAATTTGTATTTGAATAACATCGTTTTTCCAAAGTTTCCATAGTCCGTGACCGACCGGACAAGTGAATTCACGACGTGGTTAGGACCATCGTTAAAACCGCAATATTTCGAGAGGCGAATTTTACATTGCGAAGTCATAGGCAAGGACATATGGCCCCTCGCTGTACTACTTTAATTTATCAATTACAAATTGAAAATAATTAAAATTAATAAAAAAATCAGAACAATCAAATAATCAAAAAATCAAAAAACCCAAAAATAATCAGGAAAATCAAAAATAATAAAAAAAAATAAAAATTATTCAAAAATAATCTAAAATTAATCGGGATTATTTTTTTGATTAGATTTTTCTGATTTTTTTCATTATCTAAAATAATCATGATTATTTCTGATTATTGGTAATCGCAATAATTGATAATATCATACAAAAATAATCATTAAATAATCACTATTTCCTATAAGAAAAAAATATTCTGATTAATTAATCATTATTAAAAATATTTTTAACAGTGAAAATTAAACATATTTCCTTTAAATCAACAAAAAATGTTGTTGACTCAACCATTTTTCTTTTGAAATTTTTGTTCCGCTCGAAAATCAAAAGGACTGTGAATAACAATGCGCATTTTTTTAAAAAATCATGGTAAAGTTCGCTCAGTGCATAAAAGGAAAAGTATCCACGCTAAATCTCAAAAACGCCAAAAATGGACTCATTCCCTTTATCCACTGAACGACTCATATTTTCCAGCTTTCATCTATTGGTTCTAGCGCAGTTTTTAAGCCCCCCAAAAAAAAATTTTTTTTTCGATATTTTGAAGATTCTACCCCTGAATCAATTACATAGTGTATTCACAATGAAAAAAGCATTCCATTACAGCATTCCATTGATCGAAATGAAAATGCAGATGGAAATGATTGATTTTGAATTGAAATCAATTTCTCAAAAATTAATTATTTTTAATGAATTAGAATTATTTCATGATAATCTGATTATCTAACTTTGCGGCTTTTCTATTTTAGGTCCACAAGTACATGTCGCCGCTCCAATTGCAGTCGGTGTTCCATGTGGACAATGTTGCCAATGTTCCACACTATGAAGTGGTCCAATTGCTCCATCACAATTCGGATCCTGGAGCGAATGTTGTACACTACCGCAATCGAAGGAGTATAAATTCAGCGTCGAAGAGTGTGCCACCAAAGGAGCCGCATCATGTGAAAAAGGATCTGAGCAAGAATCCTTATTATAGTGAATTGAAGGCGGCAGCGGCTGCGGCAGGCGGCGACGCCGTGAATAGTGTCTACGCGCACACGGAAAAACTGCCACGGAAATTCGGAGCAGATCTGAGTCAAATGTCTGAGCACAATGTCTCGTTCAGCGCCTTTGGGGAGCTGCATAATCTAACATTGCGTGCGACTGACGGCCTGTTTAAGGGTGCGCCACATAAGCTGCGCATGTGGACAGTGAATTCCAAAGCGAATGAGACACACGGACTGGATCTCGAAGAGGTTTTCGATGGGGTAAGTGATCCAGCAGAAGGGGAATACGAACAGTCGAATGGAATCGAAAACAAAAATGTCAGAGTTCAATGAATTGATCTTGTCGCATGTCAAACACTTTTAAAAAGACAGGGAGCGAGCGACAGAGAGAGAGAGAGAGGGTGAGACAAAAAATATTTACTGGTTACGATATTTGAAAGCTGTCAGGAAATACGAGCTGCCGTTCTTTATTATTTTTGCATAGAGCCATTCACTTCCCGTGCGGAAAATTCATTTTTTGCTCATGATTTTTTTTTGTTTTATTTATTTTGTTTTTCTTTTTTGGCAACGCCTTCTTTCCTCGTAGCTCATAAATTTGACTTTTCAGTGTAATATTTTTTCCTGTTCAATGCTTTTCCTTTGACATGCGCAGATTTCTTTTTTGCCATCGCAATCACTCGTTCGCATATATGTACATATGTATGAACAAAGGAGCAAACGATCGAGTGGGCCAACAAAAAAATTTTTGCCTTTGAGCTGCTGGTGAGCCGAGCTTTGACGTGACGTGAAATTGCTTATGCGCGTCGATAGCTGTCACAATGCATTACCATGAATTTTGATACCTTTTTTCCGACGTCATTTTCATTTGGTTTCTGCAATTTTTCATCTGCATCGGCATTTGTATCTGCCTACCGACTTCAATTACCCTCGCGTGGCGTTACATGTCCGCATGAGTGAAGCGCACTGCACTGTCTCCACTCGCTCTGCAACTTTCATTTTCATTTTCATTTATGTTTCGATTTTGATTTTGATTTTCCTTTTCATTTTCCTGACATTCATACCGATATATGTATATATGACAGAATGCTTTTCATTTGCATTCGTGAGACTTCCGTAACGTGCCGTCATAATTAATTTGTTAAATAATTTTTCAAATTTTTGTCTGGCATATTTGCTCGCGGTACTTTTACTGATAAACTGTCTTTTGTTTTTTCTTATTTTGTAATTTTTTTTTTATACAGTTTAATTGACTGGAATATTTCAGCCACTGGTGGCCATAAATGACATTAAGAATTTTTTTATTGCATAATTTATTTACTCACTCGATATGGATGCGAAAGTCGAATAGATGTGACAGGAGGAATCATTAGCTGAGTTACTTTTTGTCGTCTCAATGACGCCAAACTAAATCGAATAATGAGGGGCAATCGTGCTTATGCGGTTAAGAGAAAGACCAAGGGATGAAAAAAGCTTAAAGACTCTTTTCAGAGCGTTCTTCGGCTGTGTGCCTGGCTGTGGCGCATGGAGCTCGCTGAGAGAGTCAAAGAGAGTTTGGCTGTTCTCTGGCACAAATATCAAGTTTTCCAGATATTTTAGAGACAAAAAAAAAAAAAAAGAAAAGAAAGAAGAAAAAAAGAGAAAAACAACAGAAAAGGGACTTTAAATTAACAGCTGCCATAGAATGAAGCCCAAAATCCAATATTGCGAGAGCCCGATGCGAGAGTGCGCGACGTCACGAAAATGTTTTACGTGACGCAATTCAATCTCCAATGAGAGTTTTGCGTCACGTAGATGATAGCATAATTTCCCTTCTAGTTCTAGTAATGAAATATTTGAACCAAGTAACGAGTACCGATTACTCAATAAATTTATACGTTATCACTTGAGCCAAAATTTTAATTTGAATTTTTTCAAACATTTTCAAAATGAACCAAAACTCGCGAAATGCTCTTTTTGACGGAATAGTGAACAGTTTTTGTTTTATTAGTTTAAACGAGTACCCAATAGGGAGTACTCAAAAAATAGCTACATCATTAACCAGTCAAATTGCCTCGCAACGAGAAATATTCAATTTTTCAAACTTTTCTCGCTACGGGTTCTCGCAGTGCGACACATTGGTGCTTGAGCCATATAATTGAATGTATTGAAATTTGTGTGCGTCTCGTCTCGCGCTCTCGCATCGCGCTCTCGCTAATATTGGATTTTGGGCTTGATGGTGATAAAAAGGAAAAGAATTTTTCCCTTGATAGAATGGCATCAATGATCACACCGCATAGAAATACTTTCCATTTTATCTCTCAGGCAATGCTTTTGGACAATGAAAAATAATTTTTTTTTTTCAAATGAATTTAATTTGATATAAAGCATAATGAACAACTTTACAAACATCTCGCCTCCGAGTACACAAATATTGTGCCTTGTACAATGTACATAAATCCAATTGAAATTTTGAGTATTTTTCCAATTGATTTTTTTTTTTTTTTGGTTTTTTTTTTTAACAAGATATTTGCACAGAACCATGAACCATGGCTACCCTATTCCGATCGAATGGAAAAGACACGAAACGAACAAATTTCTTTGACTCGCTTTGATTGATTAATGACGGAATGGCATTACGGCGCAACGTCTCGTTCATTGCATGCACCGTGCTCCGTGCTGCATGCAGCATGCTCCAGACATGCATGTGCGCCTGCGCATTATTGCCAAGACATCGGGCACGTACGTATTCAAAGTATTCATCTAAAATCATCGACATGATACGCGCATGCAGTTGTCGGCTTGCTTGAATCGCTCGAATTCGTTTGTTTCTGGTGAAATGTGCTTCCCCGAGATTGCGATGCTTTTTTCGCACTCTCGATTTCGATGCGGGTGAAAAGTGGTAGTGGTGATGCTGAAGCTCAAATCGGACATCTTGGCCGTATTGCATAATTGGCCAATGGCAATAACAGCGGCAACAAAAGCAGCTGTTACCGTTACCAACTTACAGCATTTTTGCTTTGCATTGTTGTTGCCTCGGTTATTGTTGTTGTTGTTGTTTCTGTGTAGTTTCAAATTCGCTTTTGTGCGTTACACAAAATGCAATCGCTGCGAGGGCAACAAATAAAGCAAAAGTAAAAGCAACGAATGCTCCAATTTAAAATTGGGGCAGGCAGCGTCGGGCGCAGAACGAGGAACGTGGAGCGTGTAGCGTATAGCATGGAGCATGGGGAAAACAGGCAAGTCAAGCCCAAGCCAACAATATTTAGTCAGTCAGTCTGACAGTGAGTTACTCATTTCGTTACACTGTCAAACACGCCATTCGCTTGTCCATTCGTTTGTCTATCAATTTAGGCTAGTCAGCTAGTCAGTCGGTCGGCTAGACAAAAGACGTGGCACGAAAGAAGCAGAGCCTTAGTTTTTATATATATTTTAGCACACACACACACACACACAGATCTATATTAGTTATATATATATATATATATATAGATTAGATGTATATATCGGTTTTAACTGCCCACGTTGGCGCAGTGGCATCCCAGTTCGAGTGCAGTTTTTGTCTTGTTCTATTTTTTTTTGCCTCAACTTTCGTTCACTTGTTACAACTTTTGATTTTCATTTTATCCTGCATTCATTTTTACATAATCAGCGCTTATTATTTTTAATAAATCATTTACATTTTCGTTGTGGGCTCCGATGGAAACGACTAACAAGAGCAACTCAGAAGCTTAATTGAATATATTTTTCATGCGAGATTCGGGAAAAAAGTTGCAACTTCCTCGTTTATTATTATTTTTTTTTTTATACATTTTTGAAGACGTCAATTTATTTTCGTTTGGTTGAGTATTTTTTCTTGAAATTAGTTTTTTTCTATTTTTTTTTTTTTTTTACTGTAGTTTTGCTAGGTTTTTGTGTGTGTTTTTTGTTTGTTTGTTTGTTCCACCTCTTTGTGTGTATATTTGCAGCAATGTTCGGTCAGGTTTGACCTCTGACTGCTCTGAATTGGGTGTGTTGCATGTTGTTCTGTTATGCTGAGTTGTTGTTCATTGAGCATTGTTGTTTTCTGCTCTCTTGTTGAGTGTGTATGTTGTTCGTCTACGAACATTTACTTTTATTTATTTATTTTCTTGCAATTCTTCTTGTTTTTTTTTTTTTTTTTCTTGTTGAAAATGAATTTTCTTTGTTAAATATATCGATGTAAAGGTGTGATTGCCCGATTTCCGGCATAGCTTTATACAAAATTCTTCGTCAGGTCTTCAAAAATCATTGCAGAGCGACGAAGACTTTCATGCATCATAGCACTTTTAAGAGTTGGTTTAATTTTAGATCCGAAAAAGTGGAAGTTGGATTTTGATATACATCATCAAACAAGTTGAATTTTAAACAAGGGCGTCGTTTTTTTTTTTTTTTTTTGTTTTTTCATTTATTGTAAGTTCTCAAGAATTTTCATTACAATATATGAAATAAGTTTATGCTTGGCTGGGCAAAAATCGTTATGCGTTTCAAGGAAAATATAATCTTTCCAAGTACTTCCGGAAATATTTAAACGCAGATTCATTTAAACCAGTCCCTTATAAAATTATATAATTTTTGGGTGATTAATAAAAGCATAAATTAAATAACTATTAAGGCCAAGTAAGTCTTCCTATGTCGGATGGATGGCAGCTAATAAATTTTTATATTTTCGAAGTTAATAAGTGCCAGTCCGACTCTCTGACAAATAAGTTTCATTTACTCAAATGGATTCGAAAGCGGAAGTTTTTTTTTTTTTTCAAAAAATGCACAGAGCTGCATATTTGTCATGTGCAGAGTGATTAAAATATGCCGATCATTTGGGTATATTGCCTGAAGATAGCCGTGAAAGACTTTCGAAGCGTGTGTGCATACTCAAGTTAAAGCGCGCCATGCTGAAACGAAACGAAACGAAACGAAACTAACCGAACCGAACCGATCCGAAGTGGCTTCGCGCCTCTTTAAATGCTCTGCAGCAATATTGAAGATCGATATGCATATGAACATACATACTGTTTACGCCCTACTGGCAATTAATTTGCAAAAACAACCGAAACGGACCCCCGAAGAGAAGCAGTGAGGAGTAGTGAGGAGCAGCGAGCGGAGTAGTGGAGAGCTGAGGTGGAAAAAGAGTGAAATTCGTTAGTCGGTGTTGTTTTGAATTTGAGGGGGTCTGTGGGTTGGTGGGTGGATGTTTGACTGCTCTGTTGTTATCGTTCATGTTAATTTCTTATTTTCATTTTATTTTCCTGTTTTTTTGTGTGTGTGAACTTTTGCTGTTGGCCAAGTTAATACAAAAGTAAAGTAAGGAAAATATGATTGTTCAACTCCAGCGCTAGGAAAATGAAAGTAAAAAATTATTGCTTGTCTTCTATTTTATCTGCAGTTATCTCCATTAAATGGCATAGCAGGCATTTCCGTATTGAAAAGTTGCTTCTTCTTCTTTGTCGTTTTCTCAGTTTGAATACGACAAAAACGAAAACGAAAACGAAAGACTCAGGAAGCGAACTTGATTTATTTCAATTTGAATGCTATTCAAACAAAAGACTTAGGAAGCGAACTTGATTTGATTTTAATGTCGAACAAAAATAATGCAGCCAAAAATACTTTGTATCTCTGTGTGTTAAACGAAAAAGCTTTAAAGAACCGAATTGCAAAAGAATTGTTCGCATAAAAAAGACAAATAATGTTCGTTCTAATTCGCATGACATTTTTCTTAGTCGTATTTTTTTCTTTTTCTTCTTCATCTTCTGCTTTTGCCTGAAGGGGCCATTATTGCAGTAGTGTTTAAAGTATCTCAAAAAATAGTTTAGGTTTTTTTTTGTGTGGTTTTCTTGAATGTATTTAGACGATTAGTTTGGGATTTAATCCACTTTAAACTCTGCTCGAAGGCATCACAATGGCTTAGTATGCAAATAAAGCATAAGTAGTACCGGTGTCACTATTTTTGGGCTGCTGTAAAACTGAAATTGCGATGCAGAACTTCGCTATTTTTCGGTTCTTTTTCTCGTTTTTTTTTTTTTTTTTTTTTGCTGACTTTAAGTACAATTTTATTGTCGGCTCTTTGCGTAGTGTCTTGTCTGAATCGTGGCCTAGATTTCTCATTTATACTCTTATGAAAAGCACTGAAAAACAAAAACAAATTCAACAATAAAGCAACAACAATATCTTAGCATTGAAATGCATTTAAAAATGATTTTATCCAAAATTTTCAGCTTTAAGACAATTCTTTGCAATTATTTATTTATTTTTTGTTTGTTTTTTTTTTTTTCGAAAAAAAAATTCTACTGCCATCGAAATGAGAAAAATCGAGGCCTTTTGAACATTTATTTTCAAATTCAATTAATCTAATGAAAATTGCAGCAATACGATTTTATGAGAAGGAGAAGAAAAAAATCGAGTCTTTTTCACGCTTCTCGAGCCTCTTCATTGCTTTGTCGATTGCGTAATAATTGCGAGCCTATTCATTAAGCAGAACAGATGTTGTTGTGCTGAAGAGTAATTGTGAAATCAATTGAATGAGAACGTTTGTAAGAACGTGACAGAAAGAAGAATATTTAAGGCCGATTGTATGCGGCTATCGGAGCTAAATGTTCAATTGGAACCAATTAAAATGCGCAGCAATTGGGGTGAACTATTAAATAAGGTGTTCCCGGCTTAATCGTTATAGCTTAGGTATATTATTTTATATGATCTAAGGAATTTAGTATGTTATTAAGCCTTGGGAAACAATTTGAAAAAGGTTTTTGCGGCGTGTAATATTTTCTTTTTGGTCTTTTATTTTTGATTTCGTTTTCTCTTCGTAATCAAGCCTATCAAATTGAAAGGCGGCATATTCAGTCATAACAATTTGTTGAAAGTTTCAACAAACCCATCATCGTGGTCGTCGTCCCGTTGGTGGAAACTTTTCGTTCGGTATGCGGCGTTGCATTTCACTCTCATTTCGTTGCGTTTTGCATTCGAACAATGACTCGAAAGGTCGATCGTATGCATTCGATCTCGGTTCATGTTTAATCGGAAATCATGGCACGGCAAGCCATCAAAAAAAAAAAAAATCTCTTGCCATATAATACAATGACGCCCACGTTATTTTTAAATTATTTTCCATTTTTAGCAATAAAATCAATTCGATTGCAATTTACAACAATGGGAAATAAAGGGCTTGAAATTTGCCAACGAAAAGCCAACGAAGAAGAAAGTTAGTTCAAGCCGCTGTTTTTTTTTTCTTTTTTTTTTTTTTCTTTTAGTCTTTCTGTTTCTTTGAATCACGTTTTTGATTACTCGCAGAAACACAGCACCGCAAACACACCTCGTTTCGTGCCCTAGCGAAATTGCTCTCGAAAACAAATTTTCTTTCTTTGTGTTTTAATAATTTCATTTACGATTATTTTTCACATTTCGAATGAAATGAAAAAAAATATCGCTTTGCCTCAAAAACAAAAAACAAAAAAATACGCTGTAGCTATTGATGAATCAATTGTTTTTCTTACACATAATACAATATTCCTCTGATATGAGCGCTGCCCGTTTAAATGCATCGAAAATTGAACCTTCAATCTACGGAATTCATTTGGTAGATGTAAGCTTTCCTCGCTACTAACAACGGGAACTTATGGGCCTTGTTTCATTGTGATTTTAACTGGGGAATAGTGAAATTTAAAAAGAGATATGCAATGCCCTTTTGCCAGCCTGAAAGATTTAATCCATGGAAGACATGCAATGTCGTCTAATATTCGAGGAAAGTTCCTCAGAACCATAAATGATTCTGATAGCGTTGCTTCACAGCTGCCAAAAAGTGTACACTGGGCATAAGTCAGTGGGTATTTCTGTTTTTATGTCTAGGATTTTCCCCCCTGACGAAGGAAGAAGAGACACTGCGACCAGAATAAATATATTTTGCCACTTCGTCTCATTTTGTTGGTTTATTCTAGTATCTATGCCCTCGAAAATCGCTATGGCGGCAAGGACATTTTGACATTTTACGAACCTTAGCTTGTCACGACACGTCGTGGCTTGAGAAGGAATCATTGAAGACTCTGAGTCTCAGCCTGCATAGGGCAACATATTCGCCCATAATATGGAATGCGGTCTCTTTGTCTTCAATACAAAATCTGCCTGTCAAATTCATCTGACAGATGCTCCTTTGGGAGTTGGTGTTCTAGGCGGCAGCGGCTTCAGATCAAGGAAGAAAGAAAAACCGGAAACCGGAACACTTGTCCTTTTTAAACAATAAGCACCTATATCTATGAGTGTATGTATGTATGTACATATATACCTATATGCATAGCTTCGACAATTCGGCGATCTTGTCTGTCAAACACAATGGAAAACAAAAACGTCTTCACAATTTATTGTCGCCATAACCGAAAGAAAGCGTTAATGCGTTGCATACGCAATTCAACCAGTCAGCCACATTGACGATAGATAATGATCGTTCCGCTTAAATATAAAAATTACACACGAAAAAAAGCACAAATATTTTCCCATTAGTTTTTGTGAGAAAACAAAAAGCAAAAAACATTCAAAAATTCGACTCATCGTTGGCAATGACAGACGATTTATTCGTGCTAACGGGCCATTAAGGCATTAGCGACGTGTTGCTTCGGGGAAACGAAAAGTCTGCGATCGCAGCGTAGGCGTAGGTTTGCGAGGCTCGGCGAGGCGCGGCGCGGCGAGGCGAGTGTGGAAAAGCGTATTACGTACACTACGTCATGGCAATTATAACAATTGGGTTAAAGATAAAATCAACTAATTTATCTGAGCAATAATATCTTGACGGCTTATGTTGTTTTTAATTTTCCTAATGTGCGAAAACAAACGAAAAAGACCGGCGAAGAAATGTCGGACTATTTGAGGCGTGTGTGTGTGTGCGTGTGTGTGTGTGTGCAACAGGAAAGCTCTCTGCGGTGTTCCAATTTGATATTGCGGGAAATCGAGGGAATCTCTGTTAGGTAATCACTGCCCAGCCAACCATTGGAGTCCGCACGGTACACTTTTAGGACTCCCCATGCGGTGCGTTAATGCTCCTAAGGAGTCTCCGAAAAGCATCCTGAATGAGCGTCTTGGCGGGTGAAAAGGGCCTTTTCAAAACATATGAAAAAAGTGTACCCTGAGGACTCCTTAAAGGAGGGTTTTCGGCGTCCTAAAATGCTCGCTCAGATAAACTGCAAGGACTCTGTGCGGACTCCTCTATTCGCCTATATTTGTTTTTCTTAAAAAAGGACTCCTAAATTTGTCCAAAGATAACCCAGAAGGAGTATCTTTGGATTGCTTTCGCAAAATGATCCTTTAATAGTGTCTTTTGAAAGCCTACTAGATAATGCAATTTCAAAGCGTACTCCCTGAACAGTCCTTGACGGTGCTTTTGAGGAGCCCATTGTCGAAGCACTCCGAAAACGCTCCTTCAAGGTATCTAGGTGGAAGTACTTTAACAGTCCTACTTCGGAGCACTCCGAATATGGTTGGCTGGGTTAAATCAGCTAGCCACACACAGCCATATAAAAATATGAGTTTTTTTTTTGTTTGTTTTGATTTTTGTTTTAAGATCCTAGGAGTTGTCTTTTTTATTTTTTAAAATCGCAGTTAAATATATAAATTAACTTTTTATTTCGGGAATGCCTCAATTGAACCTTCAAATATTTTCCAAATTGCATCAAAATACCAAAAAAAAAAAAAAAAAAAAAATAAAATTAATAATAATAAAAATTGGTTATTATAGCAGTTCTTGTTGTGATTTTCGTAGCAGACCATAGTACTGAAAGTACCCCTAAAGTTGATTCAATCAAATCTATTTGTCAGCCTTGTTCGTTCTCATATCTCTGTCAATATGCATACCGAACTGGGTTGCACGCAGAGAAAAAATATCACATACCCAATTATATTTTGCAGGGATTACATATGTAATTGGGTATGATGTAATTATATTTTCATAATTGCATCCAATTATATTTTTCATTGCCTCCAATTATATATGTAATTGTATCAAATGATAAAAAAAATAAATTCGATTACATATATAATTCCGTCCAATTAAATATATAATCGGCTGCAATGATGTATGTAATTGTATCGAATTATATACATAATTGAGTCTATTTAAATTTGTGATCCCCTGCAATTTGAAATACATTCTATATAGCAATATAAAAAGGGGCATTCTCCACGATTGGGCGGAATATATTTCAATATGACGTGATTCGTGGTCCACCTGCCCCTTGGAGTGCCTAAGGATTTTGAAAATTTAAACACGTTATATACGATCGAAATTATAAACCATTTGAGAAATATAAGAACAAACTGTAAAATAAATACAATCATATATATAATTGCATCAATGCTTTAAATTGTAAAAGTAATCAGATGTAATTAGTAATTACTAATTACATATATGATAAATTTAAATGCAATTATATAAGTAAATGAGCACAATTAGTATTTTTCATTTTTCAATTATATTGTAATTGGCTCCAATTAATAATGCAATCGGGGCAAGGCTCCAATCACATATGTAATTGGTTCCAATTATATTTCGGAAACTTATTTCTCTCCGTGTGCGATTCCCAAAATGTGTAGTGAGCTTTTTCCCCCCATAAAAGCCCCAAAAGACAATAGAATAGGAAAAAGGGAAAAAGAAAATTAGGAAGAAGAAAAAGGAGCAGAACCAGTAGAAAAAAGAAAGACATAATAAAAAGAGAAGAATGGAGAGATTTTCTGCTTTTTTCACTTTAATAATTTTTTTTTCCATTTTGGACAGAGAATAAAAAAAAAACAATTTTTCTTTTATTTCACGCAGCTTTGGGACGTTTGAGAGATTTATTGCGATAATTCATCAAATCCGAACCTTTTTTTTTTTTTTTTTTTATATTTCGTGTTCCGAACATAGCACATGATCGAGCGATCGGAGCCCAATGGTCACATTCGACAATGGGCATTAGTTCCAAAAGCTGACTTGGCACATGCCGAACTAAGCCATAAATGCAAAAAAAAAAACAAAAACAATAACAAAAACAACAATTAAATGTGTAATATGCTAATTTCGAATAAAAGGAGGATGAGGAGTGGGCAAGGGGGGCGGGGGAATTGTGAACAACATTTTTTTTTACCAAAATGAGCGCAATTTTGAGCAATGCACTTGGCAGTGCCATTAATTTTGAGAAGGAAAAAATTTTTGTTGTTTTTTGTTTCCATGCGAATTCCGCGAAGCCGCGCAACGAGTTCTTCGGAAAGCCACCACAATGCGATGATAAACGAACAGCTTCAATTGGTGCGCCCGAGGCGGCAGCAGCAAGTGCACTTGTCGCTTCAAGCTGGACCATTTGTTATTTGTATTGATTTAGTTTTTCTGATTTTCATTTTTATTTGTATTTTTATTTATATTCTTCTTATTTATATTTTATTTTATACGTGTGCACTTTGTTGTTGCATTTTTGTTGTCATTTTTCTCCATTGCTCTTGTGTTCTTGCGTTCAAGGCTGCAGTTACCGCGTTCAATAGTCAAATCGGCGCATGCGTTCAAGTCGAACTCATTGAGGTTTTGCCTCTCGAATCTGTGCTTCTTGAGCCGCTCATGTGCGGTAAGAACGGAATATGGCCTGCGCATGAATGCCGCAAGGAGAAAATCAAACGAAATAAAATAAAATAAAATAAAATAAAATAAAAAACAATTGGCGAAGTCGTCCGCTGGTCTCTGCGTCGCGTCGCGTCGCTTAAACGTTCGTGTCAACACGTTTCGCGGTCAAATGCGGCAAGATCCGAAATCCGGCGAAGCGCATGTGATCTCGATAATCGAAATTATTGCAAATTTATGCAATTTTTGCGGATAAATTATTCTATTATTGTGATTTTTTTTTTTGGTCATTTTATTCTTTTTCTTATGATTTTTAATATCAAAATGTATATATACTATACAGTAGCGCCTCGTTAGTCCGGATTCTCGCTTGTTCGGTGATCGCTGTGATCCGCGCTGGGCAAAGGAGTTCCCAGTTTTTTTGAATAGATGGCGGGGACCCATTGAGACTCAACAAAAGTGCGGCAGAATCATGGTCACATCAATCATTTGTGCATTATTTTCTTAATGCTTTAATTCAAAAGTTGAGTAACGGATAATTCCGCGAGAAACGGTTCCAACCGTGGCCATTCGGAGCATATTGCGCACACAAATTTTAGATCCTTGAGAATCACGTCCTTTTTTTTCAATTACTATGCGCTAAAACCTTAAAAGTGAGTGTCACAGGTGGAACCGTATTCATAGAATTGCCCTGAAGTTAAACGTGTGTTTGGATTTTGTTTTTGCCTCTCCGGTTTGACGAGGTCCTACTGTATAATATTATTATTATTATTTTTTTAATTTTGAAATTTAGTTTTGATTTATGCTTGACGCAATCGCCATGCGTAATCGAGTAGTGGCAACGTCTTTAGGCTACCAAATGTCAATTTCGAATTCCGTAATATTTCAAACGTTTTTGATTTATAGAATTTCGAATTGAAACTTGCTGAAAATTAAAAAAAAAAAAAAAAAAAAAAACGATGGATTCTCCCATCGAGAGGTTAATGGATGTTCGAGACACAATCGATGCGAGATTTTTTCGTTCTTTCTTATTGAACTTCGAACTAATTATAATTATTTTCAGTGTACCCGAGAAAAAAACCTAATTAAGAATTCTCTCATTTTCTTGTTGCAGCATAACAATAGCGACGAAATCGGACATGTCTTTCAGGATGAAAAGAACATGGCGGCGATATTAATGCGGCGTCATTTGGAAACCGGTGACTTAATAATGGTAAGTGGCAATTTTTTCTCTTTGATTCGCAATCGAAAAATTCGATGAAATTTGTACGGTTACACGATATACTTTAAAAGAGATTTTTGTCTATGTCGAGAGCCTGGCATATCAGAGTCTCGGCCGAAATGGCCTTCAGGGGGCCAATTCAGGCGTTAATTGAACATTGGAACTATTGACTTTGGCCAGCAGTGATCAGTGATCGGCGATCGGCGATCGCTGGCCGGCCAGGCGACAATTGTGGATGATGTCAAATGGCAAAAGAAAGAAAGACGAAGAATAATTGCCGCCGCAAACTTAAAACCGCAAACTAAAAGCAGCCAACAGCTAACAGGTAACTGAAAATGGCGAACGGCGAATGGCGAACGGCGCAAGTGCACCCGGCGGATTAGTGAGGGTCACTTTATATGGTAACGCGTGCGCGACGTGTTACAGTCACAAATGAACCATGTTCGACGATCGGACAGACGGACAGGCTTAAGAACTTGCTCGAACCACTTTAAGTAACTCCATACGGCGAGCAATCGAATGCCGATTTAACGACTTTGACTACGAAGATTTATACTGTTCTCCTCCGCGAACATAACATATACATAACATACCTACATATATGTTCGTACTATCGGCATTCTTGGGTTTTTCTATTTTTCGTTTCAAAGCGTGATACTTTTTCCGATTAATTTTTTACCCTCTTTTTTCCCCCCATTTAATTGCAATTACTATACGATTTTATTGTCCCAACACATGCCATAATTAATGATACATAAATAGATAGGCAATCGAGAATTGCAGGTGTGGAACGATCGATCCTTCTTTGAAGAGAACGCGTGGGATGGAGTTTTTTTTTTTTTTTTTTGTATTTCCTTTTGGTCTGTCTGCCGGATTTCAAAGGATAGTGAACGAAGTCAACTGCCTGCCATTAAAGAATTCCTCTATTCAAACATATACTGGCATATGACAGAAATCGAATACGACAGAAAACGTTCGATTTTGGTAAAATTTTCATACAAATGTAAGCGAAATCGAACGTTTTCTGTCGTATTCGATTTCTGTCACATGCCCGATAACATGACTGATGATACATATTGACTTGATATTGTGACTCTTGTCCTATTGGGAGTTGAAATTAGTTCGGTCCGTGTCTCTGACTGTGATGAATACAGTCGAATCTGGATATAACGAATCCCTGAAATAATGAACAGCTCGAAATAGTGAAAGGCTTTTTTTTTACACGGACTACTCTAAATACTGCCGAAACTCTCTAAAACGAGTTTTTCTCTATAGCGAATCGTCTCACATACATTTCAATGCCTTTTTTCCTCCTCATAACGAATCTCTCCATATAACGAACTTTTTTCCGGGCCCTTGGAATTCGTTATAGTGAGTTTCGACTTTAGTAGTGAACAAAAAAGTCCCAGCCAACTATTGGAGTCCGCACGGTACACTTTTAGGACTCCCCATGCGGTGCGTTAATGATCCTAAGGATTCTCCGAAAAGCATCCTGAATGAGCGTCTTGGCGGGAGAAAAGGGCCTTTTCAAAACATATGAAAAAAGTGTACCCTGAGGACTCCTTAAAGGAGGGTTTTCGGCGCCCTAAAATGCTCGCTCAGATAAACTGCAAGGACTCTGTGCGGACTCCTCTATTCGCCTATATTTTTTTTTCTTAAAAAAGGACTCCTAAATTTGTCCAAAGATAACCCAGAAGGAGTTTCTTTGGATTGCTTTCGCAAAATGATCCTTTAATAGTGTCTTTTGAAAGCCTACTAGATAATGCAATTTCAAAGCGCACTCCCTGAACACTCCTTGACGGTGCTTTTGAGGAGCCCATTGTCGAAGCACTCCAAAAACGCTCCTTCAAGGTATCTAGGTGGAAGTACTTTAACAGTCCTACTTCGGAGCACTCCGAAAACACTTTGCGAAGTTGTTTCCGTTTTCGGAGCGCTCCGAATATGGTTGACTGGGGTTAATCTCGCTAATACAAACAATCTCGATACAATGAACAGGCCGTACAAAAATTACTTCACAATGTACAGATTCGACTGTATTTAATAGTAACGATTGATGTCGGTAGCTTCAGTGAGGACTCCATTTAAAACCCTTTTTTTTCATAAGGTTAAATAGTTACATATATCCAAATTCTTGCATTTGTGCGAGATTTCGGTATTCAGTTTTGATCGGACGAAAAGTACAGCTGAAGCGCATCGAACTCAAATTGGGAGTAATTTTTCCGCAACCACCGTATTTTCTGGACCCCTGCCCCTTCTGATTACGTCTGGCTATTCTGATGGATGCGGGAGCGATCTGACAAATGACTTAACGTCTCTTATTCTTTCTTCTTATTCTCAACTTGGATACCTCAAGGATGCTTGCAACCAAACTTTTTATGGAAAAGAAAATAAAATGGAAGAGATTCCAGCAGAAGAACTCATAGGAATTCTTGAAACAGCATGACACACGACTATGCCTCGGAATTTGAATATGTAAAAAAATGAAAAAAAAACATTTAAAAAATTTAAAAAAATTTAAAAAAATTTAAAAAAATATTCAAAAAATATTCAAAAAATATTCAAACAAATTCAAACAAATTCAAACAAATTCAAACAAAAATGCAAAAAATTCAAAATATTCAAAAAATGCACAGTCAAAAATTCCAAATTAGTTCGATTTAGTATGCCTATTAAAATGTTGAATTGTCAAATTAACAAAAAAAAAACCTACTTCAGTGAATAAAATATTCAAAAAGCACAGTTAAATGCAAGAAAATTCAAAATATTCAAAATCCGAGCTCTACACATGACATACATACGTTTTTGAAGGCAGGATCGATATACTTCACTTTTAAGCTTGCAACAATGTTTTCTCCTTCCCTAGTAGATCAATTTTTCATTTTTCCAAGTTCAAAATTTATTTTACCTTTTCCAAGCCCCAATTTGTGCACAATTTTTTTTTCGCCTGCGACAGGATTCGAACTCGGGCCTTTCAGAATGCTAAGCAAAAACACTTTCGGTACAGTAACAAGAGATATCTATCATTCGCAATTGCTAGATTTATTATATCAACGATCGAGAAAATCGAACTATAGACGCCTCGTATGTATGTATGTATGATAGCTATATAATCGCGAGTACAATTTGACAATTTGAGAATTTTGTTCGTTTTTGAGATCATTTAAAACCAAAAGGTATTAAAATGAAACTTTTTGGTATTGAGATTCAAATTTAATACTAAAAAAATTTATTTTTATACCGATTGGTTTTAATTTGAAAACTTTAGTTTTTACTGTGTATACAAATGATAAATGGAATAACGGTATGCGCTCATTAAAGTTGAACCAAAAATGTATCGAGAGTGATTGAAAAAAAAATTTTTTCCCCCATTATGTACCTAAGGAAAAAGGAGAAAAAATCAACGATTCTGGTACTTTTCCCCCATAAACACCACTTGTATTTAACTGGGGTAAATAACCCGTTTCTACTAGATACTTTGGTGCATACTGCACCAGCGCTTTTCGGTACGGATGTTATAGGAACTGATTTCCTACAGAATTTTTCAGAGCGGACAGCCAAGTGAAATGCTCAGCAGGACAGCGTCATCGAGACGGAGCGAAATGATCATTCGCACCGGCTCCCATGCGAATGAACTCGTCCGAGGTGAAGCGTAATGACATTCGTGTTGAAATATCACCGCGCGCATCCTCCACGAAGGCAGGTGGTGCGGCTCCCATTTGCACGAGGACATCCTCGCGGATGTCCGCGGGACATTTTCTACTGGGTACTAGTGGCTTTTGCACTAGTAAAGTACTAGTACTAGTTGAAAATTCTGCAAGGTAGTGTCAGACACGTACATATGTATGTATGTAACATCCCATAAATACATATTCACTTGTGTCCAACCGGCTTCGGTTTCGGCATTCGGCCAAAAATCCCCTTTCGATCTGACACTAATAAGTATTCACCTCTTCTCTTCCCTATTGCTTCGCGTGCGTTTCCTGTTCGCGATTTTTCGGAAAATCGATCAAGTGAAAAAATTCCCATTTTTCTTCTGCAGGACCATCCCCCTCTCACAGTCCATTGTAATAATTTGTATCAATTATTTTACTAAAATAAAAATAAATCATTCATTCTCTAAGGTGTGTGACATTGTTTGTTTGAGAGATTTTTTGTGATTCTTTTTTTTCTGTTTTAAGCGATTGCATTTTTTGATTACAATGTTTTTTTTTTTATGTTTCGTGCACAGTAACAATATAAATTACAACAAAAGATAATGATTATTAACAACGACAACAAAAACAACAACAGCATCGAGAGCATGAATAATGACCGTTGAGGCAAGTGCCCGATGTGTTGTAGTCGGAGCCAATACCACGCGGCCGTACATAGTCGCAACATCATTAAACAGATTCCATTGGTCACTGTGTCATGACGCCACAAGAAATGTCGCGTCCAAACAAAAATGAAAAAACGAAAAAACGAAAAAACGAAAAAACGAAAAATCGAAAAGCGAGAAAAAAATCGTAATAATGGCAAAATCATAGTAGGTATGTACCTAATAATATGACCGACAACCTTGGCCAATTTTTCAATGTGAAAATTGCTTTGATTTCTTAAGTGATTTAAATGCGGTGGTGGCGTTTAAAAAAGCAAAGCACCGCCGCACATAACTGTACCTACTGCTGCAAGAGGTGCCTACACTTGTCGAACGGTCCAATGAGAAGTGGCAAACAGAAGTTGAAAGGTTTTTTTTTTTCGTATTTTCTACTGAAAATCAGACCATAACTTGCCAGCGAGGGGCGAGGGTAGTGAAAAAAAAATTTTTTAATGTAAAAAAATTAAATCGAATCTCAGGCAAGTCAAGGTGAGAATTTGGTCTCTTGACGTGATAATTATGGAAGAGATTTTGCCGAAAAATGGAAAATGGAAAATCTACAGACTCTGAAAGTTCTGCAAATTCGATTTTGCCAGACGAGGCTGCGAAGTAACGCGGTGGTTTCTTAGGTATGCATCGTAACAATGAGAGTTTCGAATTCTAGTTTTAGAATATTCCATTCATTGCTTCAAATTCGAAATTCTCTTCACCCAAGTACTCTGCCATTCAACAGAGCTCAGCTGAAAACATCTCACCCTGCTCCATAAAGCAGTTACGCTTGTAGAAAGCTCGCTGGTTATCGTTTATTTATTTTTTATTAGTATTTACTACATACTTAGTTGACAAGGATATTCGTACGAATTGCTCGGACTTTGGGTGGGCGAGTACTTTCTGCCTTCGATACACGATGGCTTGACTGTGTTAAAACCAAATATGACACTGCGAATGGAGAGTGGGAGACCACATGAATTGAATGAACATGGCCTAGGACTATTTTTTGACCTGTCTTTTGGAGAACACTTTATGTCCGTTTCGATCAATCCTTTGAATTAATTAACATTGAGATGAACAAATGCGGCCTGCGACCAAGGGGCTTGCCATTTTCGAAGGGCCATTTTATGGGTCCCGGGTTTTATGAAGTGTTTTCGGGCCACGAGGCACCCTCAGAATATTTTCACCGATTTTCACCGACTTGCTAGCAGCTTTTCTCATTAACAATTCCTGATTTAATCTTAATAGTATTTATGTAACTATTTATATGGAAATAGGCTTTGCCTCGACAACCCTTTTGTGCCACCTATTGTTCGATTTGAAGCTCAATAAAATTGATCAAATTATTGGCACACTTAAAAGTGAAATATTAGAGAAGAAAGCACCGTTATGGTAATAATATTAAAATTCTTTAAAGCGTCGATCGCAATGGTCTCGAAAAAGCTTGAAATTTATTTATCCAAATTCAAAGGATTTTTTCCGTAACAATAAACATACATACGTAGATAATTACATATCGCACACTAATCACTAAACCGGCACAATTCAAAAAAAATTTTAATCACTTTTTCCATGTTTTCCAACATTTAACTGCAGCAGGAGGAACACGTGGAAAATTAACTTTTATATTTATTAATTCTGCAGCTATTTAAGAATAATATAAATTTAGAAAAGAAATTGTTTGTAAAGGCTTCGAGAATTATTGGCTGTTGGCCCGAGAAATGCAAAATTTTGAGTTGTACCGATTTAGTGATTAGTGTGCGATATGTTTATATAAAAGTACAGACCCGTCAATAGAAATTTGTGGTCCGGGCGGGGGTTAACTCTCAAAACCAAAGAACCCTTAGTACCCTTGTCTTTCCCAGCCCTGCGTCTCCCCTTTTCGCTGTGTTCAAATGTGTATTTTGTGTTATTCTTTCACTATTTGTGCTGAACCGAAAAAAGCATGACGTCGGAGCGCGTTTTTATTTGTTATCCAAATAAAAGGTCAAATGAGTAGCGAAGCCATCTCAAATCTATCGAAATTCTTTAGGATTTCTATTATTGCTTTTGATTTATGCTTTACGGATTAGTATTGCCATAAACAAGCGTAAAACACTAACAAACAAACAAAAAACTACAAAGAGACAAAACCAAATATAATAGTTAAAGATGATCTCGATAGAAAGACCGGAGTGAGGCCAAACAAAAGACTCAAAAATCATCATCGCATCCATTCATCAAGCTCGGCAGTCGCGAACAATTTTCAATATTTATTTTTGTGCGCTATTTAAACAAGATCCAAACGGAATTGAATGATCAAATTTGAAACGGAAATTGAACCGAAATTTAATTTATTTTCATTTTTCGTTTTTATTTCCGAGAGCCAATTCAAGTTTCAACCTTAGACGCGTAAAGGCGAGAATCCAACGCAAACGGCATCTCGAATACTAGTTTCCTATGCCATTTTGCTTTTATGCATGTACATCTGTATGTAGGTACCTACACTCAGAGAAAAAAACATGTTAAATCAAACGGTTTTTAACTATTTTCCATGTTAATTTTTTTCAACCAGATCTGTCACGTTAAATCTACGGGAGCTTAGGTTGGTTAAAACAACGTTGTTAATATAAGCAGCGGAGAATGTCCTTTTATCAGGATAATTTAACAAAGCGTCTGGTTAAAAAAACATTAAAGGGAATGTTGTTTCAACATGGTTACATGTAAGCTCAACCAGTCATTTTGCAATGTTAAATGAAACAGTTACTACATGTCATATTAACATTTTTAAGATCAACCTTTCAGCAGGTTGAATTTAAAGACGACCTTGTTCGTTATAAAAAAGTAATTTTCATTTAATGTTGTAGTTTCAGCCTTTTTTCTTAATTTTGTTTTGTTGCTTTTGGTTTTTGGCCGTAATTAGAAGAAAAAGCCGTGTTTACGAAAGTAACTCATAGGAGAAGATTCCTGATGATGACTGATAATTTCAGAGTTCTAGAAAATTGGGAACAAAATGGTTTCTAGGTCTGCTGAGCATCAATCGATTAATGTTAACTGACTTTCTTTTTATCGAAAATACAGAAACTTCCTATCGAAACTGCAATAGCGTTGCTGGAGTTTAAATAACATTGCTGATTGTTAGATAAACATGCCACACTGCTCTTTTAACAATTTGTGTCACATGTTATCTGAACATGTTATATGTATATAGTTGAGTTCGCCAGGTTAATTTGTTCAATTTGTTTTTGTTTTTCATACATGTTTTCATATGCTAATTTAACGTGTGTCATGTTGACTATTTTTTCGCTGAGTGTAGGTACGAGTATCTTTTTATCGCGATTGCACGCAATTCAAAAGAGCCATCTGACCGCCGCGGCGCGCACTTCTTCATCCGAAATGCGATGCGGCTAATTACCGGAGCTCCTCATGAAATAACTCCTGGCTGAATGTACGAGATTTGCAAATTGCAAGAGTCGCTCGTCGGGCAGGTTTTTGACGCCAATATTAAGGTCAATAAAACTACATTTTTCGATCATTTTAAAAGACGTTTCAAGACTTCGCATTTCAGACGATAGAAAAAAATTAAATTTTCTTCTTTTTTTTTTTTTGTGGCAATCACAATTCGAGATGAGACACAAGGCAAATGAGCCGTCTCACGCAGCTGTTTGGATGTTCAAAAAAATTAATAATTTTTTAGAATTTCCTTTTTTCTACTTCTACTTCTTCTTCTTCTTCTTCTTCTTCTTCTTACATATTTTTCGATCATTTTGATTTTACTACGTAGATTGGCACATACGCTTAAATCGCTTAACGTAAAGGTTAAACAAATTTTTTTTGGCCAAGTGCAGCAGCCTCTAGCATTTTTAAAGTGCAGATTGCAACACTTCAAAGGCAGAAGCAGCAGCAGAAGCAGCGAGATCAGCGGCAATAAAGCTGCTGCTTTGTCAGAAGCTGAAAAATATGCTGTGTGGCTGCTGCTGTTGCCGATGTTGGGGCATGCAGTTGACCAGTCAGCACTACTGCTTCTATTCCTCAAGCGATATTTTAATTTAAATATATTTATTTGAATTTTTTTATCGACCATATAGTTTAAAGTTAAAGTTAAAGTTAGAGTTAGAGTTAAGAGACGAAAACGCTTACGATTTAATCGATGCACTTAAGCGGTCCGTCATTCAATGTAGCGATATTATTGCGTAAGAGGCAATTCTTCTCCTTTTTGTGCATTGAGTCTTTAAACGTGGAGAATTGGTTTTTTTTCTCCTTTGTCATTTAAAGAATATAAATTCTGCGTTTGCTTGAAAATTGAATAGAAGTTAGCGCAAAATTGTGCGGCGGTATCATCACGAGTTCCTTCAACGTATGCCTAGTGATGTTTGAGATTTAAAAAGGAGCTACCGTCCAATAAAACTCTTTACTCCGAATGTCTCTTTGAGTTCTACTGGGGCCTGAAAGAAACGACACATACATCCACGACCTCAGCTGGGAGTTGAACCCAGAGCCTCTCGTTTTGTATGTTCGCATCTCAACCGACTACGGTACAGAAGCCATCGGCTTCCCCATTTAAAAGAGTTGCAAGTTTTTTAGAAAATGTTTCCCTGACATTTTGATATCGTCTTAAAACAAAATTTTGGCCTCCTAAAAATTTCCCAAGAGACAAAATATGTTAGCTTACAAAGAGAACAAAAGAAAAGGCAACTTAACTAACGCGTCCGTAGAATCAGGGCCCGGGACGGACCAATCCTGATTTTATACCCAGCGTAAGCAGGGTATATTAGTTTTGTGCGAATCTTGTAACAGCCAGAACTAAGCTCCATAGATATAGACATATATATATATATATTTGATCAGGATCAAAAACTGAATCGATTTAGACATGTCCGTCCATCCGTGGTCGAATCTCCTCCGAAACGGCTGGACCAATCAAGTCGAAATTTGGCATACATGTATATCGGGGTTCGAGTATGAACCTAAGTAAAAATGGGAGACATCCGCCCACTGCCACGCGTGCAAATGAATTTAATGTGTTTTCAGTAAAATGCTTGTAACTTGCGAACCACTCAACACATTTAATTGATATTTGGTGTACTGGTAAACTACGAAAAGGGACATATCCTCAAAAAAATAGACGCCGTCCTTCTCGAGCCACGCCCACAAATAAGGGCTTATCGTAACTTGTGAAGTAAAAGGCGTAGAAGCTTCAAATTCGCAACATAGGTTGACCAAGGCGAACGAAAGGTGCAGGAAAAAAAATTATGTAGCCCGCCCACTTCCACGCCCACAAAGTGAGTGGCAAAACATAGTGCGCCAATAATGTCGGGACGCTGGGTATTTCAAAGTCGGACTTGACCGACTTTAACTTTCTTACTTGTTGATATTTACAACTCTCTCAACCGACCGATCGCCTTGGGTTCATAGCCCTTTAAAACTTTCCGATTCGAACTTTCCTGCCATCTTTGCTTGAACACTACCAGCCCCCCATCCCCTTTTCGTTCTTTTTTAGATTTGCTAACAATTAATCGCCCACACCTAGAAATTAAACTGAAATGCGTGCGCATGCGTATCAAAAATTATATGCGATCAGCTCTTGATCAATTAAAAAAACTCAAAAAAAAAGTACCTAATTTTTGTACATTTTGAAATTAGATCTTGTGCGTTTGCACTATGCCATTTATGCTATGTGGGCTGCGCATGCGCTTGTTGATTTAACAAATTACCATGTTTCTTTTAAACGAAGTTCGTCCAATGGGAAATTTTATTTTTTGAATTTTTTAAATTATATTTTGTAGGCATTTCGTTTATGCTGGTTGCATGATTAAATTAAAGCGTATTCAATTACCAAGGTCATGCGATAACATAGCCAGCGATTGAGCAATTAGGGCGTCCAAACTGCGATTCGAGCAGTCAGAAATGAAAATATTTTCTTTTCTCCATTTTGTTGTTTGAGTTTTTCCTTTTTACGAAACTCCAATCCGATCTGGGTTTTCGCAAAATAGATTTTCCTTTTCTCTTATTTCTTAAATATTAAAAAGTAGGGGTATTCACAAGAGAGGTAGAATTGCGTCGGAAAAAGTACTAGGTTAGGTTAGTGTGACTGCCACCATTAAGAGTGACACATTTCGGTCTCACATGGAACCATTGTGATACCACGAATACTGGGAAAACAAAGACAAACAGAAACCGAAAAAAACGACACAAACATCCACGACCTCAGCTGGGAGTTGAATCAAGAGCCTCTCGCCTCGTTAGTTGGCATCTCAATCAACCACACATCTCAGAGGCCCACACATAAAGAACGAAATTTCGCACTACAGTATTCCCCGGATATACAGGCAAATTTGTGTCGTTTTGCTTAAATTTTAATCCCCGCTTATAAGGACTATTTGTCGTGCATTTAGCTCTGTGCTTATATCCCGCGAATAGGTACTATAATCGAAAATATTCCGACCTGGCCTTTTTCCGACGAAATTCTACCATTTTTTGTGAATACCCCTATTCTAAAATTAAAGTAATTTCACTTGAACATGCAGCTCAAGTCAATCGGGCATGGCAACTTGATTCGAATTAATTCTGGTTCAATTCAATTCTCTTCTTTTTTTTTTAGTTTACCGTTCGAGCTTCCTCAAAAGGAAACAAGCAAATCAAAGAACGATAAATTTGCTCTCAACAACAAATTCGAAAACAATTTTCGTAAATCAATTTTGGAAAAAAAAAGCGAATGAAAACAAAAAAATCCGAAGACAATTAATCTTAAAGAGTTGTGGTCTGTCAAGATTGAACTCAAGAAGTTCTTGGCTAAACAAATATGTAGATGCTCCAAGGCAATTAGGTATCTCTGTGCACATATTTTGAGCTTAAAGCTGCAATGCGAGTTCTTCACGGGAAAAAGAAACACCAAAAGAAAAAAATCATAATTCTTTTAATTTTTTTTTTTTTTTTTTCGAAAACTAATTAACTTGGAATTTTTAAGCAGACAATTAAGCTTTCTTGAATTACTTACCGACTGACATACTTTCGTGGTTAGAATTTTAAGAAGAAAAAGATGAAGCAGAAGAAAAAAACCACCCAAACAAGAATTGATGTCTTCAAATTTTTTATGTAATTCTTTTTTTTTTTGCTTTTTGTTGCTTTTTTTGTTTGTTTGTTATGAATTCTCTTGAAATAGCAACATAAATCATATTAAGACTGTAAGCTTAAAAGATTTACGTTGAAAATTACACGCACTCCATGGTCCGAAACACGCTTTAGTGCTATTAAATCGCCTCGAACATGCGTGAAACAGCGAATCGCTCGAAAAGTTCGGTAATCGCAATTGTGGCTCTCAAGGAGGACGCATAGATGCATAGACAACTGTCCACGCGTCATGCGTTCAAAGGCCCACATGACTGCATGCTGGACAAATAAGTCAAACGAGCAACAAAAACCATTTATATATTGTACATAAATATATATTCAGGTATATATTGATGTACATATGTATATGACATGTGTGGAAAAAAAGGCATCAGCGTCGGGAACGTCTCGCGTGTCGGTCTGGATTATGTAACGCTTTTGATTACCTTGATGCATACCGCCCCAGAGAGAGCGAGAGAGCGACAGAGAGAGAGAGAGAGAGAGAGAGAGAGAGAGACGTTTCGCTGCAATAATATTGAAGAACTGACAAAAACCTAAGCCGACAGAGATTGCGTGGCAAGCGGCCTGGACCGGTGCCCGGATCGGCGGAACGGCGTAGCGACGGACCGGCTCAGTGTTAAACAAAGTGTGATCTCGGATTTTTAACACCTTACGCTTGCTTGGCTTAACTGCAGCTACAGCCAGAGGAACAAACATAGGTAGTACATATTTACACGATCGTAGATTGCTCGTGATTTCGGATTTTTTCACTCTGGATTTCGATGAAATGATTTTTCTGACATTTAAATGACATTTCCAACGGTTTTTTCATCAAGAGAGAAAAAAGAAAAAAAACAATATAAATATTTTGTCACTTTTTTCTGCATGATCGTGACATGAGCAATCCAATTACATGAAAATAATAAGCACCTACCCAGCAGGAAAAGTCCCCCTGACAAAATCAAAGTGATGTCAGGGTGATTTAGGAGCCAGTATGCATGACAATTCGTAGGACACTTCGTATGACCTTTGGTCACGATTCTGACAGGGACTTCCAGGGTGACATTGTCTTCGTGGGATTGGAAAAAGTCACTATTGACTATGGGGGGTGCGATAAGCGAAAAAAGCATTTGAGAGCAGCAAATTCTCTTGTCTCTCTAAATTTCACTTGATACAAAACCGGTTTGAAAACTCTCTTCTTTGTCCTCTCTTTGAATTTTTCGCAAATTTTCAAAAATTTATTTTTAACAATTTTTGTGCGCCTCAGCCAGCGATTGAACCCGCGATTATCGGATTATAAGTCGAATAGGCATCCACTACGCCATTTCATGCTAACGCTCAACTGACGCTAAAACCTTATTTAAATATCAGTAGCCAAAGAGATTCATGCACATGAACTGCATACCTCCACGATGACATGTCCCCCAAGGCGGCATGCATGACAATGTCACCTGTATGACCCAGTGAAATCACTAATGTTTTTATCCTGCTGGATATATTTTCCTCCTGGGTAGCCTTTCGAATGAGTGGGACTGTGTGTGTGTGTTAGGATTGATGCCAAAAGAAAATGTTCCGAGGAGGAATTCACTCACTTTTACTATTTTACTAAAATCCCTCAGTAAAGAAAAATTAATTGTTTTTTTTTTCGCTTGGATGAAGTGGCCCTTTATGGTTTTCCTCAAAACCAGAAAGAAATATATAAAATTGTCACCTAAGGTTAGTGAGGTTAAGGTTAAGGGTGACACACTTTGGCCTCAAATGGACTCGTTGTAGTTCCACTAATACTGGGTAAACAAAGAAAAATAGAAACCGAAAAAACGACACAAACATCCACGACCTGAGCTGGGAGTTGAACCCAGAGCCATTCGCTTCGTCAGTTGGCATCTCAACCAACTACGGCACATCGAGGTCGTCTAAATTTTCACCTAAGCCCCAAAAAAAAAAAAAAAATCCCACTGTAATTAAAAAACTGAAGTCCTTAGTTTTTTAATATCTTGCGAGAAGAACATAAAAGATTAATCGAAAAATTTGTTCACAGCTTCTCCGATTAATGTTTCTCTAGCTAAAAACACTAACGATCTTTTTCGTGATTTCAAGTACTTATATGTTTCTTAACGTTTGAAGATTGTAATGGATTTCCATCGACTTTAAGCGCTTCGAAAACATACATACATACATACATATCCTCGCTGATATTCGAAGAAGTGATCTTCAACAATGCTGCCACTGACAATTAGTCTTTAAAAGCATTCATTAGTTAATTTAATGGGATTTAATGGCGGCGAAAAAAAAAGAAGTTCATTAAAAATTCATTAAAATTAATGAAAATTTCACTAAAGCAAATTTGATCGGGTACGTTGGACATATTGGTTTGTCTGCGCGATCTCTTCCAGAGTGCTTGCTCTCCGCACCCGCAGGGGTTTAAGCCGCAAATACTTACACACACATTAAAATCGAGCCAGCGGATTGTGCACGTTCATTATTTAATGAGAAAAACGCCCCATAAAAGCGAAAATTTTTTTCCCATTGTTGCTCCTTTTTAATTCGTAGTTATATGCGCCCATTGGCTATCGCACATCAAACAATTTTGACACGGTCCAATCGCGAATATGGGGTATCTTTTTTATACCCGACACACTCCGTCTCGAGGGTATATTGCGTTTGTGTGGTTGTGAGTAACATCCAGAACCAGTCGAGATAGACCATACAAAATGTATATACCTAGAAATGATCAGCGTCACCAGGAGAATCGATTTAGACATGTCCGTCCGTCTGTCCGTCTGTCTGTCCGTATGTCTGTATACAGTTATTCTGTATATCGAAGGAGTTGAGCTATCTTGATTAAATTTGGTATGCGTACTCACAGGTACATGAGTAAAAACAAGTTTGAGAATGGACCCGATCGGACCATTTTTAAGGGTACCTCTAGTACTAGGGTCTGTTATGAAAATCACAAAAACTGCTCCAAAACCGGATTTTTACAAGATATTTTGATGAATTTTGATAGTTGAACATATTTAAAGTCAAGTTATTCAATGTCAAAAAATTGGAAAAGTGGGCGTGGCCGAAGGGCGTTTTTCGAAAATGGCTTCCTTCACCCGAAATTCAAATGTGACTCGAACGAAATTTGGCATTTATGCTTCCTTTGTAGCCATAAACATCCTCTGCAAAAATTTCCTTCGTCGGTCCATTATTAAGGTTTCCTCCAGTACTAGGGTCTGCCACAAAATTCCAAAAACTGCCTCAAAATCGGCTTTTTGGAAATATTCCACTGAAACTTAGAATTTGAGCGCATATTAAGGCCTACGATTATAATTCCAAAAAAATTGTAAAAGTGGGCGTGGCAAAAGGGCGGTTTTCATAAAGAAATTTAACAAAAGTCGGTATATGGGGCGCCTCATGGCCTTAAACACCTCTTGTTATTAAAAATTATTTGAATATGTGTGTCTGTGTCGGGTATTCTATTGTCAGGCTCGCCAGACTATAACACCCTTACTTGTTTTTTCTTCTTTTCTTTTTTGCTGCAATTGCGACCACGAATTTAATTAAACTGAAACGAGCAGGTCTTGAATACTGATCCTGTTCGAATGTTTCATGGATTGGATATGCATTCCGTTCTCTTTTAAGGCAATTTTCGACATTCCAAGTGTCGCGTCCGGAAAATTTTTGGTCTCACTTCATTTTTATTATTATTATTTTGTTCGTTCGTTCGTTCTTCCCCACTGTCCAAGGCAATTTCGTTTGTTTGTTTTTTATTCAGAAATTTTTTTGATTCCACAATATATCGATTTGAATGATCTTCGACTCCATTGAGGAAGCTGTCTATGGTATGTAGATTTTAATAATTTTCACTTCATTTTCCGTTTTTTTATTTTTTATTTTATTTTAATTTAATTTAATTTTTTTTTTTTTGTGGTTTTTGCTCGTTTCTGTGAGCTCGAATTTGCATGCAGCATGCATACGATATGGCTGCATAACCAGACCAGGTTATCAATTCATCGTAGGATCACGTGCAACGGTAGTGGACAATTAAATTGCTTATGCTGTCCACCCTGCTGTTGATTATACATATATCTAGGTCTTTAGGCGTTATATGCTGATGTAATGGAGAGAAGTTGTGTGCAATACGGGAAGCCCGAACGAAATGCATATTTATATGTGTACATACATATATACATATATAGATACATACGTATATTTTAATTACTTTTAAAATAAATTGCTTTCAATTCTCTATCGATCTTTCTAATATTCCTTTAATATTCTATAGGTACAGGTACACACTTGTTCTCTTGATTGTGTACAATGCAATTTTTATTGGCCCGCTTGAATTTCGCGTTAGCCCAAAATACGAACATAAGAGTGATCTCAAAAATTCGTTATGAAAATATGTACAAATATGACAGCAATTGCAACTGAGTCACAATACGATTACAGTCAAACTTCTGTAACTCGAACCACCACTATCCAAAGAAATAGTTCGATTTACAGAGACTTCGAGTTAGGGGAACTTAACTAAAGTGTATTTAAAATATTCGCTATTGCTGCCCGATTCAGTTCGAGTTGTAGAGGTTCGATTTATGGAAGTTTGACTGTATTATTATTTTATTATTAATTTTTTTGGTTCATTTGCTTGGTTCCGTGTCACAGGTTCAAGCAGCTTCATCGACTTGAATCGAATTGCTGTGGCAACGAGCGCGATTGCCTCAGATGAATGCTTAAACATTTGACCCAATTTCAATTGAATTCGACTTAACAAAAAATGCCTGAGAGCAATTGCTCGGAGCGAAGTATGTATGTAGGTACCTAACTTCAATCGACACGGTCCCTTTTTAAGCGGCGAAGTTGTGTGCGCAGTTTTGATTAAAATTTCTTTAATCTTAAAAACGATTTGATGGACACTTAAGAGCTCTTTTCTCGGATGATGGGAGATTATAAATTGATTAAAATAAACATTTGAATTTTCGAGTGGAATTATGCAAATACAGTACACTCGGCATAACGTCAACCCCTATTCCGTCAACACCCCAAAACGTCAACACATTTTTATTTACATTGACTATTCTCAAACGTCAACAAAACCTAAAAGCTCCAAAAGGTAAACTCTGCTTAATAGAAAATTTTAGCTGGAATTACGTAGACAGGGTGTTCCGTTGACATATGGAGCATTTTAAATAAAATAAAAAATTTGGGTGTTAATTGGACACTTTTCATACCAAAATGGCTTCCAAAGTAAAAAAAAAAAATTGAAAGTTTTTTTCAGAATTTTTCACTTTGACCGTTTATTTTTCCCTCAATGGGTCAAATTTTTACCATTAATTTAATTTTGCCTAAAAGCACATACAATTGGCTTTCAAACTACATTAAAATTTTTTTCCCTACAATTAACCATTGGTGTGGGAGAATTATTTTTGGACTTAGTGTCAAAAAACTTTAATGCCACATAACACCTCAGGGGTGCACCCTCATATACGATTTTTTGTTCATCTTGGACCCCCCTACCACCCCATCACTTTTAAGGAATATAATTCTCAACGGGACACCCTGTAGGATACGAATTCTCTGAATTCCGGGATTCTCCCTTTGTGCATACAATGTAGTTTTTGCTCTCTTTGTTCAGTTGTGTTTGCGAACTTGTTGACGTTGCGCGTATAAAATGATCTCTAAAAAACCGAAAGTGGCATGATCTCATATAAAATATTTTTTCAATTTTTCCAAATACATAAAAATTTATTTGAATCAGATTTTTGGTTGGTTTAAGTACGAATACTAAAATAACGTTTAAAAGTATAGTTCCAACTTTATTTTGGTCTAAAATGAGGACAATCATAAACTTCAACAATCTGGTAAACGTCAACACTCGCGGTTTTAATTAGTTGACGTTATCCCGAGTGTACTGTACTATACTGCGAAGACCTAGAGCAAGTAAAAGAGATTTTGGGCAGCTATTTAGTTGTTAGTTTGAAGTTATGTTGCAACGGATAGTGTATCCGGCCGGATACCGTATGTTAAAATGGAAATTTTCTATGAAAATGTTAGCGGGTTTCTTCCAATCGCTCCATTTCCAAATCTGAATCCATAGTACAAATACAATTTGGCAAATGTTGAATGTGAGCAAATTTTTATCCGGCTAACGGACATAGATGGTATCCGGAATCCGGCCGGATACTAAATTTAAATCTGGATGGGGTTGATACCGGATAGTGGCTGGATATCCGTTGCAACTCTAGTTTGAAACGCCCCGGCTTTTCTCATTCGAGAACTTTCTCTGTGTTTTGAACTCTTTTCTCTACTCCATTTTGAAAGTCCCCTACTAGCGTGTTAGAGGAAGAGATTCTCTTCATATCTGTAAGAAATCGATGCAGAATTGCTTCATATAGGTATACCTTAGTATTTCTTCAAGGAATAAAAATAAAAAATGTTTTTTTTTTCAAATCTTCTTATCTCGAAAGGATGAGTTGATTCGTCCATACTGATTGTTCTAAGCGCTGCCAGATGTTCTTTAAATATATTTTTAACCTCATTTCGGGATCACTTGTGGTCTGTGTTTTTTTGTTTTTATTTAATTATTTATTTCTTTGTTTTTGGGAGTTGGTAGAGAAGTATTTTCCTCGAAGTGGATTCAGGCAGTTGCGGGCAAGTTTAAAGTGTTAAAGGCTAAGGTGAGCTAAGTTCATTCGACAAGAGAATTTTTCTATCAAATGTACACTTTTTTGATAAAATTGTTATTTCCATCTCCGTTTCAAAATTCCATGGTGATTGGGAACGAAGGGGTTAAGTGCTCAATGCTCGCAATCGATAGAGCTGATCGATAATGTGAAATTCGAATAACTTCTAACTCAATTTCTGCTCCTTTGCTTTTTCCAAACTGCATTTTCAATTAATAAAGTGGAAAAGAAAGAAAAGGTCGATTTCTCAATTAGCATTGAGAGACATAAAGAGAGACGACTATGCAGAGCAAGACAAAAGAAATCCAATTCCAAAATTGATTCATCAATATGAATGAATGGCTTGCATTGTTCATCGTTCACTTCTGTTCGGATTTCGAGCACAAATCGACGATCCACGATCCACGATCGACAATCGACGATCGACGATCGACGAGACCCGATACGAGAGCGTTTTTCATGGTCAATTGCCAAAACATAAAACAATAAATTCTATTTACACCAGAGTATTGACACACATTCTGTGTGTGTGCCGTGCTACATTAGCCATTAGCCATTAGCCAGTGTGTCGGTCAGCCTGATGGTCGAATCGTTGGAACAGCGGTCTTTGGCACACATCACTCTCACATGGACGTCATCCAGCAATTTACGTTATTTGCATAAACATTGCCATTGATCTTTTTTTCGATTGTTTGTTTCGCTTTGTTTTGTTTCGCATTGTTTTGTTTCGTTTTATTTAGTTTGTTTTCCATGTGGATTGATGCTATTGTTAAATGCTTTTCAGCGTTTACTGATATTCTAGTTCCAAGCTTCCATTTAACATAGTCTGTCTGGGAGATTTTTCAAGACGGTCAAAGCAAAAAAAAAAAAAAAAAAAAACAACAAAACAAACAAAAAATGAGAAAGATAATGCAACGAATCGAAATCGGAAAATCAAGAAAGAATTCCGACGTTCAACAATTGTGAAGCACTAATGACACGCACCACGTTCAAAGCTCGGAGAGGGAGACACATAAATTAAGCCATAAAACACTGAAGCCGAAGAAGAGAAAATGAAATGAAATGAAATGAATGCATTGAATGAGATTTACAATTGGGCCTTGATTTATGTATTACAAAAGATTTTATGTTATTAGGGGTATTCACAAAGGCGCGCTGAAAACGTTGGAAAATGGGAAAATTGCGACTTCTTAAAAAAATTTTAAACTTTTTTTTTATCTTGCACAATTTTTTAAGCAGATAAAATTTTCCGATTTTCCGACTTTCCTATTTTCCGATGCCTTTGTGAATACCCCTATTATGTTTTTATTGATTTCCCATGGATTATTTCGCATTAAAATGATGAAGAGGCCATGGAAACTCCGCCCTTATTGAACTGCCTTATAAGAACTGCTTCCATAGCATGTCATTAAATAAATCATTACAATTAAATTCATTACGATTTACTGTGGTATATCGAACAGAGAAGGTGATCTACTTTAATGGAAAAATTTCTCGAAATTTTATGTCGACTTGATGCATTTCCGCAACAGCATCGAACACTCAGGTCATCGAAATTTTAAGCCGCATACCTACATACATATTATAAAAGAGTTTCATTCTTGCGCGGCTGCAGAGTCATCTGGAAGTGGAAATTTTATCGGGCAATCCCTGAACGGCTTTCTCAATCTCTCGGCTTTATATGTATACGATTTCAAAGTAATATACACATTAACATTGGACTCTGAGGAGAGTTCGTTGTGAGCACTCTGAGCACACTGTTCATAAGACCTTTTGGCGTACATTGAGGGAGGCTTTCAAAGATTATGGACTTATTAATACTAGCTTATGACCATCGCACGCGGAATTATTGTACTTGGTGTACTCAATGATCCGATTTTTAGAGGAAATGGTTTATCAGCCTTAACCCTGCTGTTAGCTTAAGAACGTTACACTAAATGCTTAAGAAACCATTACATACACGGAGTATTTTTCATACAATTAATTTGAGCTCATTATAAGAATACCCAGCCGGATATTATTGCATGCATGAAAAAATCATATATGCAGAAGAAGTGAAGCATTCATATGTAAAGAGGGCAATGGGTGCTTTTTCGAATGATCTTCTAGTGAAAATATCACAGAAGCAAGAGCGTGTTGGAACAGACTCTTCTTCAAATGAAATTTTTATTTGAAAGAGGGTTTAATACTACTATTTTCAATTTAAATCGTATGAAATTTGCATGACAAGATGTTTTTCAATCTGTGTGCTACAATTCTCAAAAGTTTTATAATTGTGTTATACTTAAGATGTTTTGAGAATCGAAACACTTAAGTCTTTCCAAAGGCGATAATGTGTCACAATCACGAAGTGACGAAATATGGCCATATCCGCCATTTTTTTTTTTTAAATATTCTTTTTCTTCTCCTCTCAGATCCCCGCGGCGTATACTCTTTTTTTTCAAATGAAATTCTCGCTCCCGTTGGTACCATAGTCTTTGTTCCAAATGATATTTTCATTCATGTTAGCAGCATACACTCTATTTTCAAATGAAATAGTCATGCACATTGGATCCATTTTAGCCAGCCAGCACGTGCACTTTTCCCAAATGAAGTTTTCATGCGGACCAGGATCATACACTCCTTTACCTAATGAATTTTGAAGTACTAAAAATAGCGGCCATCTCCTAACAAGGGTTAGTAATGCGCGTAGTCGCAGTATGAATTTTCACCACTTCGGAAGTACTGCAGATAGGGACGTAGCCAGAGAAAGGCTGCTTTGGTAGTGCTTATATTGGCCGCAGTGGTATATTAAACAATTATAATACATTAGCCCAATGAAACTTTGGGGGGGTTAGAGGAAGGTTATAGAGTTGTGGACCAAAAACCCAAAAAACCCAAAATTTTTATGACCTACTATTTTGATGAAAGTTTATATATAGACAAAGTGAAAAATTCGAAGAATTTTGGCACTAAAAATTTTTCAAACAATTGATTACAGCTACTCCTTTTTGGACCAGTTTGGAACTAGACCCTAACTAGTCTAGTTGTAATCAGTTTTTTCCGGCTGGGTATTGTCATGGCTGAAAGTAAATAGATTTCATCAATCTCCAGATATTGGCCTCCAAAAATTTGCATTTTGGAACAAATGGTCCTAGGGCACTAGCAGGGTTAAGGCTCGTATCACTCTCACTCATAGAACTAGAACTTTGTTTTTTTTTTTTTTTTTTGACAGACAAATCAATTATTGAACGGCTTGCGGATATAGCCATAGGTAAGCGCGATCGCTCGGCCGCTCTTTTCGATATCGATTTAAAGTTGATCAAGTACTTTCAGTAAGTGCAGTTAAAATTTTGTATTTCACCGCGTAACCTAAAAACGATTTGGGCTACTTTCCGACATACATACATGCAAATGTACATAGATTTGTCGCGAACTGTACTTAAACGAAACGTTTTACAACGGAGGCTCTTCCTCCACGTTCCCGTGCCTTACTTATCTGCGAAGAGATCAAATTAACGCTAATACCAATTTTCGACGTACCCACGAGTACATAGTGAAAGCCGAATTGGAACGGAAGCAGGAACTAGCAAAACCTTTTGTCACAAACCGCCAGTAAAAAGAGAAAAAAGCAATCATTTTAAGAGACATTACATAACGTAATAGCATTCACGATTCCGATCGCTAATTGCAAAATAAATTTCATGCCTTGGTCCGAAACTCACTCATGTTCGCTTAGACAGCAAATGATAAGTTCAATGTCCCGAAAATCCAAAGCGAACATTCGGCAAATCGTCAAGCGGGCGACATTCAAAGCAGACTATTTAAAAAAAATTTTTTTTTATTTTTATTAAGAGCCTCGAAGTGGCAAAGTCGGCGGTTAATGCAATTACAGCGTATCACCTGCAAATGCAGAAGACAAAAATAAAATTTGGGTATTGCAAAATAAAAAATAAAACAAGTAAGAAAGCTAAAGTCGGTCAAGCCCGACTTTGAAATACCCAGCGTCCCGACATTATGAGCGCACTATGTTTTGCTTCTCTATTTGTGGGCGTGGCAGTGGATGGGCCACATAAATTATTTCCTTACACCTTTCATTCGCCTTGATGAACCTATGTTGCGAATTTGAAGCTTCTGCTTCTTTTACTTCGGAAGTTACGAAAAATCTCCATTTATGGGCGTGGCAGTGGGCGGGCCAAATAAATTTTTTCCCTACACCTTTCATTCGCCTTGGTGAACCTATGTTGCGAATTTGGAGCTTCTACGCCTTTTACTTCGGAAGTTACGAAAAATCTTTATTTGTGGGCGTGGCAGTGGGCGGGCCACATAAAATTTTTTCCTACACCTTTCATTCGCCTTGGTGAACCTATGTTGCGAATTCAAAGCTTCTACGCCTTTTACTTCGGAAGTTACGAAAAATCTTCATTTGTGGGCGTGGCAGTGGGCGGGCCACAAAAAATTTTTTCCTACACCTTTGATTCGCCTTGGTGAACCTATGTTGCGAATTTGAAGCTTCTACGCATTTTACTTCGGAAGTTACGAAAACTCTCTATTTGTGGGCGTGGCAGTGGGCGGGCTACATAAATTTTTATTCCTACACCTTTCATTTGCCTTGGTCAACCTATGCTGCGAATTTGAAGCTTCTACGCCTTTTACTTCACAAGTTACGATAAGCCCTTATTTTTGGACTTATTTGTGGGCGTGGCTCGAGGAGGGCGGCGTCAATTTTTTGCCAGGAAATGTCTCTTTTTGTAGCTTACCAGCACACCAAATATCAATGAAATGTGTTGAGTGGTTCGCAAGTTACAAGCATTTTACTGAAAACACAATAAATTCATTTGTGGGCGTGGCAGTGGGCGGATGTCTCCCATTTTTACTTAGGATCATACTCGGACCCCGATATACATGTGTGCCAAATTTCGACTTCATTGGTTCAGCCGTTTCGGAGGAGATCCGACCACGGACGGACGGACAGACGGACAGACGGACAGACGGACAGACGGACAGACGACAGACGGACGGACGGACGGACAGACGGACATGTCTAAATCGATTCAGTTTTTGATCCTGATCATTTCTATATATATTTTTCTATATCTCCGGAGCTTAATTCTCCCTGTTACAAGATTTGCACAAAACTAATATACCCCGCTTACGCTGGGTATAAAAATAAAAATCCATCAAATGTTACGATAAATAATGATGCTTTTTCGACACTCTTGACTTGAGTGATGTCTTTCTCAAGCTTTAGTATTTTTTTTTTTTTAATTTTTTATTAAAATTTTTTATTTACTTTTTTTTTTAATTTTTTTATATTTTTTCGTTCGTTCTGTGCTTATGAAAGTGCCACTTATATCAGGCCGAGAGAAGACGAAAAAAAAACAAAACCATTTGATAAATCTTTATCGCTTATTGGGCTTTGGTGAATTGTCATTTTGGTCACGCCGAGCGAAGCTTCAGAACGTTCCGGCATAGCCATTTGTTCCCATGGCGGCTTTGGATTTCGTCCGACCGAGTACAATGAACGCAGAACATGGCGAAAGAAAAGTGCCGCTCTGAACTATTCTTGGCACATGCGAAATGGTCTCCTGATTGATTGTCTTCTTTGAATCGGCTAATGGGATTTTATAAAAGAAAGACCGAACTCGTTCCCCCCATACCTCCCCGCTTCCTTTATCTAAATTTTTATTTTTATTGACAGCCATTTAAAGGTTGTGTACTTTTGAGCAACGCGTGTCTGAAATCTCAAATGAATCAATCTTCGTTCTTCTAAGCACGAGTCGTTTGAACTCTTAAGCCAGACTTACACTTGTTGACCAAAGTAACGCAACGCAACGGAAAATCGTAGAAAGATTTTTTGCCATCCGTTTGACCATAGGTAGGCATTACCGTCGAAAGAAATTCGCGGGGCTCAAATTGTTTCGGATTTCGTTGGGTCCCCTTTCACATAAAAGTGTGCTACTCGGAAATTATGGCGGCCCTAGACAGGGAGAAACCAAAAGTTGCACCTTTAATGACATTTTAAAATCTATTTCGATGCGTTCTTTCAGTCTTGTTCCTCCAATAGCCGAGACCTCGAGGAACGTCGAATTGAAATTAGAATAGAACAAGTAAAAAAGAAAAATCCTACTATAAAAAGAAAAGCAATTCTCTCCAATATTTAATATTCAATAAATTGGATTCGCCAGAGTGGTTCAATCCAGCGGCCAAAATGCCGCTTACAAAAGCGATGAAACGCAACACACTTCGTAGGTCGTAAGCGATAATGCACACGATCTCATATACCATCCTAGTGTACTTTTGTTCGAGCGTAACCGCTTTTTAAGAGTGAACGCCTAACACCACCACATAAAGTAAGCTATTGATAAGCAGGTCGCCTAAAATATCGTATACCTTGTAGACGGTAGGCACTGTTGGCCGCTAGGAATGGATGCCTATTTTCTGGTTCTAGACAAAAAGTTCTGGACGAGACGATTATCCGCATTAAATTTCGAAACGAGTGAAGTGAGTTGTTTTTTTTTCTCTCTCTTGATTTTAATCTGAAATTATGAAAACTGGTCGAGCCGAAGTAGCCTTAGGCTTGCCGTAGTCATACACATAATTCTGGTTCTACAATTTTTAAGGATGATGGTTCCAAAGAGTTCTCTGAACCATATTTCAAGGATGGGGTTTCGTGTATTTCGAGTAAGAAAAATAAGAAATAGCATAGAGAGCGGCTGCAAAGTAGCACTATTTATTCTCAATGAAGATCGATTTAAATCGTTGAAAAATGTTCGTCCGTCAGGGGTTAAAGGACGTTCACCAATTAAAATTGTAAATTTCTAGAATTACGTAACCGAAGAGCATTCGATCAACCCTTGGATGGTAATATTTGAAAAAAACTATATTCTCCTCATTGCGACGCCCTGATCCTCTTTCGATGGTTGATTTCAAATCTTAGCTGTCACAGTTTTTAATTGATGATTTGTAGTGCCTGTAGTGTAAGCAGGCTGGGACCAAAGCCATAAATACCGTTGATGGGATGGTACTGAATTTGAATTTTTATTCATATGCATATATATATATATATATATATATTAGTTTCGATTTCTCATTGGCTTAGGTCATTACAGTCCTCGGCAGCTATTGGAATTTTTTACAAAAAACTTTGACGATTAAATTTTTCAATTAAAGAAAATATGTATCTGTTTATTGATTAAGTCTAATTGATTGTTAATGGATGCAAAATATTGTGGGCTTCGAATGCAATCTGAAACGTTCTTGAAACTTATCAATTGCAGTCAAATTGAATTCCAATCAATGCCAACTCAAATATTTTTTCTTGTTTCTTTTTTTTAATATTTTTTTTTTTTTTATAAAACCATTCTCTTCTGCATTTAGATGCAATCGCAATCGCATTCGCATTTTAATCAAATGTCAACATGGTACGGGTTTTTATGGTAATAATTTTTAAGTCATTTAAAGCTTAACTTCAAATGTTAATTTACAGCTAAACTTAAGCGCGAATCATAAATATCAAACGGGCCCCTATGACATTTAGTGACAGTAGACGAAACAGTTACGACGATCGATAGAATTAATACCTCCAGTTTTTTTTTTTTTTTAACAGTTTAAGTGGCGATTCAAGAGCTTGATCCCTCGAAAAACAAAAAGGAGAAGAAAAACGAAAAACAGAATATAATCCAATCAAATTGACTTTCCCAAGTGAACGCCTCTTTTAAAAGCGTCAATTTATCGAAGTGCTACACAACACGCAGGTTTTTATCTTGGTCAAGGTTACCATCATACAAAAGAAAAAAGAAAAAAAGAAAACCCAATTGAGCTGTCTCAAGAGTTAATGTGGACTAACTTACTACAAATTTCGAATGGCCTTGTGTGTAGGCTCTGCCCCTATGCAATGCGAAATCCATGCACACCACGCACACACTCTAGTAGGAACGAGTAGCGAGTAACTGGCATCTAATTTCTAATATCTGCATATAGTATCAATTGCTCGACTATATAATTCATAATAACACATGACGGCCGATTCGTACAGAATCGCCATCATCGACACAGTCATAGCCAACGTCATCGTCGTCATCGTTATCGTCATCATCGTCGCTATCTTGGTATCGAAGAACAAAAAAAAAATAAATAAAATATTATGATCATTTGAAGAAACCAGGTTAGCAGATACTTGGATTTACATAAATGTCTGCAAGACCTGAGCGTGACTTTGACCATTGAAAACGAACGCCACCGAAAGAAACGAATGAACAGCAATTTGAAAGAGATTAAATTAATCGGCAAATTGCTAATGAAATCAAATCAACTGTCAAGATTTATATGAATCCAAAAAGAAGTTGTTGCCCTCTTTAGGCTTAAATGATCAAAAAACATGTTATGTACAAACACATGTACATATATATTAATATATGTATGTATGTATATTTCTACGAAGCGAGAGATTCTGAGTTCGACTCCCAACTCAGGTCGTGGATGTTGTTTAGTTTTTCCGTTTCTTCTTCGATTTGCCATTTTTCGTGGCATCACAAAGAGACCATGAGGCCTAAGTGTGTCAACCTTCATGGTCGCAGTCACATTAACCTAGCCTAAGCTTACTTTATTCTGCCTTACCTTACCTTACCTTACCTTACCTTACCTTACCTTACCTTACCTTACCTTACCTTACCTTACCTTACCTTACCTTACCTTACCTTACCTTACCTTACCTTACCTAACCTAACCTAACCTAACCTAACCTAACCATCATGGTTGGAAAGCAAAGGAAAAATTAAATTCAATATTGGCAACCGTTGTACGTTGTTGCTTATTCAAATGATGTATCCCGCTGTTCATGACCGAAGAACAATTGTCAACATCTTCAACAGATGACGAAAGAAAACGAAAGAATCTGACCCATCGTGCAGCAACCTTTGCCACCGATGTGGCATCCTGGGGTCTACCATACATCTGCCACTTTAATGTCCCGACATGTGAGTCCAATGGCAGAGGTGCCTTATATAATATTATTTTATGTGACGCCATACACATTGGTGTTTCCGTCACAGTATCAAAAGATACAAAGTTTCGACTCCGCCCCACAAACGCCAGCGTAACCATTTTGCTTCATCGTTGGGCGTGGACCGAATCGGGGAACCTGCGCAGAGATCCGTTGCTATCCTCACCTCATAGATACCACAGCACCCACTATACTCTCCGAAGGGCCGTACCCAAACGACCCGGGCAGAATACTAAAACGAATTCTGCGGCTCCCGATCGCCGTATTATTATTTTTGCGTCATAGATAGGGATGTTAACTCCACTATAAAAAACTAGTATAGCTGAACCTCACCATGTTGTATGGTCAGCCTTGCGTACATTCCCACAAAGGTTTCTGCGCCCCCAAGTTGAACCCATTCCCGAATCAGGTATTTATGGACACTTGGCTAGGGTCCGCGGGTTTGTCAAGCCCGAAAATCATAAATGTTTCCCCCAGCGGCAGGCAACGAGACGCTATCAAAATCTTTATGAGGAATAGGAAATATTTTTGATGAAATTTCTGGACAGCGTTGCCATATAGTGGGCACATTTTGATCAGCCGCCAAGCTTCGAATTTCGATAGTGTCTAATAATGGTAATAAACAGGGACGGATTAGGACAATTTGCCGCCTCAGACAGCAGCCTTATTTTCGGCTTTTCTGTTATTGATGCATTGATGGTCAGAATTGACCGACCCTGAAAATTTACCGGCCTAGGCAGCTGCCTATGTTGCCTATTCAGTAAATCCGCCACTGGTAATGGAACATACTGTCGGAAATATTTAAAATAAGGCAAATGATTCTCTCGTTCTTTACTCAGGCTGACCTGACCAATGATATTCCGTGAAGGTCCTTGATTTTTTAATGTTTTTATTTCATTTGGGTTCTCGCAGCTCTGATTTCCAGATGTCACAGAAGAGTGCCACTTGTTGAAACACCTTTTTTCGTGCGTTCCCTAAGTAAAAGTCCAGCATTAAGAAATATTTTCCTAAATCATCGAGCAATCTGCTTCGAAAAGCCCTCAGTAGACTTCTATGAAGATACATAAAGACTGTCTCAGAAATAACTGTCCTTTTGTTTTTTTTTTATTGCAAAAAACCCAATGATGTTTTTTTAAAAATTCTTTCAGTTTATTATTAAGTGAACATTACAAAATAAATAAAAATTTTAATTACACTGAAAAAATACACTTAAAAAAAATTATACACTTTTTTATTAAGGTCCTCCATTAGGTTTTTTACCGACCTTTCGTTCACCTTAGTGTATGCCCGACGCCATTTATGTCGAAATATTTCGATGTTCTTCGCAGTTTGTTTGGTCTTCTTAAGGTTCCTTTTCATTAAAGACCAATATTTTCCGATTGGACGAAGTTCGGGGCAATTCGGAGGATTTGCTTAACTTGGTACCACAGTGACATTATTGGCTTGGTACCAATCGATCGTTCTCTGGGCGTAGTGAGATGTTGCTAGGTCATGCCAAAATAGTACTGAACCTTGGTGTTGACGTATAAAAGGCAGCAAACGCCGGTCCAGACACTCTCTGATGTAAATTTCGGTGTGGATTGTGCGATCCGTCACAAATTCCATACTTCGAAGGCCACATTTGCAAATGGCCTGCCACACCATGTATTTCTTTGGAAATTTCGTATGTTTTTCGGTGGTAAATTTAGAGGATGCTCCACCCCTTCTAACCGCAGTATAATATCCGTGTCCAAGTAACTGCTTGAAATCCGCTTTGCAATACGTTTCATCGTCCATGATCACGCAATCAAATTTGGGCAGGTAATCGCGATACAGTTTTCGAGCCCTCTTCTTGGCTTCGGCGTCCTTTTCTTCTGACCTATCAGGTAATTTTTGTACTTCATAGCTCCTTAGGTTGTAAAATTTTTTAATCCGTTGAACACTTGACTTCGATGTTCTCGCTTTTGCTGCCATATCACGAACCGAAGTGCCTGGATTCTGAGTAAACAGCCGCTTAACGTTCTGGGCCACCACTTGTTTCGCTGGACCACTTTTTCTCCCTGATCCTGGTGTTTTTGATAAAGGGGTAAGCTGTCTGTATCGTTTTATGGTCCTACCGACAGTTTTTTCGCACACGCCAACTTCCTTAGCGATCTTTTTGTACGTGGTGCTTGGATTTTCCAGGTGTTTGTAAATAATTGCTTTCCGCTTTTCTTCTTGTTGAGACGACATCTTTTCAGTATCTTTTTTATTTTACGAATGAGTTTTTTTTTTTTTAATCTGCAATATTTATACTTTATTTAGGTACCAAATTTGTTATAGCAACATTTTCTCACGTTTCTCCTCCATGTCTAATGGAACACTTCCTGGACCCTGAGACCGATTGAAATTCCATTTCGGGAATTAAGAGCAGCCCTAATGTACATACATATGTACTTATTTATATACCAAGAAAAAATAAAGATAAAAATCTTACTAGCTCAAGTCGATTGCCCGGACCGGTGCACCGGCGATTCACCACACCACAACGCTGCATCAACGCTTTTCAAAAGTCTCAGAGGTCTGGCGCTAATTGAGCGACATGAGTTTTTCATTAGAAGAACATGACACCTTAGCATATTCTAGACACTTCAAATTTTGAATGTCTTTATAAAGAGACCAATTCTGGCGTTCTTCAATTAAAAGTAAATCTTGCTGATTTTATTATTTTTCCTTCGATTTTCTTTGCCATTTAGCATGGCTGAACAAGTTCAATGTAAATGCGTTTTTAAACGAAGAAAAAAATATATAAAATTGAAAAAAGAATTAAATAAATAAAATAGTTCTTGGTCGCTTGGTCGCTTGGTCGCATTTTGTTGATATCCTTGCACTTTAGCGACTGCATTTAGGCGCAGCGATTCAATGAGAATTGATTGACGGTTGGAAAAACGGTTTCGAAACATTTTTTGATTTAATTGCTCTTTAATTATGATCGATTTTGACGCGGTATTTTCGCTTAGAATAACTTCCAAATCGGAACGTGTAGGCTCAGTTTCGATTCTTAAGACCACGACTCTGACCTTCGGCGGCAATGCGTAAGTGGAACTCGAGATTATTTATCAACAATTAAATCGTTTTGTTTTATTAAGCCACTTTTTTAGCCCAGACAAAACGAAACAAAACAAAAAAAAAAAAAAAAAAAAAAAAAAAAACAAAAACACTTTTTGATTGATAAGTCGGATTTAGAATAACATGGCAGGCATGGAAACCAGAGATTTATTGTTTTTGTAAAAAAAAAAAAAAAAAAAAAAACAACTGCAAAATGAAAACTCTTTTGCCAAGCAATCGCGAGATAAATCAAGGCTTTAATATGAGACACTCCAAATCAAGGACGGCTTAAAAAAAACCTTTTTGTTTTTCTTTGAGAACCTATATTCTTATTGGATTCTTAGATTTTCTGATCTGAAAAACTTCATTATGTTAAGCGCCATGGCCTCGGTAGGCGCGTCATGAGGGATAAGCTATATCGCACACTAAACACTAAATCGGCACAACTCAAATTTTTGCATTTCTCGCGCAAACAGCCTATAACTCTCGACGCCTGTAAAATCAGATTTTTTTTAAAATTTTATATTATTCTTAATTAACTGCAGAATCAATAAATAAAAATCTGAATTTTCTAAGTGCTCCCTTTCCTGCAGTAAAGTGTTGGCGAACATGAAAAAAATGATTGAAAAATTTTTCAATTGTGCCGGTTTAGTGATTAGTGTGCGATATAATGTTTTTGTTTTGGTGAAATAAAATGTGAGGTGCTGACGCATAAAGTGTTCTACAGTCTAGTCTAGTCTAGTCTAGCCACCATAAAAGTAGCGGCGGGGATAAGTCCCTCGCCTATTCACAACGCTGTCGAATTTAACATTGAGATATCATTACGCGGAACTGGTCGTCATTTTATGCATCATCTATGGTAATGTAGTTAAGTAGCTACCATTTCGCTAGCGAATAAAGACACTTCGCACCACCTCAAAAGAAAGAACCCAAAATTTGACAATTTTCTTATGTTATGCTGTGGATCTTGTTCATAAGTCACCTGTCTATCTGCACGATTTTCTACTCCGTTTTTTGTTGTTATAAAAAGCCAGGAAAAAAATGGCGGGCCATGCCTTTTTTCTTGCTTTGAATGAAACTGCGACACTGATATTCAGCTAGGGAAGGTTGACAGGTCAGTTCGACGGATTAATAGAACTAGATGAGGAGGAACAGAAGAGGAGGATCACTAAATCCACAAATCACAGTACACCTAAGTCTGTTTTTACACGGTAGATTGGTTCCAGAAGAAGCCGTGTAAAAAAAAACCGTGTAAAAAAAGACATTGATCGTATACAAAAACATACTTCGCAAAAATTAAATTTGACAAAAAAAATTTAAGTACATAAAATTTCAAATCGTGCTAAATGGAATAAAATCGTGTAAAAAAATTAAAAATATTCAATTTTCAAACCGTGTTATATCAAAACCGTGTAAAAAAAGACCGTGTAAAAACAGACTTAGCTGTAATTTTATTTGGTTTGAACATTTTTCAGGTTTTACATTTTTACATTGTTTTTTTTTACATAAATGGCCAGCCACCAAAGACTGGCATAATTGGCAGTTAACAAGTATTTTGGTGGCGACCTACCGACTGCAGGGTTATTTTCATATATGTGTGCTCAATACTGACGGAAAGTTAGTAAAGAAGCTCCCCTGGCCAAGTTTACCCACCAATACATTGCAATGTGTGCGTGACCTTAGTGTATTCCTTTAACCCATTGTTCACATTCGACCATTCGGTGCATCGGCAGTTAATTTGTTTCACTGAGAAAATTCATTATAAAAAATACATTTCGAAGAAAACCAAACGAAAAAGCCAATTTCTTAATTACGATAGAAAAATCATGCAAATGAAAACCAAAAATGGAAGAAGAAGAAGAAGAAGAAGAAACAACAACAACAAATTGAAACGCATCTCGAGTAATACTTTCGATGATCAAAATGGCTAAAAATTCATTCGGAGATTGATTTAAATACCTAAGTTGCATCATTTTAATCAATTTGGGACCGATCAGAACCAGACGGACTGCTTTTCGTCCGCTATAACATTATATGCTCATATGTCTTATGTGTAAGAGTCTTAAATGGCCTCACAGTTAATTCTGTTGGCAACGACTTAATTACAAACTAAGTTGAACTGGAACTGTGACCATTCAAACCGGCATTGCATAATCCCTAAAAAAAAAAAAACCAAAAAACGATCGCATTGTGTATATTCAGCCACTCACACTTTCCGGCCGTTTGGAGGATGAAGGAACCCACAAAACTCGCCGCAAAACTGTCGGCACCAAACACTCCACGAGACATTTCAGCTTGCATTACATGCACCCATCTAACATGACACATTTTAAAAGCAAGCCACTCATGCTCAGTCGATATTGCCAGCAAGAGGACAGTATAAATTATGGGTTTCACTGCGATCTCTTTAATGCATACACTGCGGTGCGAGATCAAGCTTAAAATCTGGAAGAGAAGAAAAGCAAAAAAAAAAAAAAAAACAAACCAAAATACCACAAAAATTCGAAAATGACAATTGCAGAAAAAACAGCAATTAATTCAAAATAAATCACGTAAGTGAGTGTAAGCGAGTAAGTAGTGCGAGAAAACTGAGTGAGACTGCAGTGATCATGCGCATAGATACAAGGCAAAGAAGCAAAAGAAATAAGTAAATGAAAAATGTAGTGCTCAGAGTTTCTGAGATCGCTTTGAAAAGTTTATTTGACTGGCAACATGACGGGATCTGTTGATCAAAGCCTCTAATTAAGAAAATTTCGGCATTTTCCGATTTTTCGATCAATATTTGCTATGGATTTCTCTTGTTCGGAACAGGACAGCTATAGGTGGGTATCCAAGAGATTTCGAAATCGGCATACGTAAGCACACGGGAAGAAAAACTATTGTCGATGGATTAAGCTAAAATGTTCGCGTTACATTCGTTTATCGACATATTCGAAGACCGCGGTACAAGGACTGCGAGCCCTCCGGTTAAAATATTATAAAGGCAACTGTTCCCATTTCAGTTCATTGAGCGGCTCTAACGATCCGTGAAATCAGATCTTCGACAATTAACAAGCCAACAAGGCCAACTCCAGGGGTATTAGAGAGGCTGCTCTCGTGATTTTTGTGTTCCATTCAATAGGAACACATACACCGAATTCAAGACAAGCTGATTTTGAAGTGATGCCCATTAACTAATTTTCTGTGTGTTTCATCCTCGCCAGTAAGGGTGAGAATACACCGGATCAAACGAAACGAAATGAAACGAAACAAAACGTTTTCGTTTCGCCAGTCAAGAGAAACCCTCTTCTTTCTTAGTCAAAACCATTTCGTTTTGACTAATCTGGTGTGTTCGCTCTCATAAGGCACAATGGACTGTGTTTTTTTCGAAACGTTTTGTTTCGGTTTCGTTCCGTTTCGTTTCGTTTCGTTTCGTTTCGTTTGATCCGGTGTGTTCTCAGCCTAAAATATCTTAGCAGCTCGTTTTAATTGAAGCTAAAACAAAACGATGTCTTGCAGCCCGTGGGGTTGTTCTACTTATAAAGCGAATGGCCAAATTGCAAGGAGCAGCAAATAGAACTATGTAAATTATTTTAGAATCGCCTTAAATGGCGACCAACTTCGTTGATGCGCCGAATTTCTACAAAGGGCATACGGTGGACAGAAACGTGATTGGTAGATAGAAGAAACACACGTTCGACTCATTCCCTGAAAACAAAAAAACAAACAAAAAATCCCCGTGAAGAAGCCTGAATCCAGACAGGCGAAATATCGGGAAAAATGAAATAAAACTTATTCTATCTCATTCCAAAATCAAGTGACCAAAAATCCCAATAATAAAAAATAAAATCACATCAGCAAAAATAAAAATGATTCAAAAACACACTCAAAAAGAACAACAAACCAATTTTCTTTATCTGTTCATTTGATAGTCTAACGGGTAGGAGGCGGCAGACGATCGTTACCTACATTTCAAATTTCAACGACCGACATAACAAGCAAACAAACAAACCGACAAAAGAAAAATCTTGCTGACCCATCCACTCGACAGAGACAACCCCCAGTAATCCTTTACATAATAAGCATATTTCTATTTAATTCGAATTCCACTCTTCTCATCAAGGCATGGCATCAAAGTGCTAATGCTCCTATGTATGTCCGTAGAGCCCACAGACAATTCAATCAAACGAAAAACCAAAAACAAAAAAGCCAATCATCAAAATCAGCTTGAACCAGAAGAGTTGACCTACTGGATTTCATTGCCTTCATTACCTCAAGAAAACCGAAGAAGAAAAAAATCATTTCCGTAAATGACAGAATTTATACATAGTATGTAGATATGTACGTATATAACTTCCGACTTGACTTACCGGAATGCTGACAAGGGACAAGTTCGAGTCGAGTATTCACGTATTCACAAAAAAAAGAAAAAAAAAAAAAAAACAATTAAGAAAAACACATTCTTATTTTTTATCAATTTAATTATAACAAGAGGGTACATTTATAATAAATTAACATTTCCTTAATGGAAATATGCGAAACGAATTTCAAGAAGAAAAAAACAGAGAGCGGAATCTTGATAGTGAAAAACATAAAGCCGTACATTTTATGCTTACGCAAGTGTATAATAAACGGATGATAATAAATTTTCAATGGAAAATTTTATGAACGATTGTCGCTTAAATCATTCCAAGTTCAGCGAACTGAAAGGGGATGCCGTGCCGCCTTTAACGTGGCGCTAAGTACCCTCAAATGACTCTCTTATTTAAGAATTTTTATTTTTATTGACTATTGAATTGCGGAAAAGTTCAAAAACGTCGAAATATCATTGGGAAAAAGAACAATAAAGGAAAGAGTTCCGTAATGAAATTTAAATGAAAATAATTTTTAATTCAAGTAAAAAAAAAAAAAAAAATAACGTTCTCTCATAAGAGAATCTGAGATAAAATCAATGAAAAGATGTTTTGAATTCTTGAAAGTCTGGCATGCGGTGAGATCACAAAGGAGCTTATGAATTGTATTCGAGGAGGAACAACACTCTCAAGTGCACGTCTTTCTGAATACTGGCTTTTGTGATTGAAAGGAGAGGCTTTTTTAAAATATATATATATATTGTTGTTGTTGTAATAATAAATTACAATAAATGTCAGTTAAGATGGATGCGATCAGAAAGCGTTTAGGTCATTAGTAAAAATTGCTTTCGATAGTTTCATTTTGTTTTTTGTGCTTACTTTGCGCAAGGTCATTTCGGATAGCCTCAAAAGCATTCAGGAAGTGCGAAGCTAAATTTGAGCTCGCCATGCTATAGTGCTAAATGGTGAAATGAATGCAACGGATATTCGGTTACTATCGAATACCCGAAATTAACTCTCTATCCGGCCAAATACCGTTAATATATTCATTTGTTTCCAAGTCATTTTCCAAACTTTTTCCAAGCATATACATATGTGCTATATTAAATTCGCAAACATTTCCCAAAACGCTTTCCAAATGTGTTTGGGAAACGTTGAATTTCTCAAGTACTTCGCAAATCCATCCAAAATAATATGTATGTTATATACATAGATATCGTACATACATAGTACGAGGCATCTACAGTTCGATTTTTTCGAACGTTAATATATTAATTCTAGCACGCGCGAATGAGATCTCTCGGTAGCGTACTGAAGCGTGTTGCGATTTGCAACCTGGAGGGCTCGAGTTCGATTCCTGTCGCGGGCGAAAAAAGATTGTGGAAAAATTGGGACGTAGAAAGATATCTGAGGTAAAATTTGATCCACTTAGAGGGGAGAAAAGGTAGTTGGCAGTTATAAATTTAGGTTCATATCCGTTCATCAGAAACGTAATGCATACACATGTGCTTTAAAAAAATTTATTTTTATTTTTTCATAAATGTTTGGATGAAAGCTAGATATTCCTCTAAGTTTTGAAATATTATTTAAATGTTATATTATCTACCTAAGTATTCAAAAAAAAAAAAAAAACCCGCCTACATCGGATTGGTACTGCTTGTTTAGGCTTGCAAAATATTTAATTCGATTGCTTGGATTTATATGTTTTCCAATCTCAAATCCAATTGAATAAAAAGGGAGCCGTTTTGGTTATTTACACTTGAATTCCAAATAAATTCCAACACTTGGATCCAAGCCTTTTGTTTGCGGGCGCAAATTACTTCCAATTGTTTAGTAAGGGTAAATGTTTGCTGGCATGAAACGAAACTAAATGACATTTCAATGTAAACAAAAACATATTTAAATATAAATTAATTACATTTTTTTCGAACTGACGTATGAGGAATGTTATTTTTTTGTAGAAAGTTGCATTACGTATACGTCTCAAACGAGTAAAGCAATTTAATGAAAAAAAAAAAAAAATTATTTTGTTGCGAGTTTTTTCACAAAAAATGTATTTTCTTATAATCGCGCAAATATGCGCAACTTTTTATTTCGGATTTTAAAACAAAAAACTCATCATTTCATAAACTTATACCCAATTTTACCCAAATCGGTTCAATTCAATTTTAAAACTCTTCATGACTTTGGAAAATGCCATAATTTTTGTTTCTTTTTGAAAAAAAAAAATATTAAAAAACTACACAAACATTTAAAACAAAAAAACCTCCTATACCAAACAAAGATAATTACTTGAATTTGAAGGTCCCATGCCGAAATATTTATAAAAATATCGTTTTCCTTTTCAAAGTTTTATGTGAAAATAACAAAACATTACTTTTTTTCAATTCGCGGGAAACGCATACCGAAAAGTAACTTTTGACAGAGCAGTGTTGCGTTAATAAACCAATAGCAAAAAAAAAAAAAAAAACTGTATTTTTTTGTGGTGCAGCCATAATTGCACTTTAACCAAGTATCAAAATCGTTTGCTAAAAATCATTTTGATTTTTTGAATTAACAAATCCCCATTTTGGGGCCGATTCAACCCACTGTGCATCGCTTAAGAAATTGAAAATCACAATCAATTTAAGTGCTCGAGGCATCATCATCATCATCATCATCATGATCATGAATTTTTGAAATACCTTTTCCATTAATAAATCGAAAGTCTGAAAAGATTCCGATAGTATAATTTACCGCGTTGGATGCACGTTAAAGCAATGGATTAATGGAGCATTATTATGAGAAAATTTATTAATCCTAATTAATTCTAGAATCAAAGAATGTATTTGTTCAATTATTCATGATAATTTTAATTAATATTCCAATTTTCCCCCATTTTTTTTTCGTGCTTTTAGGAGGGAAGCATCGGCCATGAAATGGTCATAAAACCATTGCCACACGACTTAAGCCCGAGTGAAGATAGAGCCCACCATATCGTCTATAAAAGAGAGCCGGCAAAAATGGATCATTTAAGTGATTTCGGTAAAGCATTAAAAATACCCTGGATAATCCTGTCATCAGAAATAAAATGAACTATGAAACTCTTTACCCTTAAGCATTCATGGAGCCGGACGATTTGGCAACGCATGAAAAATTGGAGGAACTTCAGCAACAACACCGACGAAGACGTTCGGCTAACCTTGCTGATATGGCTGCCGATGAACCGACAGAGCTTGCAGCAGATGAGCTGGCGGACGAGGATGAAATGACCGCGGAGGCGTCCCTGAGACGGGGAACACGTCAGGCACCTTATATGATTTATCCTGAAGTCTTAGTCATCGTCGACTACGATGGCTATCGATTGCATGGCGGTGATAATTTACAGGTTAATTATAATAATATACAAGTACTTAATTATAACAGAGCGGAGTGAGTGTGCCAAGTGCTTAGCGCTAAGAGCCCTGATCTCGCAAAGAACGTCGTCCGTGACTTTGTGGCGAACGCCGCACCTTCGTTGATGCTTGTAATGAATGTAACCACGACTCTTTTGATCCGATTTGTGGGTGCGACAAACCGTACGGACGGACGGACGGACGGCAGAATGGACAGACAGTCATACTTGTTGTGTGGCTTGAATTTTAATGAGCACAACTGAAACTAGAGATACAAAGCAGCATTCGTCCGAATAAAGCATATCACAAATCGCATCAAATCAAAAGAGAACGTACAGCGAAAATGCTTGCAGCAAGCAATGATATGATTGAAAAATGTCTTCAATAAATCCAACAAACGTCAGCAATAAATCAAATCCTTCACGACGTCGAAATCGTTCTTCATCTCTATTTTCTCTCTCTCTCTCTCTCTCCCTCTCTCTTTTTCTCCTCTATCTTTTCATTAGGTCAAACGCTATTTCGTCTCATTTTGGAACGGTGTGGATCTGCGCTACCGTTTGCTAAAGGGTCCGAGAATACGCATCAGCATAGCTGGCATTATAATTTCACGGGTGAGTAAAGCGGCGGAGTTCTTTTATATTTTACGTTATTTTATTATTCCAATTCAAATCAATTCGAATCGAAGCGAATCGCTGCAAAGACCGATTGAAAGTGTTGAAAACCTCAAGCTCCAAGAATGGCTGGTGAAGTTTTAATGCTCAACGTTAAATCAGCGCTTGCTTTTCTCACATAAATCAGCTCACAAGGAAGCGATTTTCTCTGTCGAACATTTTTTTTTTTTGCGCTCTTATCAAGATTGGTCGTAAGTCAATGTAAAGCGCACCTGTTGCGATCGACAGTTTGAGTTTTTTTCCCCCAGTTTTAAGTTTTTCCAAAGCCATTCGATTTTCGTCAGTTTGCAATCTATGAAATATGACCTATCTTAGTTAAAGGGGTAAAATGGCATTAGTTGCCGGAGGGGAGATTGTTTCTATAATTTGGAGTATGTGAAGAGAAAAATACCTATCGTTTGTCTGTCTGTATATCTTTCTGTCTCTCGGTCTGTATACAGCATACTTATCGAAGTAGTTGAGCTATCTGGACGACATCTGTGTTTGCTTATTTGCGATTGCAAAGACGTGCGTTTTTACTCTGAGACAAAAAAAAGCAACAACTTTTATTGGTAAAAGTGTACCCAATAACGTATATTCGCAAATTAAGAGTGCCACTGTTAATTAAGATTAATCAATCCGGGCTGTTATGGAAATCGACACAGAATTGAATCAGAATCAGAATTGAAATCAATCAGGGGTATCACAGAATCCGATAGCTGTCGGAACAGGATTTTTAATCGACTGAATTTTCATATATATCCCATAGACAGCCGGGTATAATTGGGTTGTGTGCAATTAATAAACGATAATAGTTCCGATTCGAAACCAAAAGCAACAAAATTTGTAAATTTTGTATGAAATTTCGATCGGGTTTAATTCCGATTCCGACAGCTATCAGATTCTGTGACACCCCTGAATATCTGTTTCAAATGGTTGTATGAAATAGACACAGTTTTGCTTTTTTCGAAGATAGCAAAATCGATTTTCGAAGACAGGAAAACCTGACACTTGAAAATGCTATAAAGAAAAAAAAAACAAAAACTACAATATGTGTTAAAAACTGGGTCAATCTTGGCGGCCCCCGTGGCTTAGTTTGCTGAGATGTCTAATTTCAATGCGAGAAGCGCTGGGTTCAACTCCTAAGTGCGTCACCTTTATTGGTGGCAGCCAAACTGTTGCGAAGCTTGAAAAAAGAAATGAGCTAGAGAATCGGGTGGATGATTACGTCTTTTGTGGGTGGGTCTGCAGAATTTTATTGTGTCCATCCAGCGCTGTTTCGGACACACCCGTTTTCTGGAATCTTGGATTTCCAGTGCGTAGCCTTTCTTTGCCAAAGTCTCCTCATTTGCTCTCAGGACGTGTCCATACCAGCGTCGCCTTGCTTCTCGCATTTTTCCAATAATTAGCGCAACTCCATAGCGTCTACGGATGTATACGTTTGGAACATGATCAAGACGAGTGAGTCCGGATATCCAGCGAAGCATCTTTGTTTCCATAACACTAACCTTTCTTTCTGCTACTTTCGTTGCTGGTAGTATGCGTTCCCTTTAGTCAAAAACATTAAATACCCAAACAATTAAGAAAATATATTCATATAAAGTATTTACTTTCATTTCTATTAAAAAAAAAAAACCAGCCGGGAAAAAGTCCTCACACAATCTGCCAACCAATTCTGTCAACTAAAATCTGCTCGGTTTAAATCAGACAATCAAATCAATAATTCTGTTTCTGTAACACCTAAAAACAATGCAAACCTGATTTCGGAAATGAAAACAGTTTCAAAACTAAAAGTCTGATTCTATAACCCCAAAACGAAAAATGTGTTGATTTCAAATCTGATTCTGACAGTTGTCGGTTTCCATAACAGCCCCGAATATTCGATTTTTAACATGCAACCACATCACACCAGACCGGATATAAAGGGTTAAAATCAGGGACTGAAAATAACAGTTTCGATGTTTTTCAAAATTTTAAAAAGCACCAACAAAAAATTTACACACAGGAAAAATGTTGATACCATTGCAATCCACGGGCCATTCTCTATGATATTCTTGGATGCCTTTTATTTTGTAACTTTTTTCAAACAAGTCTAATATTAACTAATAAGTAAGCACTTTTAGTTTTTCAGTCAAACGATAACTGTTAAACTGAGACAAATATTTTTTTGTAAAAATTTTCTTTAAATTGGATAAATGGTTGAATTCTTATCTCGCAAAGACCTTTATTTTTGACAAAAAAAAAAAAAAAAAAAATATATTTATATCAGTTGGAAAGTTATCGTTTTACTAGAAATATATGTAAAAGTCAATATTTGACAGTAAAATTTTTTCAAATAAAATAAAAGTAAAAAAATGTCTGTTTTTGTTAAACTTTTATTATAAAACTTATACACCGAGAGAAATAACAACAGTTAAATCAACTACTTAGAACAGTTAAAGTAAAAGTGGTCAAATAAACTGTATTCCGCGTTAAATGAACTGAAAAAGGCAGTCAAATGAACAGTTGAAAAACAGTTACTTTTTATGTTCAAATTCGGTTTCGTTCACTTAGACGTATAAGTTCGCATTCTGATCAACCGTCTCCGGAGGTTTCGATAGCTCAGTGCTTTAAACTGTGATTCGACAGTCGTGAGCTTCGGGGTTCTATCCCTGCTGGCGGCGGGAATTTCTCTGAATTTTTTTTTTTAATTACAGTTTTTTTTTTTTTTTTTGTTCAGAGTGTAGTTGTTTTGGAAGACAAAAATTTTCTCCTAAAATTTTAAGATTTTTATTTATTTAAATTTTTTTTTTAATGGTTCATTTTCAAGCAAAAAATTTTGGGAGTGAAACAATTCCTTAAGCACGTTCCCCAAAACTTGAGCAACCATAAGCTCAAGTGAGCGTTTTGACCAACAAATTAAATTCGTTCATTTAGCGTAATGGTTAAGACGTCCGCCCAGCGAAGTGGAGGTCAGCGGTTCAAGGCTCGGACGAGGCGAGAAAATTTGAAGAGATGAAAGAGAAAAAGATTTAAATAGAAACAAATAAATAAAGAAAAAATATATTAATTTAATTAAAAAAAAAAATATTAATAAAAGAATATAAAAAAAAAGTCAAAGCAAAAAATGAATTTTTTTTTCCCAGTCGCTGGTGACAGTTGATTTAACCGCGAGACAGTTATATCAACCATCAGGTAGTTATATCCTTATTGACTGTGTTTGTACTGTTGAATTGACCGCTACTACACATAAGCTAACAATTAACGGTCAACTCGGTTATTTTAACCTGCTTTTTCAGTTAATATAACTACCTTTTTCTCTCGGTGTAACTGTTACGGTCCCTGCTTAAAATACAACATTTTTTTTGGCATGCAAATTCGTCTCGCGAATAATTTGTGTAAACTTTAATGTTATTGAACCTTTGGGCAAACACATACATACAAATGTACAAGCACACATAGGGAGATTATTTCGGAAATGCGAAAAAAAAACCATTAACCGCAAACTGCTAATTTTTGTTTTTCAAGCAGTCAAAATAAATTCAAAGTTTAAAAATGGTTTTTTGTTTTTTTTTTTTTTTGTTTTGTCTCAAATAAAAGTGAGTTAACAGGCAAACGATTTGAAGATTTCAATCCGGTAATAAATTTCTCATATTGAAAAATCGCCCAGAGATGATTAAACCGGTTTAACAAATTTGAATTTCAGACCAATAAACGACCTTGACAGCGATTGTAATATATTTCAATTATTTTCCGAAGAGGCTTTTCGTCGAAATCAAATCATAAATAATCATATTCGGGCCGGAGTATAACAAATAACTTATTCATAATAAATAACCCAGTAATCCAAAAATGCGTATATGAGTAGTAGATCACAAAAGAGTCGTGTTTCAATCGAAATGAAATCAAATGAACCATGCATCTCCAGCTCACTGAATAGGTCCCCACCCCCCCCCCCCCCTCCCCCCGACCCCTCCAAAAAAAGCCATAAAATCAATCTTTTATTCAGGCAATCTGGCGGTAATAAATTCAAGAAGTGAACTCTCACTCTTGCCAAATCCGAATCAAGTTATTGCGTGCTCCAGCCACGCCATTCCGCCGCTCCGTAGAAGCCAGGCAACCAGCTAGCCAGCGGGCCAGCCAGCGGGCCAGCCAGCGGGCCAGCCAGCTCCCAGCTACCACCGCTAATGTTATGTTCATTTGCTAATTAGTATTACAAAACTTTGTTTTATTTTCAATAAAAAATCATAAGTAGTTCGCAGTTCGGTGTGCCTAAAATGAAAACGAAAATAAACCAGCAGAAATAACTCGACTGGATAAATGTGCCAATAAAAGCGAGCTTGTTGTATCAAGCTTTTTTAAGTTGTTTCTTTTTCTCTATATTTATTCATAACGAAAACGCAAGCTGAAGAGAAAAAACAAAAACAAAAAACAACAAAAAAATAGAATAATAATTACTCGTTTACAGAAAAGCTCAACAAATTAGCTTTCGTGGAGTTCATATATCAATTTGAGTTTTCGAAAATCTAAATAAAAAAATGCATTTAAAGAAAAAGCTCTTCGAGTTGCAAATGCAATAAACACACCCATATCAAAGGAATGCAATTTATATAGAGACCCGTATCTGTAAGTGGTTTCGATAAGAATCGTTGAAAAAATTACGAGCATATCGTAACAATTTTATTAATGACGTGAAACTGTCAGACGCGGCTTAACTCGCCTAAAAATGTACTTAGATCTTTGATGTTCCCAGTTCCGCTTTATGATAAAGTTTTCTTAAAATTTGCACTCACAAAAGTCAATCCCTTGGTCTTTGGACGTGTTCACTTTTTGAGGACATAATGGGAAGAAAATTTTTTAAAATTTTCTATGCCGATTTAGAAACACCGAATTCCATACGAAACATTTTTGACCGAATTTCTTTACAATTGATCTTTCTGATCCTCTGATTTCTGTCTCATAGATCATCCGAAAAATTGTACCAACACAATTGTCCTTTCTTCTGGTCTGGTTATTTCCATATACAATTCAATACATCATCATCATGTGTCATGTAATTGGAAATTATTGCTTTAACGACATGCTCTTACCCAGCAAACAATCTCGGAGTTCTCAGAAATATGAGTCCGAAATGAGTCAGAAATATTTAGAAAATATGACGCTCATATTTATGACTTTCGATTTGGCAAACACGGTGTCGATGAGTGAGCACACTGCTAGAAAGCGAGAGTTCAAAGGTTCAAATCCAACACAGAGGTGAAAAATGAACGATAAAAAAAATATTTGAAATTAGAAATACTTACCTAAAAACCGAGATATGTATATGTATGCGTGTACCTTTGTACATATGTATCAATAAATTTTTTTAAAGCATATGATTATAAGAATCACTCAAAATGATGTTTTTAGTCTTTTTTATTTTTTTTTTTTAACTAATATGAGTGCGGAAAGAGTCATAAATATATGGCTCATATTTAGAAGGCATTAAGAGTCAGATATGAGTGGGAATGGAGTCATACATGACTCTAATATGTTCTCCTTCGGACTTTTATAGGATGACACTCGCAGGAAGGGAAATACGCTCTATAAGAATCTTAAAAATGTTCATTTTGAGCGCTCTGATTTCAACTAGGAGTCATATATGATCCTTTTAGGACTCAGAATGCTTGCTGGATAGTAGAAAAATATGTATGTGTATCCATAATTGACTTTTTTATGCGTATAAAATTGACTTTTTTATGCAAATTTGTTCTAGAGCATTCAACTCATCGCTGGGCAAAATATTATAGTCCTAAGCACTGTGACAATGCGGACTTAGTTTTAGCTTATAAACTATCACATACGCAGAGAATAGCAGAAAAAGCGATCTCCTGTAAAATTTCGTTTTTGTAACATACAATAATTTCGCGATAAGGGCTCGATATGTTCCTAAATAAATGAAAATTTACACGCAAAAGTACACTTTTCTATGATAAAAAGGACTGATCAGTCTTCTCCCCGTCGTCGTCCTCGTCGTCGTCGTAAGCGTCATATCATATTTAATTCACATTTTTACATATGTCACTCGAACGGGATTTTTTCCGATAGATTAGAGCAGCATGACGAAAGAAAATTTATGTTATCGCACATACGTACGTATAACTAATGCATGAAACGATTTATCAGCTGTTTGTCGAACCAATTGCGGCAGCAAAGTTGATCGTTTAAATATTCGGAATATCGGTGGGCGGTTCATAAGGCGATTGCGAAAAGGAGAAAAAGAGAAAAATTCGTACAAGCAAGTGGCATGCGCGACGTTATCAACGCACGATTGCGCATGCGTAAATTGTCAGCATATTTCAAGTCTTGGAACAAGTTACTTTTCTATAGACATACATATATGCGTATACATACATATATTTATTTCTATATTATAATTTTTTAAATTTACTTTTCACCATAAAGCAATCCATTTTCTAAACGCATTGAGTGTGCTCTAAACGACTTGGCATTTCTAAGAGAATGTTTTTTTTGTTTCTTTTTTTTTTTGTCATTTGTGATTGGTGTGTGTTAAACGATTTTTTATTCGTCTGGTGGGGATCTCGATGAATGAGATGTCATTAAGAAGCGTCTTAATTGTAGGAGTTATTCGGATTATAGAGTTTAAATGGGAAAAAATTACGGCTCATGTGTCGTTTTGGCTCGCAGAGCACAGACGCCAATTGGAATGGAATGGAGGTCATTAGAAAATTACGCAATTCAATTTAATATTGTAAATCTTAATTAGCAGTACATTGTATCAAAAAGTTTTGTCATGACATGTCGCTTCTTTTTCCTATTCGAGACATTCGATTTATTCAGCTTATTCTGCTTCTTTTTGTGCTTCATACGGATCCGCAAGTCATACATAATCTTAAAGTCTCCGCACAGCCAGAGTGGACAACCTTCGATCAATTAAGCACAGCTGTGTGCTCTTCTGCTCTTCTGTTCTTCGGCTCTTCACTTCATGTAGACACATGTTCGTACAAATGATATCAGCAGTCATAGAGACAATCAAGACTTTGGGCTTTCAAAAAATTACCTATAACCTTTCGATCCGTCGATCCATCGATCCATCGGCCCGTTCATAATAATTGTGCTGAATTGTCAAAATTTTATGTCCGCAACGCAAGAACTTGTTTCGTGTCACGGAAAATGATGTTCTTCTAGATTGCAAATCGTTGGTAGTTATCAACTTAAAATCTAACTGAATTTCTGATGGCAATTTTCCGGCTAATCAGCGCGGCACTGCAGCATTCGCCATTGCAGACATTGTGGACCGTGGTGCTTGCAAAGTGCCAAGATTTCACAAAATTCTTGTATCGGCGAGCTTAATTGATTTCTTAATTTATTGATTTATCAACATATATAAGCAAATCGTTGGACATGATTGTTTGTTTGCTTATTTATTCGTTCTGTGGAACAGAGTATATGTATGTGTGTATGTAGTATTAGGGCGTTTCACACGTGAAAAAAGGTGTTGCATTTCGAAGACGGCCCCATCTCAAACAAACGATAATGTAAATCGAAAAATTTGGACACCATTTTCAATTTTTTAAATTGATGTTTAGAGGTCGCTCAAAAGACTTGAAGTTTTGTCAAAAACGCCTTAAAGAGAGCTACAAAATTTTTATTTAGATTTTGTAAAGGGTCTGGCGGACTGCGGCATCATGAAAGGAATTTTTAAATTTTGTTGATTTTTCAATAGGTGCCATCTTAAAACGCTGTGGGGACCACTTTTTAGTTTTCTGTTTTGAATATTCCTTGAGATATCTTTGAAAATCCTTTTTTAGTAAGCTTTTTTTCAAAATTTTATATGTCAAAAACTAATAAAGCTAGAAAGACGAAACAAACGTTCGCTATTTTTCAATAAACCGGGGAATCCAAATTTTTTTTTTTAGTATTTTTACACTCAGAAAATTTTTTTCACATAACTAAAAAGAAAATTTTAACTATTTTTTTCAGTGTATTTCTAGTTTCGCGCCGATCTATATATTTTTATTTAAATATACCTCCTAGTATTTACTTTCATTTGAAAAAAAAAAAAAAAATTTAAATCGGATGGCGGAACTGTGTGATATTCAAAAAAATGCAAGTACACATAGATGCTCTCAGTATTGATATGCTGCGGTGAACGCCCAAGTAACAAAAATGTTTATTATCATAACTTAAAGAAGTAGTGAAGAAGGGTACAAAAGGTATGCACTCCGTCTTTAAGACATATTAAAGTCCAAATTAAGTGCAAAAGGGCCCATGTGGGCGGTCCGATAGAAGAAATTGAGAAGCGTATTTCTATCTTAATTGCCACTTAAATAGGAGAGCGAAGTTTCAAGTTCTAGTTTTTATCTTCTTAAAGGCTTCTTAACTCCAGCACAGCTTATGAGTTTATAAAAACATTCTCTATCTCTTTTTATCACATTGATTTAAATACTAATGATAAAATGAAACGAAAACATATTTCGCAGAGGGTGTTGGTTCTGTCTAAAATTTTATTGAAAAGATATTTGTGTTCATCAATGCTATGATAAGGAAAATAAGTGACTTTGGCTTTTGTTCGTTACGCCAAATTGAAGCGATTTTACAAACGCAACGACTTTTACGGTGAAATTATACCTGCTACCCCCTTCAAAATTTACGCGCCTTCATAATTGTTCGAATTGATGAAATATTTTTGTAAAACAATTACGCTGAAATCAATGCGCTGGTGCTTAAAAATGTGTTTTTATGTGGGGTTTTAGTATATACTTTTCAAATAATTTGCAAAGAGTAATTTTAAATTTCGTACAATCGCAAGTATTGCTGCAAATTAGAAGGAATAAAAATATAATAATTTGATTAGGAAAAGTTTAACATCCGAGCGTACACCATTCCCTTCGGTGGTCGACACCGGACTGAAATGCAGGGTGGCTTTTTTCCATTTTGACAGCACACGTTGATGAAAAACACTTTACTAATTTAAGTACGATATTCGAAGTATTAAATACGTCCCATCATACCGATTTAATGCTTCGAATATGGCTACTAATTTCAGAACCATCTTAGACTGCTTTAAGAAGGATATTAAATACCAATTTAAAACCAAAGTGACAGCTCTACTTTAAAACCGATTTAAGTGAAATTAAAGAAGGGAGGATTCAAATACCAAAAACTGATCATATTAAGTTTGAATAAAGAAATGAAATACCGAATGAATACCACATTTTGCTACTTGGGCGTGCGTATGCGCTGCAAATGTCCGAAATATCATAGCAAAGGCATCACTCATACGGCATGTAGGACGGCATTAACGAATATGTAATTAACGTCCTACATGCCGTATGAGTGATGCCTCAAGGGGTCTTCTGAGAGTCGGAGAAAATTGACTTACTTATTGAAGTTTCATTGCGTATGTATGTATCTGTGGCAATATGCTTTTTTGCTTATGTATGTATGTATTTTGAACAGCTTTTACTCTAGACAAAATCCTATGTGCACTCAAGTTTAGATTACATATTCTGAATTATCAATTGAAGTGTGAGCAAATTGAAATTTTACATATGGATAAAACGCTTATGTAGAAAAATTCGAATATCTCAAAACAAGGAATTTCGACTTGAGCTGCTCTTCCATTTTGCCATATTCTCGGGGAGTTTTTCCCGGCGGATAATGAAAAAAAAATTCTCCCATTCTAAGCACTCTAGGGAGATATTATAAAGGGAGCACGAATTTCGAACATTTTTAAGCAGAGGTCATCACAGCCTTTTCTTTGTTGGTGCTTGCGACACTTACTTTTTCCACGGAGAAAACTTTCTGGGGCAACTCCCGGAGAGTATTCATTTAGAATAGGGCTTAGCATTCAATTAATGCATTTTATATTTATTGGGCACGAAACTGCCCAAAAAGGCCCAATTTTACCGAAAACTGTCCCCGTACTACCCGATTGTGCAAATGAAAGAGATTTTGACAGAAGAAGAAGACAAATACTCTGTCAAAATCTCCATCCGTCTCTCTGTCTGACCGTCAGTTTTCTTATCGAAGGAGTTAAGCTATATTGACGAAATTTGGTATGCGTGCTCACGGGGACATGAGTAAGAACAAGTTCGAGAATCGGCCAAATCGTGAACCATTTTTTATACTGTTGTCCTCCAGTACTCACGGGTCCTCGTTATGACAATCCTCAGAATAACTGCTTTAAAATCGAAGTTTTTCAAGATATCTTTCATGAAGCTTCTCCCCGTATATTTGATCATATTTAAAGGGCAGTAATATTATTTTCAAAAATTGAAAATGTGGGCGTGGCAGAAGGGCGGTTTTCGAAAATTGTCTCCTACACCCGAAATTCAAATGGGACTTGAACGAAATTTGGCAGTTATGCTTCCTTTGCAGCCATAAACATCCTCTTCACAAATTTTCTTGATCGGTCCATTTCTAAGGGTACCTCCAGTACTAGGGTCTGTCACAAAAATCCAAAAACTGCCCCAAAATCGGACTTTTTTGAAATATTTCAATGAATCTTAGAATTTTAGCGTATATTTAAGCTTCCGATTAGAATTCCAAAAAAAAAATGGAAAATTGAGCGTGGCAAAGGGTCGGTTTTCATCAATAAATTGCACAAAAATAAGTGTATGGAGCTCTTATGGCCTTAAAAATTTCAATAATATTCTTTCTTAATATTTCGGTTTTTTGGGCGTGTTTTGAAAATTATTTAAACATATGTGTCTGTGTCGGGTATTGTGTTGTCAGGTGCGCCTGACTATAACTCCCTTACTTGTTCTTATTTTGTTTCGTAACGGTTCAATATTATTACTGTGTGCTAAATTAATTAATATCTTAATTAGTTATTTTGAAAGTTATTTGATTCTCTGGGCTATAGTAAATTAAAAGCCGAATAAATAAAAAATAAATATGAAAAAAAAAAACGAACTATGGATTTACCTTGAACGTTTAGAGGGAGAGGATTTAGCGAATTGATTCTTGCTGTTGCCATTAGAGTTTTAGTTTTGTTCGTTATGCTATTGTTTCTTATTTAAGAGGCTTGTGTTGCTTTAAGCTGCCTGCTGAGGTCTCCGAAAGTGGAGCATTAGAATGCTTCAATTATTGCGCTCATACTTCACGGTCGTGCTCGCTAGAATGCGGAAACCCTTATTTTGTTTGATGGAAATTAAATTTCGAGTTTTGGCAAGAACCGTTCAGTATTTTCAGTTACTAACATCGTATGGCCTCGATTCTTTGTTAGAACAACCGGAACGTCTAAAAAGAAAAAATTATGATTATTAGAATTTTTTCTTCTAGAAAATGAGTTAAAACAATTTTTCAACAATTTTGCAATTATTTTTTGTATTATTTATGCGTTTTTTTTTTTGCACTTTTCGTACCTCTTTTTCCCTAAAAAAAAAAAAAACAGAATTTGGACCAAAAAAACTACAAATGATAGGTGGTGTGTGAGTAAAAGAGTGATTGTTCTTCCAACTGTCTATTAAGGGTATCCGTTTCACTAAGATTGACTGCGGATAGATAAGTATTTTTTAAGGTGCGGTATCCATTCATCTCTTTTTTGTTCGCCCCTTCGGTCTTCTTCGGGCCATTACTATTCTGACGTAGTGTTAAATAGCTAGCGGACAGTCTCTTAAGACAACATACTACCCTACCCATGCATGAGAAGGAAATTCAATCATTCTTGAGACTAGAAAAAGGCGTCTCAACGACGTCAACACATATTCGAGTCTAAATCAGAGCTTCATCAAAAGTCCGCCAGCCGATCAGTCAATCAGACAAAAGAGATTTATGATTGCTTTTATTATATCTACCTAGCGTAAACAGGGTATATTAGTTTTGTGCGAACAGCTAGAACTAAGCTCAGCGAACAAAAACGATTATATTGTATATATATATATTATATATATATAATCTTGATCAGGACCGAAAACTTAATCGATTTAGACATGTTCGTCTGTGCGTCCGTCTGCTCGTCTGTCGTCGGATCTCCTTCCAAACAGCTGAACCAATCAAGTCAAACTTTTTTACGCCCCGATTACTATCCTAAGTGAAAATGGGCGATATTTGCCCACTGCCACGCCTACAAATGGACAGTTTTCGTAACATCCGAAATAAAAGGCGTAGAAGCTTCAAATTCCAAGCATTGGTTTATCAACAGGAAAATCGATGTGGTCCGCCGACTGCCGAGCCCATAAACATTGATATTTTATAACTTTTGTATTTCGGTACAGAACATAGTGCGTCAATATTGCCGGACCGCTGGGTATATGAAAGTCGGGCTTGACCGACTTTAGCTTTTTCTTACTTGCTTTTATTTTGAAATTTCTTCATAAATATAACTCTGCACAAAGATTTGCTGATATTTGTCTTTATTTTTTTTTTTTTTGATAAAATACCATAACGCCTAAAGACATTAAGTAGTGAATGTTTATGGCAATCATAAACGAAATCGGAAAGCCATTTCGAATACCAAAATAAATAAAGTAATGAATCAAAAGGCATTTGAATAAGAAAAAAATGCATTTTCCTTTCCATTTTCTTCGTTTTCTTTTTGAATTTCGCAAACCCCTCCCCCTTTTTGGGCCGTCGAACTAACGTTTTGACGCTGAAGTTCGAAGCAGTACAACATTATGAGATAAGGTAAAGTTGGGCGTATGTGGGCGCATTTGTCGTTGGGTTTTTTTCTTTTGGCGATTGTCCAGCGGAATGATTTACTTTTGTTATTTCTTTTCTTTTTGTTCTGTTTCGTTTTGTTTTGTTTTGTTTGTGGTACCTAGTGTTTGTGTTTTGGAGGTGGAATGAATTACATTGCAAAATATTCCTTTCTGTCCATAAGCAGCCTGTCCTGCTTGAGAGCTTACGCTATCGGTGAAATATTGTTGGGAGATCATAAACCAAAGTGGCACGCTCCGAGGTTCCGCATTCGAATGCGCGCAGATGGCAAGCGTAAAAATACGTTTTGATTATTGGGCAACTTTTTCCCCGAAATGCTGAATGCACAGAAAATACAATGCTGCAATCGATTTTCAGGGGGGAAAATAGCGTGGGCTTTCTAAAATGCAGCGGCCACAAAAAAAAAGAGAACTAAGAGGAATTGCCTTTTTTTTTTTTTTTTTTTGTGAACACATTCATGAACTGAAACTAGTTCAGATGATTAACGAAATTTTTTGAATGTGTCGATTTAATAAAGCAATCGACAGGCTAGAAAGATTAATAGCATTAAATTAAGACAATTATTTTATAGTGCCGGAACAGTTGCTGCAAAAGAAACGCTTCAGATTGGAATTCGTGATCAAATTACGGTTTTTTTTTAATAAGATAAAAGTTGTGCTTTCGCATGATTTCTAATAATATTCGAATAATTATGGGTAATTTGAAAAATATATTTTCTTACATGAAAAATAATTATTTTTGCCTTTATTTCAATTCGATTTGCGGAATTTTTGACCCCTCCACAAAAAAAAAAAAAAAAAAAAAACTTATGTATATGCAGTCGAATCTGGATGTAGTGAATTAATTTTTGTACGTCCTGATCATTGTATCGAGATTGTTCGTATTAGCGAGATTGGATGTTTTGTTCGTTATTTACAGGCCCGTATAGAGAAATTTGAGGCCCGGGCAGTTTTTCCGGGGTCCCCGACCAACAAAAAAAATTCAAAAATCTCATGCCAATTGTAGGCTCCTTCAGAAAACCCCTACCCCTTATCTACATGCCTGATTATTTAGAAGAGTCCCTGTAACAAAAAAGCGTTCACTGTTTCGAGCTGTTCATTATTTCAGGGATTCGTTATATCCAGATTCGACTGTACATATGGGCATTTCCAGAAAAAGTAAACTTTTTGTCGCGTCCGTATATAGTTGATTGCCATTCAAGACTGCATAGAAACTTTCTAAAATATAAAATTCCGCATAAGCTGCACGAAAGTATTGAGAATTAAAAGTACTATTTACCGCATACTTGAAATCGGGACTTCAAATTGCTCATTTAAGTGTCGCGTCCGTTTGGAAATGCCCATATATGGAAAAAATAAATATAGCAAAAAATTATAGAAAAACTTGTATTAACATTCAAAAATTCGAATGCCTTTAATGTTTCGTCATTTCTGCATACAAATCGTATTTTCCAGCATTTAAAAAAAAAAAATTTTTTTTTTTCATTTTTTATTGGTAAATGAAAAGAAACAAAATGTGCTTTAAAGCACCTAATACATTTGAAAAGACTCTGCAGACATCATGGCATAAATATTTTTTTTGCCTTATCGCGGTATTAATTTCAAAAGCATTCAATAAATCAGCACCGCCGATCGCTTTTAATTACATTGCATGCCGTGCGGTGACTTTGTCTCCAAGAGTATCGAAAACAAAAACATAAATTCGCATAATTCCTTGAGGATATTTCTGGCTGGGCACGTGAAATACAGTTTCGCAGTTACATTTTTCAGTCCGAAATGCCAACGCAGAATTATGTCGGAGTGGTGGCGGCGCTCCCATTGAGACATGCAAAGTCGCTCGATCCAAAAAAAAAAAAAAAAAAAAAAAAAACAGATCACAAATAATTTCGTTTACACTTTTTTGCCTTACATCTTTCGGCTATAAATGCATTTCTATCGAAAACCTGAAATCGACGCAACTCTATCTGAGATGTAATGCAATTGGACAATTTAACAATTTAACAATTTAACAATTAAAAAATTTAACACACAAAAACATGTGTTTGAAGCACTGTTGTATGTGTATGGAGTATAAATTTTTTGAAATTAGCATGCTATGCGAGGGCAACAAATAAAGATGGAAGGATTGTTGAATTGTCTTAAAGCTACATCGATTTCCCGCACAAAAGCCAAGTGAAAACCGGATCAATTGAGCGCACGCTTCTAACGCTTCTTCACTTGAACTCTGAAGCCAGCAGCTTCGTCCGTCTCAACTCCAATGTCTTCGATCAGAGTCTTCTTCGGCTTCGGATATCCTTCTAAAATAGCATCGAGCATATCAGTACAGATCCGTTTACGCTTTCTATAGGCGCTCGCGACATTCTCATAATGTTTTTCGATCTTTTGCGCAGCAGCAGGTGTGAACTGCAACAAAAAATAATAATACAAAAAAAAAAAAAAATAAATAAAAAAAAGCTTGAGCTTAATGAATGAAATTCCTCAAAAATTCATTTAAAATCACTTTTGCCGAATCCTGATTCGTCTTGCAGCGCTGCAATTTTTCATTCAGGTTACAAATTTCTTTTACAACGTTTTCACGTTCCTCCTCCAGCTGCTCAAGGCTCCTTAGGTTCGACAATGTCTTCAATTTCATTTCCAATTCACGAAATTGAATTTGTTTACTCTTCAGATTGTGTTGGGATTGGGCTAACCGTTGGCTGTATATTTGAATATCCTTTTTAATCTTAAATGACAGCGGTGGGAGGGGGTGTGCGGGAGGAATAGTAGCGATTTGAGATTGCCGATTGTATATGTACATAGACTTTTACAATTATTCATTATTTACCTCTTGAAGATCACTTGATTGCTTTGAATGATAGATTTTCTGCTTTCCAAATGTCTTGGCAACTATTTTATCCTTTTCGGTTAGAGAATCCAATGCTCTGAAAGAGATAAATTAATAATAATTTTAATAAATCTTACCGATGATTTTTCAACATTTGAACCTTACTTCTGGACGAGAGTCTTGCCGAATTGTTTTCCACACTTTTCGAAAACATCATTGAGAGAAAAGGGGCGATTTTCTTTTCGAAGAAAATTTAATATTGTGCTTGAAGCTTCAATTTTCGACATCTAAAATGGAAGAAAGAATAAAAAATTGAGAAGAAAAGTCTTAATGCCCAAAATCCGCCAAGCGTGGGTATTCAAAAAAAAAAAACAATAATTTTAACACCTCGACAAGGCATTTAAATACGTTTAGAGTAACAGCTCTGTTTTAGATGTTCAAACAAAAAAAAAAAAATATAAAAATTTCAGTTTCATAAAAGAATTTTGTTTACGGAAAATGCAAAAATTCGGAGGACAAAGTTATGGAGTTGACTTAAAATAAACAGACAACTCACAGTGGTACGATCCCTGATGATGGCAGAAATATTGGAGAAGGAAAATAAAGAATACAAAAAGTTAGCAAAACGTCTTTTTAATAAGAACTTTTTTTACTCGTACGGCTAAAGCCTGAACAATCATTAAAAACATAATCAAAGGAATGATTGGAATAATTATTGTTCGACTAAATTTGCAAAACAAAAAAATAAATAAATATAACAAAGCATTGCAATGCAATCGCTGTGAATATGTGCTAACAGCCCTGACATTGAAGCGTGCTGCTATAGTTTTCTAAAATGAATGAAATTTAACCCACGCTCCACGCTGTTAAATTGAATGCGAAGGAAGTAAAGTGAGCATTTCTTTGAAGAAAGGAAACAAAAAAGGTGAGTTTTCGATGACTGGCCGACTCAGGGTCTGATCCAGGTTTTTGTTTTTTTTTTTTTGCTACTCATGGTAAAAGCGATATATCGTCGTTGCGACTGCAAAAGCGCGTAACAGCAATCTGCAATACCGCGTATATACGCCATGGCGCAGTTGAAGTGTGCTAGACTTGTAATCTGGAAGGTTCGAGTTCGAACCCCGCCGCAGGCCAAAGAAGTTGTGTAAAAATTGAGGATAAAGAGGCAAGTAAATTTCGAGGGGAAAAATACAGGGAGCAGAAAGTAAGTTGGACACGAACCAATAAAAACAAGTTGCTTTTTCGTCGGGCCTTCCGAAACGTCACGCATAAGCTCTTTCAAGAAATTCCTATAGAATCTTTTTTTTAAATTTTTTAAGTATAAAAACTTTGGTAAAATCCATTATTTCTCAGTTTTTCAAATAATGTAAATGTTAAATTATCTACTTTTCCAAAAAAAAAAAAAAAAAAAAAAAAATCGACACTCGCTGGAGCAGGACGCTCGCCAAGAACGCAGAAGCCGCTATTCAGCTGTGGCTGCTGAACTTCTCAAGTTGATAAAGCTGAATAGCGGCTACTGCGTGCTTGTCGCGTGGGTCGCGCTGGGTTCTACACCTCCATTGAGTCGTTAGTTTTGGAGATCCCATCCTGTTTAAGATGTCATTTTATAGAAAAAAAGTTCAGCTTTCGTTTAAAATTATTTTAAAAAATATTAAAAATGTCGCATTCGGCGAAAAATTGCTTATAAAAATAAAAACCGTTTTTTTGTGCATCAATATTAATTTCTGGGAATTGTAATATTTTTTTTCGGAAAGAGCAGACAAAAATCTATAAAAATCCTTTATCACATTTTTTTCATTTCCCAATTTGCGAGACGTAGAATTTTTTGAATACAAAAAGGACCGAAAGTTTAACACCCTGTATCTAGGCACCCGGTCAATATTTCCCCTCCTCCTTTTGCATAATTCATGTACTCTCATAGCGCAACATTTCCACCAAGTTTCATCGAAATCCCAGGTATACAGGTGTGTGATTGGTTTCCCTGGGTTTTCAATTCCCAGGGGAAATACGATTCCCGGGAATTAATATATGGTGTGATTGTTCTCCCGGGAATCGAAAAAGAACATTAAGGATGAAAGTTTACATTTTAGGCATTCAACTTACATTTTTTACCGAAGAAAATAAATTTAAACAATATTTAAACGTAGCAAACTTCTTGTTATTCGATTTTGACAGCTGATTTGAGTGATACCACCCTTTTGATACTAGCGAATATTTTTTTCTTTAGGTTTTTTTAAGAGGAGTTAGGTTAGGTTAGGTTACTTTTAATAATTTAAATCTTAAAGAAAAATAATTAAGTCGAAGACAAATCATAAAAACAAACGAACGCTTTATTCTTTCATAAAATGCACCGCAAAAGACCTAAATACGTGCTGTTTAATCGAAAAAACAAACAATTTCCCTACCAAGTTACTATGGGAATTTGAATTACTTCTTTTTAAGGGAAAGTGGAAATGAATCACACTTGTTAGGGAATTGAATTACCTTTCTCCGAGAAAGGGAAACCAATCACATACCTGATAAAGTTTTTTTAGCGGGTACACTTGACGTGAAATGCCCCATATATGCCACCTCTATGATGGTACTAATGTGCCCTTTTACATTAGGGCAACTATTGCCGGCAATTTGTTGCTTTATGGGCGAGATGAAGCGCGGAGGGGTAGTTTCTCTACATCCCCGTGATTCGTCTCGCCTATAAACCAAAAAATTGCCGGCAATACTCGTAGTTGCGATAACATAAAAGGGCACAATGGGGTACTTTTTTCGCGTATCTATGTAAAATTGACGCCTGTCTCTGTGACGCTCTGGGCATTTGGCCGGGGCCTGGACCGAGTTAAATTTCATCAAAGATATATAATTTTCATTGTAAAAATTGCACCATTAATTCCAGTCGATTGGGCTCAGCTGTCTACGAAATATGCTATTGACCATGCAATTAATATTGTGAATTAAAACGACTTCAGGATACTAATACGCTTGGTAATATTTATCTTTTAAATGACCAATTATTATTGTTGACCACTTATTTTGTTATATAACCCCTTAATTGAAATTTCATTTCTTCAAGTGACTTTGAATTTTTGCCCTCTCATCGAGCTCATTTCCTGTAACGGAACAGTAGCCCTGGTGGCATCTCTCTTTTTTGTTCAATTACTTTTGTATGAGTTTTTCTTTCCATGCAAAATAAGACCTTACTCATCGGCATGATTGGTCACAATCACGTCTTCTCAATGCAACCTGCAGCGACTGCCACTGCCACCGCTGCTGCTGCCGATGTTTGTGTTAATGGTGATGCATCTGCCCCAACTCGTTTCCGTTTCCCGAAGCGCAGCTTCAACGCGCTGCCTCGATGGATCGATCGCGTACCGTGGTGTAGCATAAATAAATGAGGTTTTTTATTTTTTGTTCTCCTCTTTGCTTAAATAACACGATTACAAGCGCGGTGAATTGGCAAAAATAAAATTGTGTACAAAAAAAAAAAAATAATAAGACGAAAAATTGAAAAGGAAAAACACTGCAAGCTTCACAGGCATTACGACCGGTAGATAAGCGCTCGATTCATTTGCCGACATTTGCGAAGATGCGCAACGGAAGCTTAAGGTGGCAAACAAAAATTTTTGATATCTCTTCTCCACCATTGTCAGTTGCTGTGAACGATGTGGACATGGTTACGGCTGCGGATGCGGCAGTGCTTGTGGCTGTTGCTGTGGCTACGTCTGCGTCTGCGTCTGCGTCTGTTGGCCTCCGATTTTGTGTTAATTGTCCATTCGCTTCATCCGATGATGGTCTTTCAGTTCTTTGGATCGACAAAAAAATACAAATAAAAATCAAAATACAAAAAATCCATCCAATTGTATTGCATCATTTGAGCTATTGTAAAAGGTTATTCGGCGCATAACTCTGAACAAAGAAAAGGCGGGAGTTTGAATTTCTGGGCTGCGATGATATTTGCGCGATCTTATTTTGGGAAAGGTCAAACGTGATACCACTGCAAGTTCTTCGTATGAGATTTTTTGTGGGCAAAAGGAAAAGGGAAAACAAATGAGAACAGAATGAATTCATGTCGGAGAAGATATTAATTGAAATTGTTATGCTTTTTATACTGGACAAATCTTTTTGAAATCGCAAATCATTTTTCCTCGAAAATTCCACAAAAGGGCAAATGGAAATTTTTAGTCTGCATTTAAGTATTTAGTATTTAAAAACTATGGGATCGGTAGAAATAAATCCACTAAACCATTTTTTTTTTCTTTTGATTGTTAATTGTTAAATTAAAAATTGATATTCAAAAATTGTCTCGACTATTCCGGAATTTTTTAAAACTTTTTATTTATAATTTATGTGAATTAAATGAAATTATGTAGGTAGATAGGTAGGCGGAAGTGGCATCTGATTCTGACGAAAGACCCGAATTCCCCTATGGAAAGGATTTCCTAATGAACCTTGCTATGTCCGACAGTTTCAAGTCGGACAGCTCAGTAAGTCTAGAGAAGTAAGGTGGCCCAAATAGGGAGAGCCTACTTCTCGCGAGTACCGGGCATTGGCCCATGAGGTGAATGACCGTTTCCTCCTCTTCCTCGGAGCCGCAGAAACGGCAAAAATCGTTGTGTGGAATCCCTAGTCTTGCCGCTTGTCTGCCGAAGAGGCAGTGGCCAGTAAGGATTGAAACCACAAGATTGATGGATCTACAGTTGAGCCTAACAAGCTGTTGCGTGCGCCCCCTATTCAGGGACGCCCATGTCTGTCTGGCACTGCACTGCAGGAGCTTTCTTCCACCCACATTGCAAGGCACTGCTGGTACTCTCAGATTGACAGTGTTCGAGTAAGCACCGCTCCCTACTCTCGAATTTTGTCTAGAGCCGTCGGTGTATAAATTAATATTAGGTGTAGTAAAAAGAAATCCATTATTTTCCCAATAGATGGCGTTATTTATCTGCATCTCGCGTTGTATAAGTCCGATCGTGTTCCGCTAGGGGGCATTAGAAAGATGACAGTTCCTACTAAAAAAGCTTTTTTGACACTTTTTTGATTGATTGATTCAGTTTTGTTTGAGAGCTTGTCAAAGATGGACATCAGCAAAGAGAAAATTCGCTACATTTTACAGTTTTTCTTCGATAAGGGAGAAAACGCAAGCCAGGCGGCTGAAAATGTGAATAGCGTTTATGGACCTGATACTGTAACAGCCAATCATGCGCAATTTTGGTTTCGTCGATTCCGTTCCGGTAACTTCGATGTCAAGGATGCACCACGCACTGGAAGGCCAATTGTCGAAAATGTCCATAAAATCATGGAAATTATCGAGTCCGACCGTCATGTTAGCACTGTTTCGATTGCAAAAGAGCTAAAGATTGCACAAAAAACCGTTTGGAACCATTTGAATAAGGCTGGATACACAAAGAAGCTCGATGTATGGGTGCCACACGAGTTAACGCAAAAACCTCATAGACCGAATTTCCATCTGCGAATCGCTGCTGAACCGCAACAAAATCGACCCATTTCTGAAGCGGTTGGTGACTGGTGATGAAAAGTGGGTCACTTACGACAACGTCAAGCGAAAACGGTCGTGGTCGAAACACGGTGAACCGGCGGAAACGGTGGCCAAGCCAGGATTGACGGCCAGGAAGGTTTGGTGGGATTGGCAGGGAATTATCTACTATGAGCTGCTCCCATACGGCAAAACTCTTAACTCGGAACTCTACTGTCAACAATTGGACCGTCTGAAGGAAGCAATCGCCCATAAGCGGCCAGCTTTGGCCAATAGGAGAGGAATTGTGTTCCATCAGGACAACGCCAGGCCACACACATCGATAGTGACTCGCCAGAAGCTCCGGGAGTTTGGTTGGGAGGTTCTTCTGCATCCACCTTATAGTCCGGACCTGGCACCAGGTGATTACCATCTGTTCCTGTCCATGGCGAACAATTTTGCTGGTGAAACATTCGCTTCAAGAGAGGCTTCTGAAATTCGACTGTCTCAATTTTTTGCTAATAGGAACGAGGGCTTCTATGAGAGAGGCATAATGAAATTACCTTTAAAATGGCAACAAGTTATCGAACAAAACGGCGCATATTTGACCTAAATCGGGTCATTCTAACTATCTTAAATAAAGCCCTCAATTTAATGCAAAAATAATGGATTACTACACCTAATATGTAGGAAAAAATCATAAACCAAGCTATCAATTTCGAATGTAGGAGATTCTTAAGACTTTTTAAACACTTTTCCATATGCTTGAAGTGAAAAGAGTTTGCATCCATTAAACATCAAATCGTTGAGGACCGTTTTCTTGAAATTGCAACATATTTCGATTTTTCCTCCCTCCCATAAATCTGATGAGTTCATTATTGCAAAGCAAGATACCTACATAATTACAAATTCATATATTAAATCATCGATCGGCGTCGAACCCGACCCCCGTGGGCAGCCCTTTGACGACAGCTTCTAATCAGTTCCGCAAAGTTCTCATAAAACTGATGCAGGTGGAACAGCATTCCATGGCATAATTCTCATTGGAACCAGCTCCGCTCCGAAGCAATCGTCGTAATCGTTTGCTTCCCAAGAAAAATTGGAAACTCTCATAAATAATTGAAACTAAATCGCGTTACAATTTAAAATGAAATAAAAATGCCACATTAATATCGCAAATTGAAGAATTTTATATGTGAACGTAAGCCCGTATTATGCTATCCTATGCTATGCTCTGCTTGGGCGTTGATTTTAATTAAGTTTTGATAGATGGCATGGAAAATGTGGTCAATTGCTTGAATATGGGTTTTTTTTTTCTTTTTTCTCCTATAGCGCGTGGTCGTTAACTAATGGCCGTATAAACTCTCGCATGCAAAGTGATTTCGGTTAATCGAATCGACTCATTTATGTACGAATTTTGTGCAAACAAAACAATTCGCCAAGTTCTCATTTGTTTAGCGAAAAAACTTAAAAAAAATAACATTTATGTCCACGAATTTATATGTATTTATGTATGGATGTATATATGTATGTGGTAGCGATGCCAGATGATTTTTCTTGCAAGGCGGAATTTTTTGAAAATTTTCTTAAAAAATGCGGAAAAAACTTTAATACATGTTGGTAAAAAAAAAAATGGATATTTCCACCTAACCAAATACAGTGGACCCCCGGTAATTAGGCTTCTTTCTAACCCGGTAAGCCAAAATATAATTCGACATTTTTATTATTCAGGGAAGTCATGCAAATAGAATCGATTTCGAAAATTTTCGAAATTACAAATCGATATCGATTTGAAATGGTCTCACGAAATCAACAAATTTTTACGTGTTTTCGAAAAACATAAATATTCGAAAAAGTTTTATAATAAAACGTAGTATTTAATTTACTAAGTTTACCATACATAATTTAGTATGGTTTGTACTTGACAGTATAACATATAGAATCTGAAAATTTGCAGACCACCAAAAGTACTTTTTTTTCGAAAATTTCCAGAATATGGAGGGTGGTGGGGTTCTTAGGCAGCACTCTATAATCCGGCAAGTTCGATAGTTTGACACTTCCCTACAAAACGATTCCCAGAATACTTGAGGTCTACTGTATATTTATTAGCACATTTTAATGGCATTATTGCTCGCGTTCCGGAATTTTTATCACTCTACATGTATTTTTTTTTTTATACTTTTTGAAAACCACTGGCAAAAAATTGGGAATATTTTTGGAGGGGAGGCGCGATATATTGGCATGAAATTAATGAAACTCAAATATTTAACCCCTTATTCATAATCAAAATTTAACTTTAAAACATTGTTTAAATTCAGTTTTTGTATGGAAAATTGACATTTAAGCAATGTGTTAAATTTAAAATTTCATTATGAATAAGGGGGATAGTGTATACATACAGTGTAGTCTCTCTTAAGCGGTCAACAACGGGACCGAAAAATATATATGTCCGCTGAACAGAGTTGCCCGCTTAAGGCTTCGCCTCAGTTCGGTAAGAAATGCCCGCGGAAAATCCTAAACTATTTCGTCGAGGAAAAAATGTATCATAAAAATATTCTAAACAGCCCTGACCGCATAGACCGCTGATTTAAATTTAAATTTAAGTTTGAATTACGAAATGGAAACTTATTTGTAAGAATTATTAACAACCACCTTCAAATTATTTTGACATCAACTGTCACTTTTCTGCGAGAAACAGTTCAACTTCAATTATTTCTGCTAGGAAAGTTTGGGTTTCGAAAAAACACTAAAATAATATGGGAATTCATTCGAACCCTCGAAAGAGTGAACTCTGAGAGCTTCTTTGCGTTAACTGACATAATACATGGAAGCTTTGATGGCTGTTTAAAAAGTTCTCAAAGGTCTGAATGAATACCCAAATTATGATACTTTTTTTACTGAACTGCGGCCAGCCGTCGAAAATACCGCGTGAAATTTCTGTCAGGAATTTTCTGAAGCTTTTTTTTATATGGAGTTTTCCATTCCTAGCCGAACTGAGGCCATAGCTTTAACAGGAAACTATTTGAGGATCAGGAACATAAGAGCACTCCCAAAAAGTGTCCGCTTAAGAGGAGTGCCCGCAAGGAGAGAGTACACTGTATGTATATACGAAAAAAAATAACAGCATTTTAAAAATATATATTTGTAAAAAAATCGAGCTTTTTTATGTTCCGGCGAGACATTCTAATTTGAGGTCAAAATGCGGTACCTCTGGCAACGCTGACATCATGTGTCCACATTTCTATATGTAGATTTGTATGCATGTGAGTTGTGTTGTCTAAGAAAATCGTGTCTTAAGGTCGGCATTTTTGGCAAATGTCAACAATTCTCTTGCACAGCGAAGATGCAGAATCAAAAATTCTTGCAATTATATGAAAAATCACGTGCCATCGCATTTTACATCATCGTAATTCGTGATGAGCAGAAATTTTTAACATTTCACGTAGAAATCGATTTGAATTGAATTGAAAAAAAAAAAATAAATAAATAAAAATAAAGAAACATTTCGTCTCTTGGTAATAAATCTCTTTTTGTTTGTTTCTTTCGTTCTCCAACACAGGGAAGAGATGCCACTCCATATCTGGAGAGGAATCGTGTCGGACGAGATGCCATCGATTCGGCGGCAGCGCTCACCGATATGGGTAAATATTTATTCCGTGAAAGGAGATTGCCCGTGTACGATATTGCAGTAGCGATAACAAAGTGAGTATCGATTAAATGCAATCTAAAGTGTTCATGACTCAAATCAGCATCCAACTGCTTATTTGGGTCAAAGAAAAGAACGAAAATATGAAAAAAAAAAAACTCTTCTCTATTTTTCCATATCCTTTCTTTTGACAAAATATTTCTATTTAATGATCGACAAAAAACGAAATTATACTTAAAACAAAAAAAAAAAAAAAAAAAAAACCCTTTTCTAATCTGTGCGCTGAATTCTCTTTTAATCCAATTCGTGTATCGAAATATCGAAAAATATCACAAAATGCAGGTATGATATGTGTCGAAGACGTAAAGGCGGTCGATGCACCAAAGGCACAGCGGGTAAAATTCAAATTTAATTTCCTTAAATCCACGTAATTGAAATTTTAAACAACTCAACCAACGCACACACACACACACACACACATTAGATTAGCTACACAATTTTCTCACACATTGGTTCAAAGAAAGTCATCGCAATATTAAAAAACAGAAAAAAACCCAAACCAATTCCAATACACAAAAATTGTGCAGCAATCATTTTTTTTTTTTTTTGTTCACACGAAAAACACATTCGTTTTGTATGGGTTAAATGGAGATTGTTTTGCGTAATTTTAAAGAATTTTTAATACTTTTTGCAACAGTTGAAGCAACATGATTCGGTTATTTGAGACGCAAGGAACTGAGAAAATGGTTTCTTATCATACTTACAATAAATCAAAATTGAAACTTTGAAAAAACTCTACTGATAATAGGGGTATTCACAAGGAAGGTGGAGCTCTGTCGGAAAATGTCGACGTCGGGTCTTTTTCCCAGTGCGTGACGAACTATAATTGAAAATATTCAGACGTCGACATTTTCCGACAGAGTTCTACCTTCCTTGTGAATACCCCTAATGATTTTATGTGATAAAACAAAAAAAAAAATTTTATTTAAAAATTTTTCTCAGTTCGTTTTCGTTCAAAAATTAATCAGAAATATTAGTGGGATTCATGCAGCTTCGCAAATTCGACGAAATGAGAAATGAGCTGTAAAAATTGATGTGGAAAAAATTTTACGAAGCATGTCAAACTTTCCCATTGGTTTTTGCTTCGCAAAACGTAGTAGCAAGCAAGCTTTTTCGTAAAAAAAAACTTTGGGTCTGATCTACACAATCAATCGAGCTTAGGTCAAATGGATGTAAGCCTCAATTCGAAAAAGGAAAGAATTTTTATATGAATAAACATAAATTTTGCGAAGCGCCTGCGAAGGGTCGTTCATTCAGCGACGCAAAGTTTACGAAGACATTTTGCGAGCCTGCATGAATCCCACTAATATTTCTTAGTAGAGTAGACATCGCTTTGAAGTTGTACTAAAAACAGAAATAATATTTAATAGGAAGTTGAAGTTGCTTTGTGGAAGCTTACTTATTTATATGGATAATGGAACATTCATATTGATACATAGAGTACAAGAAAATCACAGGAATTTCTTAATTTTTTATTTATTTATTTTTTTTTTTTTTTTGTTGTTTGCAACTAACAAAGTATTATTGGCATTCAATTTTATACCCAGCGTAATATAATAAAATAAATACGACTTTCGAATCTTCCAATTGTCCCAATATGATTCCCGTTGGCACATTTTGGCAAAAGGACACCAAAATCGCAACGCTAGAAACTAGATTAGAAAAGTGTCTTTTCTGAGGAATTATTTTAGCACCAAGGTTGTTCCACCATTTCATCGAAAATGGGTGACTTGGAACAAGATTGTCTAAAAAACTCTAAACTTTCTTTCGACCCTCTCTCTCTCTCTCTCTCTCTCTCCTCCCTCTCCAACTGTTTTCTCTTCTGTCTTCTTCTTTCGCCCATTTTTTCTCTTTCAAACATTCTATGAATTTAACGAAAATGCGAAAAATAATAAAATAAAATATTATTAAAACATAAATTCCCTGCCGCGCAAATGAATTTTCCACAGACTTGACATGTGCAGACGTACTTCATCGTTTGGTGAATGTAATCGTGGTACAGCAGGTAACGTTTGTATTTAATGAAGAAAAAATATTTTTTCAAATCAATTCCATGTACAAAGACTGAGTGTAAAAAAAATCATAAAATCAATAAATAAATAAAAACGCCGCATTTTATTTTATCACATCAAACGCCATCAAACCAAAAAAAAACAAAAAAAAATTATAAACATACGTATGTTTTTTCAGCAAGTCAAAGCACGTTTGTACAAATCTGCGTCTATCCTTTTTCTTCTTCTTATTCTTCTTTTGTGTACATTACAATATTATCAAAATAAATAGGGTCGCGCTCCTCAAATCGTATGTATATTTATAATAAACTGGGATATTCAAAGGAGAATATCAATTTTTTTTTTTTTTCTTCAAATTTATTTATCCTACATATTAATGGAAATTTCGTCCCAAGAGCCTTTATCTGAGTCAAAAGTTCACTTCTAAGAAAGAAGATGCAAATTGAAATTGAAAGGAAAATGAAAATGAAAATGAAAAAAGGCGACCTATTTACATACGTAGGAACCTGACTTATCTTCTCTTTTGCATAACAAGTTATTGAAGACAAATTGTAACTAACCATTTTCCCACTTTCAGTCATTAATGCTAGCAGCTTTAATCAGCAATAACTCATTTTATTTTAATATTTAATTATGCAGATTTACTTTCGTATGTGGGCTTTATGTGTTCAATTTCTCGCTTGTGAGAGCAATAGCGATAGACATTCCTGATATCTTTACTTGAATTATGCAACCGATTTCTTTGATACTGATAAAAGAAGAGATATATGCACATATCTACATAAATATCAGTGTTGCCAGACGTACAGCATTTTACGGGACGCCCCGTAATTTGGCTTCGAATGAGAATACTCCATCGAGACGTAAATAAATTTCACATTTTTCACGAATACTGAAAACCTCAGATATTAGAGCCACTTTGCTTTCGGTCAGTTCGAAGTTCTGAAATTTTCGAATTTCTGAAAATCTCCTCTTTTCAGAATAAAATTACATTTTAAAGTAATTTTTATCAATTTTATATCAATTCATGATGTTTTTTTTTATATTAAATTTGCGAAAAATTTTTCATATGTTTGTTCGACAGTCCTTCATTTTTTTTTTTTTTTTTTTTTAGCACCACTGTATAATAATTTTGACGCTTTCAATGGATTTGAATTGATTATTCGGTTTTTTGTTTTTTGCTTCGATTTAATTCGTTTAAATATTTTTGCCGCACTCAGACCAAAAAATTTCAAGCTTTAACCCGGCAGCGCCTAGCGATGCCATATGGCATCACTGAAAGGGTTCGTTTTCTGCCATCCCAATATCCGAACCAGTTCATATTTCATTTTATTTTTTATATTTATTTTTTTTTTTTTTAATTCAGGTGCTACCGGGTTAATTTCGTAGTGTGCAATACATTGGAACTACAGGTTTAAATTTTTTGACCGTTAGAGTTTGTGAGGGTTCTTATATCTGAGGTTCTACTGTATTAAGAAAATCCTTTTTGGTTTTTTTTCTCATCAACATTGTAAACTGCGAACATTTTCTATTGTTTCATGACAACATTTCTCCCCTCACTCTGACAAAATAATCCCACACTTGTCAGCGGAAAAAATACTTATTATTTATTGTGATATATAATATATATATCTCGAAAAGCGAGCAAGAAAGCCATAATAAATGTTTATGAATATGTTTTGTAAGGAGGAAGGGGGTTTTTTGGGGAAAGGTAGAACTTTTTCATCGCCAAAGTGCATTAAAGTTTGTCCCGCATTTTGTGGGAAATTTTTTTTTTTTTTTAATTCCACTTTGCAAGAAAAGTCATCTGGCAACGCGAATCCATACACACATACACACATGTGTGAATATTGCATTCAAAGGCAAAATTCATCCAGCAAAAAATATTTTTCAAAATAACAACAAAATCTCATTCGAAAATGTGAGAAAAAACAACGCGAGTTGCCAATGATTTAATACTTTTACTCTAGATGTTTTTCTTTACCGTATTTTTCAATTCGAATCAGTGGCGTAGCGACACATTTCGGCGCCCGGAGCACGATGGGGGCACAAAGCAGAAAATTCCGCCACCTCCAACCGGCTTCAATAAAAATACCTTCATACAAATTTAAATTCGACCACCGTCCCCCGTCGATACGCTACTGATTCGAAAAAATAATCTCATTGTCATATTTCTTATGGTTTGTAGAATAATTTTAAGTGCTTACTAAACCCCAAAGCATTCTATCTTTTATCGCCCTTCTACTAAATTGCTTTAAAATGGATCGAATTGCTACTAATGGTTAAGGCCTTTAATGAGGTGAGCGAATACAGATCTTTTTCCAGCCAAAGACTTTCGCTTTGCAATTTTGACCAAAAGCTGAAAGTCTTTATTTAATAGGAGCGACCTTAAAGCTCCTAACATTTGTATAATTCACCAGATATAAAAAAGCAATACCGCACACATATACATACATATTTCATGCTTACACCATACCCCAAAAAAATTATAAATAACCAACTTCACACGAGTAATCTAACACTATTTATTCAAAAATCATTCACCAAATAAATCGCAAATTTATGAATGAAAAAATAAGAAATATTGTACATACATTCATACATACATACACCGAAAAAACCATCTTTTGGAACCAGTTGTTACATAAAAAAAAAATAAAAAAGTTAATAAGCCGCACTTTTTCAACATGCTGCATTTGCATATGCCTTTTTGCATTGTTTTTCATCTGCTGATTTCATTTTTTTTTTTTTTTTTTTTGTGCCTTTTTTCATACTAATCGAAACAACGTATAACAACTGGTTGCCAACCATTCATCCACAAACGTTGACTTCCTAAGCGTCGATTATAAAATCAAACTAATTACTCAATTTTCTTTTTTCAATCAATAACTCTACAATCTACAACTACGCGCGCGCCTGCATTCCCAACTGACTTGTAAACGAAACCGATTTAAAAATGAAAACATACTTTAATTGCATCCAATCGATCTTAAATCGATGCTGTGGGTCGGACGTTGTTTGGAAAATGCAACAAAAAATCAAATAAAAACTAAAAAAAAAAAAAATTAAAAAAAAATTCAACAAAAAACGCGCACAGGTTTTGCATACGTCGGTGGCGCATGCGTTGTGAATAAGCGCTTGGAAAAAGTGAACAGTGTTGCCATCATCGAGGACACCGGTGGTTTCAGTGGCATCATTGTTGCCGCACATGAAGTTGGGCATTTGTGAGTCATTGTCATTCAAGTGTATATGGTTTTTATGGGATTTTTTTTTGAATTGAATCAAATTTTTCACTCGACCTAGGCTTGGCGCTGTTCATGATGGCTCGCCACCGCCAAGCTATTTAGGCGGTCCGGGCGCTCAACATTGTCGTTGGGAAGATGGTTACATTATGTCCGATTTAAGACACACAGAGCGTGGCTTCAGATGGTCACCATGTACAGTACAAAGTTTCCATCATTTCCTAAAGTAAGTCCTTAAGTTCTTTGCGATCGCACGAATAATATTAACGAGTGACTTTTTTTATTTCATATTTTAATGCCATAATCCCCTAATTGCAGTGGTGATACAGCGACCTGCCTACACAATCAGCCGCATGAAGATGGTGCACTTGGACGCTCATTGCCGGGTACATTGTTATCGCTCGACGCCCAATGTCGGCGAGATAGGGGCACATATGCGTGCTTCAAGGACGAACGAGTTTGTGCACAGCTCTTCTGTTTTGATGCGCAAACTGGCTACTGTGTGGCCTATCGACCCGCAGCCGAGGGATCAGCGTGTGGGAACGGACTGGTATGTTTAAGATTTACCAATTCCATTCCAGTCGTATAATCTACATTATTCTTTTTATCAAATACACATAACATACATACATATATGTACATATACTAATTCCCTTTCACTTCATTTCAAACACTAGCACTGTCTGGATGGCCGATGTACAACGGCAATAACGAATACCATAGGCTACGGACCGAAATATAGTATAGCGTACAAGTAAGTAAAAAGTATTCTTCTTTCATAAACTGTAAGTAATACCTAGAACTTGAGTGGTAGTTTGAAGCTTTCGAGTAGAGCACTCAATCCAAAGTACTCTTCTCTACAAAAAAAAAAAAAAAAAAAAAAAAAAAACAATCAAGAAAAAGAATTCTTAACACCAGTACACACGTATTAACACGTTTGGAAAGTATTTATATATATAAGTATACAAAAGTATAAAATTTAAGGCAAAGAAAAATGCAATTTTTCTTACAAAAACCAATTCTTTTTAACACAAAATTTTACAATACATCATCACACATGAAATAGCAATTCGGATGCAACAAAATCCTCTGAGAACACTGACAATAGTAGCGAAGAAGACGAAGATTCAGATGAATATGATGAAGAAGACGGCGAAGCCGAATTGGATGGAAACGATGAGCATGAGGAAAATAGTTCGAAAAGCAAGGAAGACAGTACCGAAGACGAAGACGAAAATTCCTTACAGAAATTACAAAAAAATGATAATTCTTTCGAAGAGACATCATTGGAAATAACCGATGAAAGGAATAATACACAAACAGCTCCAACAATACAAAAGACCACAGCATCAACAACAACAACAACAACACGACCAACAACAATACTAACACGAACACAACAAAATACACACACAAACCCAACACAAATACAATCACAACTGAATGCAATTGATTATATAAAATATATACTGCAATATAAAGCACAATGGCAACACTTGTTGAGTCCAACAACATCCCCAATAACACATGCAACAAAAATACCAACAGGCACAACAATAATAGCAACTACACAAAATCCAAATTACAATGGTGGCAATAAGGTACTTGTCAAAACAAGCACTAGCAGCAGTGTGAGCTTTAGCAGTAGCAGGAGCAATGGCAGTAACAATAACAAAAACAGTTATAGTAACAGTTACAGTAGCAGTGCTAAAAATAGCATTAGTAATTATAGTAGAAGTAGCAATAGCAGTGGAACTACGTGTAGCAACGAAATAACCGACTCTCAACAAACTCCAGAAAATGTCCAAGGACGTCAATATCATCAGAAACAGGATGAGGAGGAGCAGCAGCAGCAGCAGCATAAACAACAACAACAACAACAACAAGAACAAGAACACCGGCTACAAAAGCCTAAATTAGATCGAAAAACACAAGAGCAACAAAAACAACACACACAGAATACATTAAAAAACTTCTCAACTGATTTTCGTAAACAATATCAACATTATATAAAATTGTTGAATCGAAATAATGGCATTAAGAGTACTAAAAAGAGTAGTGATAATAATGGTAGTAGCGTAATTCGTAGTGGAAATAGTAGTAGTATTAACGATAGTAGTCCAAGTAGTAGTAGTATTGTTGGCATTTTGAAAACGCCCAAAAAAACAACACAAAATGCTTTCACTGCAATTAGAAGAAAATCAATCAGAAATTTACTAGAATCACCAACAAATTCACCAAATTCAAATTATAGTTCAACCGCCACCAGCAGCAGCAGCAGCAGCAACAAAAACAACAACCACACCGACGACGACGACGACAACAGCAATGACGATAATGACAACATTGATGATGACAACGAGGAGGACGATAATGAAAATAACGATGACAATGTGGAGAGCAATGAAGCGATCGATAAGCAAAAACGTAAGTTTGATGTTAAAATAACAACAAGATTGCAACAAGAGCAACAAAAGAAGCAAAAATCAAACGCGGGTGTACAACAAACAGCGCGGAATATAATATTCGGTAGTCGTACGCCGACAACAGCACGTAGTAATTCCTTTTTAGATGCATATTTTAAAAAATTGCAAGCCCTAAATGCACAGCCAGCACAATCACCAATTGCACAAACATCACCATTACCAACAATAACATCGGCACAAGCGCTGACTACAATCAGTTCAACATCATCTATATCATCATCGTCATCATCGTCGTCGTCATCAGCAACGGCATCGGAATCGGAAAAGTCATCATCATCATCGAAGGGCTCAACAACAACAGCAACATCAAGTTCTTTGGGATTTAGCAAGAAGCAGCAGCAACAATTGCAACAAAAGCAGTTTGATAAATTCGCTGGACATTTTTTAAAACGTACGCCCGTTAGCTATAGTAAAAATAATCGAAACGGTAGCCATAGTAACATCAATAACAACAATAATAGTCACAATAATCACAATCATAACGAACAAAATCACGAAAGCAAACATAATAACAGCAACAACAAAAGTAGTTACGAAAATCATCGGCCACAACAGGACGACAATGTTTCATCGACACCACCAACGACAGCAACAATAACAACATCAACAACAGCACAAAAACAACACCAACAACAACAAGCGGCATTTGTTACAAATTATATTGGTGATCCAAGCAACAATCTACCGGCCATTGTAGTCAATGATGAGAATAGACCATTACATATACTTAATGCACCAACTCAAACAACATTCCCACAATTTGAGCAGCAGCAACAACAACAACAACACCAACAAAAACAACATAAGATTAAAACTCAAAAACTTATTCGCAGACAACTGCGCACACAAATAAAATGAGCGCGAAAATTGCTCTCAACAATTTTTCATTGATCAAAATAACATTGAGAATGCGAGGTTTTAATTAGTTGAAAGTGTAGCTTGCAACAAGTCAATTTCAAACGAAATTTCCGTATTTATATATTCATACATACATATATGTATATAAATATATATGTGTATACTCGTATTTAAGAAAATGCCACATCCACATCGTATATTTAGTATGAGAAACATTATTCCGAATTCGTGAAGCGCAACAACCAGTCTTCTTCACATTTTCCAAAAACAAAAAATTTTATAAAAAAAAAGGACACAAAAAACAAAACACAAACAAAATTTGTCCGCAAGAAGCCACCAACCGAAAATTCAATTATGCGGTAAGCAAATCAATAAAGAAATTTAAAAAAAAAAAAAAAAAAAAAATCAACACCATCGCATCAGCTTGGAATGCTAAATCGAAATTATTTAATTAATAAATTAATTAACAGTTAAAGTAGTTCGAATGATCTTAAGCAAAATACCAGCAGCTTAAAGTACATAACTAGACGGATTTGGTAAAGAGCATCTATCACCAGTTTGTCTGGAACCGCAAAATTAACTTGTTTTATACCCGATTTCATTCATCTTCTTTCGAAATTGCAAAATTTCCGTGAACAAAGGCCTTTCGCCTTCTAAATCATAAACCTCTATCTAAAGTACATTTTTCAAAAGGGATCTATTTTTCAATTCATTTATGTTACTAATTCTGCTTTTGTGGAATGCGGTGTTCAAGGATTTATACAAAATATATAAGAAACATATTTCTTTTAGCATACATTCATATCCTTATATCTTTCTACATCATTATTTTCATCAATCTTCTTTCTTTCCAATGTTACAATGCGCCATTAAGTCTTCATCTTTCGGTAATTTTTGGTTTCAAATGTTTTCTCTCTCTCTCTCTCTTTTTTTTTTTTACAATTGCATGGCTACGCTAAGATTTGAATGTTTTACAGCACGATTCTGAATATTCCCGGGGAACGAATTTCCGAGGAATTTACTTTTCTCGAGATTAAACTTCTTTTTTCAATATTTGGGGGAAGAAATTCAATAGAGAGTGGGTATTTCATCCATACCCATTATTTTTCTCACCCTATCTATTTAAAAATGGAGAATTTTAGTATTGAGAAAAGTAAATTACCCGGGAATTCGTTCACCGAGATTATTCAGAATCGGCCTGATTATTTTCCAGTACCAAACAGAAAGTATAATAGACATTATTTCATTAAAAAAAAAAAAAAAACCCATCTATTTCGAGAATAATTAATTGACATTTTAAACTTTCATAACAAATGAAAAACCAATTTTCCGAACCACGACTGGCACTCAATACCCCAGTGACGCCCCACGCGTCCAAACAACCATGTATTCCAGGCTTAGAATAGGCCACACGATTCTTAGCCGTGTCAATTCTGTAACAAATCTGCCGATATACTTAGATAGATAACTCTAATGCCTCTAAATGCCATATCGAATTATATGAATATCTCATCTGCTAACCGTCAAATTGTAGACCCTGGGCAGCCAGTACTTTGTTTTCATTTGTTTCTGAATAATATTGTAGGTACATATCGCACCCTTGCTACTAAATCGGCACAATTCAAAATTTCGCATTTTTCGAAAATCATTCAATCTCTCTTGAAACTAAGAAGAAATAATATTTTTTCTAAACTTATATTACTCTCAATCGACTGCTGCATCATTCAATATAGGCGTTAATTTTCTGGGAGTTGGATTTCTTACAGAAAAATGCAATCGAACATAAAAAAATTGATTAAAAAAATTTTGAGTTGTGCCGATTTATTAGCAAGGGTGCGATATATTAAGGCCAATCTAGGGCGGAAAATTTTCAACATTTGGAAATGGAAATAAATCTTCAATATAAAAATATGGAATTTTCGCTCATTTTCCGTTCTCATTTGAGTCAATTCTCAAAAACCACTCTAACACACATCGAATCCTTATCACTATATGAACTTTTCCCTCGTGCATCTGGGAAATTCTTTTTCGCGCATTCTTAACTATTTACATCCACATTCGACAACTCTCAAATTTATATTTCAATTTTATTAAAAAGAAAATCGTAAAATGGAAATTCTAAAATTCGAGCGACAGCCTTCACCAAAAGTATAAAAGACAAGCCTAAAAACTGAAAACTTCATTCAATAATAAAGTCACAATATAATAAAGAAAAAAACACGCATACACGCCCACCCGCACACGCACACACACACATACATATACGCTACATCTACATATAATTAAACAATTTTTCCTGCATAAAGGATTCATGCAAAGTAAACACGGCCAGCAATCATATAAAATAATGGTATCATCATTCGTAGCCAAAGATGGTTCACATTGAATACAATTAAGCGTAGCGTATTGAAAACCCTTAAAAAAAAAACCAGCTCGGAGCAATTGGATTAATGCTTTAAAGATTCGCCAATAAAATAGAAAACAAAAACACTTTTAAAACATGCTTAGCAAAGAGTAAAAAAGAAAAAAAATACAATGGAATATGGAATACAAATACAAATACAAGTACTTAGAAAAATGTCATGGAACTGGGACTGGATGAACATTTTTTTTTTTAAGTGGTAGCATTTTGAAAATCCCTCGGGGTTTTCGATGAATTTGATCAGTAATTGGCCTGGTCTGGATTAATAACATGCTTTTATTACGGAAAACATACATATACAAAAACAATTTAACGCTTCTTCATAAAGATTAACAGCGTACGAACGACGGAGTTCAGAGTTCATATGGCGTGTGTCATGTTTGATTGGAATTTGCCAAACTTGCATATTTTGCATTTTTTCAGCAACAAGAAATTTTTAAAACATTCTTTATATATATATATATATATATATATATATATTAGCATCTTACTGCATTGCATACGCAATTAACACCGAAACATTCGGAATTTATTATCGACAAATATTTATACCTATATATTTATATTAATTTATTTACTTTTTTAATGTCGAAAATTCGTTTTGTTTTTTTATTCTTTTTCCTATTCACAGTGGTTAATTGGAAAGCATTTCCGTTTTAAGGCTGTTCAAATGGTTATGGATTGAAGTGAAGAGAGTGATAGAGAGTGAAAGGAAAAAGCTCGAAAAGAAACTTTTCGCAACTTCCAAAATCCGCAAATGACAACAAAAGGAAGACGAATAAAACTTGAACTGCCATTTAAGAGACAAGAGTAAAATAAAAATTACTTCGATTAATGAAGAAATTAAGTTTTATTTTAGTTAGATTAATTGAATATGTATTCATTTTAATTAAGTTTTTCGACTTTACTTTTTCAGTTTTTTTTCTTTTTTCTTTTATTTTTTCGAATAATTGAGTGGAATTCTTCGAATGAGTGAATGCTTGAATTCGGTTTTATTCGAAAAATTCATTGTTAAATCGGTAACAATTACCAGCAGTAAAAAATTCTACCTAAATACATACTTGACCGTATGCTAGGAACATATGATATATGTACTTGTATCATACTTATATAATATGTTATGATTGATATGATAATTTTTGGTTGGGGCTATTCAGTTTCTCAATTTCACAAGATTCTCATATGACTACTAAGACGTCTCTTAGGACTTAATCTGCATAGTCTTGGATCGGAAAAACTCTTTGCCTTTCGTCAAGAAAAAAGACATTCAAGAAGCTGAATCTTTTTCAATATAATAACATTTTCATAAATCATTTGTAACGAACCTTTTAAAGTAGTTTTCAATAAAATCTGTAAAGCCTTCTAAATTTTTTAGAATACATCAAAAAAAAAAAAAAAACTGTTAAATTTTTATCAACCCTAAGTTTTAATCGTACCGAAATGTTATAAAAATAAATGAAAAAGTTACACTGCGAAATAGAAAAATGTAATGACGAATGAATAGGAATGCAAGCATTAAACTCGAAAATCTTTACTGAATTCCCTCCAAACGCTATTTTTAGAAATGCTTAATACTTCATTTTTAAGTATTTGAAAAACTATACAAGAAAATATACATATATATTTTTTGTTTTGTTTTAATGCATAACTGGACAGAAGATCTTACAGATCGCAGTGCGAGTTTAGCCTTCACAATAAAGATAATAATTATGATGATAATAATAATGATAATAATAATGATAATAAAATCATATATAAATTTGGTTTAAAAATCTCAAAATTTTAAACTGCTCTTTTTCATTTGAGATCGCTTACTCTCTTACCAATGTGATAAATATCAAACATTTCTACATTTTTATGAAAGGGAAAACTTCTAAACGGACTCACTCAAGTGGAAATATATTTTGCATTTCCACAAATCGCATTCCACTTGAGTCGAAGATTCATTTTCTACTGTATCTTTTTCGTTTTCTGAGCTTCATTGTAAAAATAAAAAATAAAAATAAAAAAACTACCTATATAATTATATATATTTCAAATCATAATTTCCTATATTCGAGGATTGATTCTACTCTTTCAAACCATTAAACCTTATTTTTAATGCTATTTCTAAGTCCACACTTTTTTTTAGTGTACATTCTCGTGTTTGTAAATAGGTTTAAATGGCTTATTGTTTTTATGTATTTTAAATATGTATTGTAAAAAAAGAAGGTCATAAAATATTGCAAGAAATAAAAAAAAAATCTATTTTGGACTTAATTTGAAAGTGTGTTCAATCTTAATTTTACCTCTAAAACAGCTACCAGCCCAGTGTTTTCTATCGACTGACATGACTGACTGAATCATAAATACAAAAAAAAAAAGAAAAGAAAAACGAAAAAATATACATACTTTCATACTTTCCCTTGAAGAATTCAATCTTTATTCATAAAACCCAATACCCAACGAATGGTAGAGATAGTGCTTAATATCGAAGAAACACGACTGCTTTGCAGTTAGAGCTTGAAAATTGAAATCAAAGTCCTTGTTGATCATATAATTTCTGGAATTCATGACGGGTCAATTTACTTTCTACCCAGAACCGGCAAATAGCGATTGTATATAGCAACATTGTGTATTAGTGCTGCTATCGAAATCATGCATATAAGACCTGCTGGCATCATTTTTCCGGATTTATTCCAACGTGCACCCATCATACCAGCAAGTAGAACTGATGCGCCCAATTGAAGCAAAGGGCGAGGCGGATCTTGGGATGTCAAATGTGCACCATAACCTAGAATAGCACCAAAAGCCAATCCAGCTCCCAACGACGGAATCGAACCTAAGAATACATTGAAAATTGTTCTTCAAACTATGTGTAAAACAATTTACACGATTGACGGCTCTAACCTGCTTTAACATAACCCATAATACCACCAGCTGCAACTGTGGCTGCATAAATGTAGCCAAATATATCGACCGGCATGGTTTTCTTTATTCAATTTAATTTCAAAGGGTTCGCAAATTATTCAACTTTAAACCCCCCGTCGTATAAACAATTGTTTGCAACACAATTGAGTAATGACAACGTCAGTAGTGCGGCTGACCTAAGTATTTGGTACTCGATCACTGATTATGGCAGCCGCACACAAGATTCTAAGATTATGTTATAAACTATTAACTTGTTATTCTCAAAAATTCAAACAATGATTAAATTTCTATATATGATTTTCAAAATCGGTTTTCAGAGGTTTTTTGTTTGTGTACATGCATTCTCCTAGCCAAGCAAGTATTCGGTAATCGGTCACAAATGTCGTTGTTTGCAACATCACAGCTGTTCATTTGTCAAAACAAACAAAAAACTGCGTTGCGAATGAATCGGCGAAATAATCTACTTCAACATTTTTCTTGCTGGGGAATCACATTCGTTTATGTCTTAATTTTATTCATTTAGATTCCTACTTACAGTGTTTTTGATCTCTTTGTTTCACTTTAGTCCAAGGGAAAAACAAGCGCGCAATTCAAAAACGTAGACAGTGATGCAGGATAGTACTCGATGTGTTTACTTTGGCAATAACACTAGTTTACAAAAAAAAAAAAAGCAGAGACGAAATGATGGTTTTTAGACTAAAATGGGGTCGCTGATCACGAAAATGGCATCCGTTTTTTTCCAAAGAATAGTTTTTGAGATATGGGCAAAAAACGTGTTTTTTGGATACTTTACGAGATTTTGCCAAATACCTCCAAAACGGCTCGTCTAAATAAAATAAAATTTTATCAGTATCAAGCAGAAAACTTTCCCCTTTGCAACGATATATCGTTTGTTACAATCGGTGTCTTAGTTTTTGAGCTATAGGCATTAGAACTTCAAAAAAGTTTACTTTTTTGGGATTTTTTTTGAATTTTCAAAATTTCATTTTAACTTTTATTTAGACGAAGTGTTTTGGAGTTATTTGGCAAAATCTCGTAAAGTATCCAAAAAACACGTTTTTTTCCCATATCTCAAAAACTATGCTTTGGAAAAAAACGGATGCCATTTTCGTGATCAGCGACCCCATTTTAGTCTAAAAACCATCATTTCGTCTCTGCTCTCGCGAAAGTTTTAAATTCTGTAAGCTAGTGTAATCGGTGTTTTATGTTGGTTTTGAAACGCTGATATACGATCGTAGGTTTTACACATTTCGGTCACATTAGGTCTGTTCCCGTACTGCACGAAACTGCCCAAAACTACCCAACTTTGCCCAATTTTCATACAGTTTTCAAAAAATTGGGCAGTTTGGGCAAGTTCCGTGCACTACGGGAACAGACCTATTATTGATGGGAATCAGTGTTGTCGAAATACTACTATAGTAGTTTTTTTTTGCTCTTTTTTGTCTTGCCGTACTACTTTACTACTCCTTTCGCTAACGTACTACTATTTGGTTGTAAATATATTTTGTTATGGCTTTGTGCGGTGAAAATTAGCTGTCTGGCAATCGTATATATATACATATACTATAAGCAACTAGGACATTCCATTAAAAGTGAAAAGATTTAAAAATCCTTCTTGGTTTACGAGTCGTCGAGGTTTTTAAACTAGCCTAACTAGGTTTTCTTTTTCTTCTATTGCTTAAAAACTCCTTTTTTTTAAATATACTTCTTTTATTTTATAAAAACTACTATTTTCAAGACATTTTGCTACTTTCTCAGATACGAAAACGACAGCACTGATGGGAATACATTTTAATTTCTTTGATATTTTCAAAGTACCATCAATTCACTGTTGCCAGTACTTTCGCACAGTTTTTCCCACAGAATCAGATCGTTCAAAAACCACCTTTTCCCTCTTTTAGCTAATAATTATTGCTAGCAATCTGTCAAATTCCTTTTTCAATCCATACGAGAATGTAAAGATGGAAACAGTCCCCGCGTATCGTATCGTGGCGTTTCAGTTGATTTAACCTGAGTGTATGAGACACGTGACTGACGAACGTATGGAATTTAGAATCTAAATTTTCGATTTTGACGATTCAGCTTAGAGGCCATTTACACGTTAAGACATTTCGATAATGAAACACACTTTTTGTGGGCTAGGGACGCACGCGGATGTGGTATGGTAGCGTTTTTCTCTCTTTCCCCTGCCTCCCTTGCCGACGAAAATTTGTTTCATTATCGAAATGTCTTAACGTGTAAATAGCGTGTTATACGTTTGCAATGAGGAGCCATGAGCAACAACGAGGAGCCAATCTCGTAAAACAAAGCAATTCGTGAAAATGGACGACGGCAAGCTCATAGAATTAGTAATGTAAAATGATTATTGAACCACGCCATAAGTCGAGTGTTGTGGTAAACCACGTAATAGAAAGTGCGGTGTACCACGTAATAGCTTTTGGCCGAAGTTGCAGCTATAGTTCTATATGGTAATACCGACATCAAAATCCATTTTCGATTCAATAAATATCGTTTTCGAAATCGCGCTCTTCTCTATTAAAAAACAGCTGATGCGATTCCGCGCTCCACTAAATGCTACCTTTCAGCAACGTTACGATAGAGGCCATTTACACGTTAAGACATTGCGATAATGAAACACACTTTTTGTTGACTAGGGACGCACGGGGATGTGGTATGGTAGCGTTTTTCTCTCTCCCCCCTGCGTTCCTTGCCGATGCAAATTTGTTTCATTATCGAAATGTCTTAAGCTGCAATCATTCATGGCATAAGATGGCATAACATAACATAGCATAATCAGCTGGTTCTATCTATTCAATACATTTTGTATGCAAGTGGTCAGTGATGGCATAACATAACATAACAGAACAGAAGAAGCTGTAGAAAACAGATTTTTCTTATGCCGTCTTATGTAAGTTCGAGCCAGCTGATTTGAAATCGTGCTGCCAACTCCTTCCCAAAGCTGCCACATTTGCTATTTTTATGAAAATCTCGAAAAGCCACAATTACTAATTTTGTAATATATTAAAATAGTATTAAGCATATAATTTTTTATGAAAGCAAAATATATTTTATTACTTTTCGGCATGTCCCGAACTGATTTACAAGCGTTATTATTATTATTATTAAAGTTGGGGAATAATGCGCACCGCGACCACAGAGGATCTATTGTGCTAACCCCAGTGGTTCTTTAATTCTCCATCCTTAGGCTCTTTATGAAGTTGAGCACTGTGGACGGTTTAAAGACGTTCCAAAATTTATAAGGGGCGATCATTGCGTCCCCAAAGTGGAACAGCCTGCGGCTGCTCAGTGAAGGGCAGTCGCAGAGAATGTGTTCTGGCGTTTCTTCGTCCATTTCACAGAATCGGCATGTTGATTCATTTGAGAGGCCTATCTTTTTGAGATGATATCTCAATTTGCAGTGCCCCGTCAGGTATCCGGTTAGGATTTTTAGATCCTCTCTGCCAAGGCAGAGTAGTCTCTTTGAGACGTTTTCGTTGGGAGCGATGAATCTTTTAGCCTGCCTTTGACCTTTTGAGTTCATCCAGGATGCTTTAAGGCATCTTTGCTCCCAAATCCGAATAATTTCTGCATTATGCGATTTCTGAAGAGTGCAGAAAGGCTCAGGGCCTATGAAGCACCTTTGAGCTCCTCGTTTTGCGAGGCAATCAGCTCTTTCGTTTCCTTCGTGCCCTGCATGTCCTGGAACCCACCACAGCGCCACTTTGTTGTGACAGCTGAGTTGATTCAGGAGTTTATAGCAGCTGTCTACCATTGCAGACTTAACGTATGCGGCCTTCAGGGCCTTTAGTACAGCTTGGCTGTCAGACAGTATATGGATAGTGGTCCCTTTAGTCTTCCTTTTGAGACATTCTCGGACACAGATTTCTATCGCATATAGTTCTGCCTGAAAGATGGTTGGGTAGTTACCCATTGGGAGGGCTTTTTGGAACCTAGGTCCCATGATGCCCGCGCCCGTGCTTCCATCTTCAAGTTTGGATCCATCTGTGTACCAGATTTGCGAATCCTTGTCGAATTGGAGCAGGACGTTATTGAATTCCCCGCGTTCAGTGATGTTAACTTCGAACCTGCGAGTTAGATACAGTTTTCTCTGTATGTTGTCTGGTATCTTCATAATTGGGTCGTCGAATACGTTTAAGAGTATCGAGAGGTGCCCTTGAAGATCTCCACTTTTTAGGCTTATGGTGTTGTGCAATCGAAGTGCACTCGCCATTGCCTCTTTTTGGATTTGGATGGTAATTGGTGGGATGCCCGTTATGACACCCAGTGCATCTGTGGGGCATGTTCTCATTGCCCCTGTGATGCCTCCGCATACCAGCCTATGGAGCTTCCCTAGTTTGTTCTCAGTGGTCCTTTGTCTGACCTTTGGCCACCAGATTAAAGCAGCATAGGTTATTATTGGTCTTACAACGCTTGAGTAGGACCAATATGTCATGCGCGGGGAGATACCCCAAGTTTTCCCATAAAGCCTTTGGCATATGAATAATGCTTTAGAGGCTTTATTGACAATATAGTCAATATGGGGGTTCCAGCTTAGCCTTTTGTCTAGGACTACTCCCAGATACGTAGCTTCTTCACTGAAACCTATTTGCTTGCCTGCGATGATGGGACTTTTAAGGTTAATCTTAGTCCTTTTCGTAAAAGGCACAAGCTTTGTCTTGTTTGGGTGTATAGTAAGGCCCTTACCAGTACACCAGTTTATGACGAGCTCTAGGGCCGATTGCATTCGAGACGATATTGTACTATCGTCCCAGCCGGCCACGCATATGACCAGGTCATCTGCGTATCCTTGCGCTTTAACGCCATGTTCGTTAAGTAGGTTTAGGAGGTCATCGATCACGATTATCCATAGTAGGGGAGAAAGTACTCCACCTTGAGGACAGCCTTTAGAGGCGTTGATCGACTGCTTCACCCCACCTAAATCACTACTTATTTCCCTGTTTTTCAACATGTGTAGAATCCAGTTAGCTAGCAGGGGTGGTATAGCTTTTTGGTTCATAGCGGTTTCGATAGCACTGTAGGATGTGTTGTCGAAAGCCCCCGAGATGTCTATGAATGCACAGAGGGCTATGGTTTTTGCCTGTAGAGCCTTTTCTATGACAGTAGTCAGGCTATGAAGGGCAGTCACCGTTGACTTGCCCGGTTGGTAGGCAAATTGTGTTTTGTTCAGTGGGTAGTCTTTGAGACTATTACTTCTTATGTACTGATCAATGAGTTTTTCCATCGTTTTGATGAAAAAGAAACTGAGGCTTATAGGCCTAAATGCCTTTGGCGAGTGTTCATTTGCTTTCCCTGGCTTCGGGATGAACACTACCTTCGCTTCGTTCCAGTTTGATGGAATATAGGCCATCAGAAGACTGGCTCTTAGTATCCTTACCAATTGTGTTGTTATTATTTCGGACCCCTGCTGAAGCAGGCAAGGACGTATTCCGTCCGGGCCCGGGGATTTATATGGGCTGAAAGTGGATATAGCCCACTGTACCGTACGATGGTTAATTATTTTCCCCGCAAGACTTCTGGCTCTGCCATTTGCTGTATTTGGAAATACAGGCGTTTGGCATGAACGTAAAACCAGTGGTAATTTACAAGCGTTTGTTAATTATTTCTTGAGAAATTGTGAAAATAATTTTTTCCCCCTTTCCGCAATGTGCGCAAATTGCAACATTGCCTCTTCTGTGCTCTTATGGTTTCTTATGTCTTCACTGACTACTCGAAAAGCTCTTATGTTATTTTATGTTATGTTATGTTCTGTTATGCCGTCTTATGCCATGAATGATTGCAGCTTAAGAGCGAATGCAGTTTCAAAAGGGAATATCGATAAGAATTGACGGTCAACAATTGATTAGTGTAAAAGGCGTCAATTGACCAGTGTAAACGGCCTCATTTTGTGGCAAACAATCGATTTGATGTCGATTTTCGAACATTGTACTATCGAATTTATCGGAAGAACTAAACGAAAACAATGGGTCGGAGACATTACACATATAAAAAACAGCAACCACCTAGCGCCAACCCATCGAGCATGATCACTTCAACTGGATCACATCGAGAACTTTCACATTCCACTTATGGCGAGGCTCGAATTAAATCATTATCACCCATGGTGCCAAGACGTATGAGTGAGAGGTATTTGATAATAGCGCGATAATAAGTCAAACATAATAATAATAAAAACCTGATGCCTAAATAATGAGCCCAACAAACAAACAAACAAAGAATTGAATTACAGGACATTGTATGTTGTGACTTATGAAAATTGGGTTGTTGAAAATTGGATAAATCGTCACTTCACTGCTTATCATCGTAAACAAATATTGTCTTGAAAGAGTGATATATACATATATTATCTTTCCATCGATCGGTGTGTCCTGTCGCCGCTTTGACAATATAACAGACTTATTCTCAGGAACCTTAATTTCAAATTATACTTACATTATAATTAAATTATAAATTCATATTCTCATCATACTAGTGCGATATCATCATCCAGCTATGGAGAAGGAGAAACCAATAATTTGCCGAACGGCCAATCGATGCTCGTTGGAATACGGGGCTATGAAGTTATAGAAGAACGTGCGCGTTTTACAGTTTACAAATTACGTGTGAAAAACCCTCTGACCAATGATTGTTGGCTTGTTCTGCGTCGCTATACGGACTTTGTTAGACTAAACAGCAAATTGAAGCAGGCCTTTCCTCACATAACACTTGTGCTTCCGCGCAAGAAATTCTTCGGCGATAACTTCAATTCGGTTTTTCTGGATAATCGGGTGCAAGGCCTTCAGATTTTTATCAATTCTGTTATGGCGAAAGAGGAGCTGCGTAAATGCAAGATAGTGCGGGAATTTTTTTGTCTCGATGAACCTCCATCCTCCTCTGAATCTATGGAAGAGTGCAGAGTAATGAAAAGAGCTATGATAAAAAAAAATGTTCAAATTTTCAATTCAATTCATTTTTTGTTCGTTTTGTTTTTAAGGCGATATTCGAAGCGCAAGAGGAGACGATATCACATTTAAAAATGCAAATAAGCAGTAAGAACGAATTAATATTGAACTTGCAACAGAAGATTCGAGATGAACTTCTGGAGAAGGAACAACTCAAAGAGACTATCAAGTTAGACTTTAAAATTAATAATATGGAAATGGTACTTTACTTAAAAATTTTTGTTTTGTTTGTTTCAGGAAGTTGGGCGTGCAAACATGCGCCAACTGTGCCTTGCAGACGTCAAACGTTAATGTCGATGAAATTGATTGGGATGAGAAATAACAATTTCGACTGTAACTCCCCCACTTAATTTGGTGCTGAACTAATTATAAATAGCAATTCTAGTATAAGTAAATGGTACGCTCGGCTTCTTCTATTTCTTTAAGGAAAATCAAAGCTGAGCTTACATCATTTCTATGAAGATATGAACTTATTGTTAAGTTTTTGTCTCAAATAAAGAGAAGACATATCAATATATTTAAAAAAAAATATAATATTTTTGGAAGACATGAATCGCTTTGATTCAGTTGGAATTAATGTGGCGTTACCATCACCATGACTACGACCATGATCCTTTAAACGGGGATAGACCATAGTCTCAATCTCTTTTTAGAGTTGAGTCTGCGGCTGTGGTCGCGCATAAGTTTGCGGAATAAAGCCATATTTTCTGGTTTTCGGAGCATACGCCCAAAGCCATCCATCCACTGTTTGATTGTTTAAATCTGCATAGATCCATTCTCCTCCACGTACGGATAAATCATCAGGTGCTTGTGCCTGCAACAAAAGTCGAAGTGAATTATATGTTTCCTTAATTGGTACGAATGAAGCAATTCTACAAACTTTGTAATCGTATAAGACGACCAGTTCAGTTCCATGGAAGCGTAGATCTTCAGCGCTCAGCGCCATTTGAGGATGTTGTTGAACTTGTTCTTGTGGAAGAGAATTTCCAGATGAATCGATTGTAGCTAATGGTGACGGATGTGCTATTCTGTTCAGACTTCTTGATAACGTTCTTGCCATATGCTCATTGGGATTGGCGTTATTATTGGTGTTGTGAGGCTTGTTTGCTACATTGCTACCCAATATGGTATTAGACTGTTGATTATCTGTTGCCATAAAAAAACCATTTAACATCTTCTGATGTGTTTGTAGCACACTATCGGCAGGGTAAACAAAGCCTGCTGGTATAAAGCCCTCTTGACCATCGCTGCGCACTGAAATTTTCATCGAATTTTCTATTCAAAATTAATTCGCAACAAATAAATTGATCAAAGCTACCACTGACCAATCCAAAACCAATCAGGATCTTCGCGATTCAGCAATGTAACGAATTCACCACGTTCTACGGATATATCATTCTCGTCGCGTGCTATAAATGTGTACAACACAATATATCGTCCACACGGGTCTTTGCGAAATGGCGTGCACTCCGGCTGATGTATAAGATTTGAACTCTCAGAGCTTTTAAGTACCGCTATTCCGATATTCGATAGCTCGCCTCTCAGAACTACGGGTCCCTCATCGCTAGTTTCTACGGCACTGAGTAGAGCTACATTTTCGGATTGCTCTGTAACTTGCTCCCGTGGTAGTTTTTTCTTCACCGACAAATCTGCTGTTAAAAATCATTTACTAGGTATAGAGACCTTAATCAAAAAAGGCTTTCTGACGGAAACCGTAAACAAAGAAGCATCGACTCACAAGGCGAATTATGCGGTACGCAATAAGAATAAGGAATGAAGCCCTCTTGACGTGTATCCTGTCCAATAACGTATACCCAGTCATTTTCACGATATAAAACATTCACGAATTGTCCACGCTTCACTTCTAGTTCGTCGTCCTGTAATCATAATTTTTTTTTTTTTTTTATATAATTCAAACTGATTAATATTTATGAATGCTTTTACTTACAACGCACGGCGTGAAATCGTGCAGCACAATCATTTTGGAATCTGGGCTCAAGCCATGCTCCTTTTCAATGCCAACTCGTACTAACGTCTCGATACTTGCTGAGCCAGTAATTCTTCCAACTGGTATTGGAACAACTGTCGCATTAGTGGCTGAAATTCAACAAGTTCGCTACTTAAGTCTTTCGTTTTGCGAGGATACCACTTTACCTTTCTTCTTGTCTCTTCTCATGCGCATGCTGGGACATAGAAATGCCATTTTGACGAGATATTCCTACGCTTGTTTCGTTATGAATCAAAAAATGGTGCTTTGTTTAGTCTAATAAGTCTCAAAATTCTTTTATTTATAATTTTAAGGCATGTATTCCACCAAGGGATGGGTAAATTCGATAATGGATTGTTCGAAAATCGACAAGAAATCGATTATTTGTCAACAAACAGCGATTTTCGGCAATCGAACTTTGTGCGGAGTATAGACACATCAAAATGCTTGTCAAGCATGTGGAAGTGAAAATGACAGGCGTATAAAAATCTGTCTAAAAATGAAAAGTGGAACGCTCAAGGATTTTCCTAGGGTGACCAAACGTCCTTTTTTAAAAGGACATGTCCTTTTTTTTTGGCAATTTGGGGAAAGTAATTAATCGGCCTTTGATTGTCCTTTATTTTATTCATTTTTCTGGTGATATTAATAAGCCCCGTTCCAGTGTATATAACTTATTATTAATAAGTACATACTAGGGTGTCCGAAATTTTTTTTTTTTTTTTGGAAATATTAAAATGTCCACACGGATTTCGAAAGATAATTGTCTAAAAATATTTTGAGCATTTTTTCCGATTTTTTGAAGGACGTTTAGAGGTCGCGCAAATGAATTTTATCGGGAAACCTCCACTTTTGAGGGAAGCATTGTAATTTATACCTCAAATCGATGCCTAAGTGTAAAATTTTATTGTGAAATGTAATCAGGTCCAAAGATAATGAATTGAGCTTTATTTTGGGTCGTACAGAAGGGGGCTTAAAATCGTTTTTCAGGATTGAAATGAAGTTTTTTTGAAAAAGCCCCAAAAAAAATAAAATATAAAACTCATTTTAAATGTAAAATCTGAGTATGCAGATTTAAAGTCCAATCAATTCTTAGCAAATAAAAAACAATGTTCATTTACCTTTTATTTTGACGAAGCTATGCTAATTTAAAATTTGTGCTCACCTGTGTGTGCGCGATTTTTGGTTTTCGATTTATGGTGTCCTTTATTTAACCGAAGGCAATTTGGTCACCCTAATTTTCCTCTTTTTAAAAATTTTTTAAAATAACTTTTCAGTCTCTGATTTATTTTATTGTAAGCTATAACAATGCACAAGGCTTGAGTATAATAAAATACATCATTTGAAAATACATATTTCTCTTCATCCACTTCTGATAGCGATTTTACTGGTCATACAACTAAGATTTCATTTGGTTATCTTTTAAAACGTAGTTAACTAAGCCGACGTGAAATTGTAGCGATTCTTGAAAATCCTTTGTAAGGAATTGTACTTCTCTGAAGCTAAGCACTAATCTTCTGGAATTCTCAACTATAATTTCGATATTGGAGCGGTTCTGAACGGGATTTAATTTTTCGACAATCCAGCGAGAGAAAGTTTCACTTTCTTTGCTAAATACCGAGAGGTAAATCGTTATTTCGCACTGTTCGGGCACAACCCCAACTAACCAAATTACGAAATAATCCAAATATGTCCATGGGTTGTGTTCAGAAAAGTTGATTTCCGTTTTTTGATTTTCTTTGAAACGATAACGTCCGATCATTAGAAGCATTGGTAAGACATCTTTCACAGGGGAATTCGAGTAATTTTGCACAATATTTTGCATAAGAAAACCTGCGACACAATGTGGAGTCCACGTACCGAGATTTACATCAACATTGATCTCCCGAATTTCGCTAAATTTGATTTTTGAAATCGGAAGCAATGGATGATTGTGTATAATGTGATGATTAAAATTCGAAATGAAATGCTTCCCGACACATCTGTTTATGGGACAATTAAATGGATGATAGTCCAAAGTTTCGGCTTTGATTGATATCGGGAATTCAATTGGCGGATTTTCTACAATATTCAAAGAGCTAACAACTTCAAAATCCTGAAAATTAGGAATACCGTTTTCCGGATCTATTAAATTACTTCTAGAAACTTCAGTTTTAAGTTTAGAAGCCGATCTCTTTCCGTTACTAGACAGGCAATTGGATATTTTGGGCTTTAACTTGCTTAGTCTTTCTGAGGATTGATGCGGAAATAAAACGCTTAATTGCGATTGATTTTTTAATTCAATTTCGAATTTTTGGTTTTCTTCAGCATCGGACTCATTCGAATGTTCGCTGGGGCAACCTGTTTCACGAAGCGCGTTCATAACTTTCTGAAAACGGAGATCGCTTTCAATTTTTTTCTCCTCAATTGGGTAAACATCTTTTGCTATTATAGCGCTCAATGTGCGAATTTTATTGAGTCCGCCACGTCCACGGAAAAATTGCTTTTCATTTATATGGCCATTGAGAAACGTTAGCCGTAGTTTCTTAAATTCTTCTTCGTCGTCGTCACTGTGCTCGATTTTCCTTATGGAAGGTAACTGACTGCAATGCTAAACAAAAATAATTCACTATACAGTCAAACTTCCGTATAGTGAACGTCTATACAATGAAGTTCTCCCTACTATGAAATAATTTCAAAAGCACAGCTTTTTCGTTCCACTTTCAGTGTTCGTGTTTATAATTTCTGTAAAATGAAATTTCTATATAATGAAGTGATTTTCTGGTCCCGTGCGACTTCATTATAAGGAAGTTCGACTGTATTAAGAATAATATTTGAAAACGTTTAAAGAATGACGAACCTTTTCGAGCAAAAAGTGCGGCGACTTATATTTCGTTTCCGCAGCGTCCCCACATGATATACAATGCGGCAAGCTTAAATCGCATGCTCCACATTGAGCGTGATTCTTTTTGCAGAAATAAGCGCCAAAAGGAGGCTTGAAAATATCAATTTCAAGGTCACAGGCTTTGCATTTCATCATAAATTTATTTTCTAGAAAAATCATATATATTATATATACGTAGGTTTAGTATTCGCGCAGCTTCTTGTATGACCATATGTATATATTATTTCACCAATATTATATCTACCAAAATGCAATTGCAATAGATATTATAATTATCTTGATTTTTTTTCACGTTAAAAAAACTATCTTCGGAGATCTGCATTAGTTTAGTTGACGTTGTTTTCAAATGTATTTGCTTTTGTAATGTTTTCCTTAATTGAAGACATATCAGATTGCTTTGATTTGTTGTAGTTTCCTGGCACACTCTTCTTTTTTGCAGACTACCCTTTAGGAATTTCAACTAATTTTAAATTAATAGAACAACTGATTGATTTAAAGTGACAATTAATTTAAACTCTGACTTTTTCCCATGGAGAAAACTAACTTTTTTAGCATGGCGATGTCCTACGGCAAAGTCAATTGTCTGAATCTGGATATCTCTTAAATTAGTTAAAAATCAGTTTATTTTAAATTGATATTATTTTAATTTTTCTTTGAATGATTTCAAAGTTGTTTCTTTCCAGTCTGTCTAACAATCCGAGGTCTGTGAGTTCAAATCCCCGTTCAGACAAGGGTTTTTTTTTTTTTTTTTTTGTGGTAAAGTATGTAATAATATACCTAAAATTTAAATAATAATGAAAAAACTTAGAGGAATATCCTTTCAACCAAACTTTTTATTCAAAATTATAAAAAAGAAAGGTTTCAGTGTAACTTAAAGGAGTTTTTCAAAGAGCTTGTGTATGACGTATTTGAAGAAAGGATGGCAAACTTCACGGTATGGTTGGCAGCTTCTTTTCTCCTTTAGTTTGTATTTAAAATTTACCTGACTCTTTCAATTCCCAATTTTTCCACATCTTATTTCTGTCTGCAACAGGATTCGAACTCCAGCCTTCGGATTGCTAAGCGCAATCGCTATGCGCTACGCCACGAAGAGATCGTATATATTCAGATTTAATACATTATATTAAAGTTCATGTATGGTATGTCAACTAATTGCTTTTCAACTAATTGTCAAATATATTTTTTTTCAATCTGATTTCCTAAATTCCGATAGGGTATTTCCAGCATACAATACAATTCCAGTTTTTCAAGTGTCTAAGTATATCCTTTCAGTTGAACACAATCGGTTCGAACGGAATCGAACATATCCATATTCACATGCAAATCAATATTCAAACGGATGGCTTTAATTATTTATTTTTTATTTTTTATGTTTCAAAAGTTATCGTATGATGGCAAAATTTCAAAATAAATCCTTTTTATTCTTGAAAAGCCCTGTCGGGAGGGGGAAGCCCTCCTTCTTCATCGTCCACATTCATCTTGAAAAGGTCCCCAAATTGGGGAGGTACTGCTTGGCAAAGAAAGGGATGACCGTTTTTTGATCACACTGTTGTGATTTTCCCGCAAAGGGGCCTCCGGCTACAAAAAGTGGCCCTCAACACCTTTATTTATTTATTTATTTTTTTAACAATCGAGCAGGTGTCGAGCAGGCTCGGCGAGCGTGTTTTCATTGATATTGAGTTACTGGAAAAAATTCTTTGAAAAATCCATTTATTAACATCAGCCACAATAATATATAAATCGTATAAAGGAACTAAAACTAAATCAAAACAATTTGTGCGTATAACACTTTAGAATAAAACTATTGTTATTAGTAAAAACGTATTCCATTAAAATAATGAATACGCGTGGATAACATTTACGAATAGGAATAAAGCCATGGAAGTATTTTCCTCGTTTCTGCTTGAAGTTTCCCATCGGCGCACGCAACCGAAGAAAATCACTACCGCAATTAATTTTTATCTCGCTGTAAAGTGCAAAATACGTAATGTAAAAGAAAACAATTTTTTTTTTTTTTTTTTTCAATAAAATTCTCGTTCAAATAAGTTCAAGGCAATATATAAGGCCAGTGGGATATTGAAATTTAAAATAATGCATTATACTTAAAACTTAAAGTTAATAACATAACAAAAAGATGTTTAAAACAAAAATTAATAAACGGCAAATATGTTTTCAGTGATATATTGTTACACTAAAGGTAGTATTACACTGTTTGGCATTTGGCCAAATATTTGGAATTTCGGTGCCAAACACAGGTTCAAACAGTGTAATAGGCAAATATATTTGACTAAACATATTATTTGATCGTATTTGGGTTATGTTTGGCATATCGTCAAAAAGCCAAATATTTGACACTTTTTTTCTGTGTAATTGGGTTCGCTTTAAACAAAGCAAACTGTTTGCACGTATTTGGAATATTATTTTTGTTTGGATATTCCTTGTCAACTGCAGAAACAAATACAGCCAAATAAAGACAAAATTATTTTTATTTCAACCTAAAATTGAATTTAAAAAAATGTCTGAAGGAAAAAAGAGAGTCAAAAAGGTTTCCATACAGTGGAGTGGAAATGCGCGAATGTCTCTGGAACGCCCAGTTAAATGATTATAAAAATAAAATAATCAGAGATAATGCTTGGAAAGAGGTGGGGCTTGAGTTTGAACAAAGAAATTTGGTGTGTGTATAGCTACCATGTAGACTTAAGCTTTCGCTGAAAAAAAATTGCGACATCGCTATAACTATGGTCATCATCCTACACATTAGAAAAAACACTCTTTCTCTTATTCTCATATCTGTATACAAAAATGATTTTTTTTTGCTTCTTCTGATTGTCTATTTTGTCGCCAAATAAAGTCGTCACTTAAGGTTAAAATTTGACCACCATTCGCGAAATTCGCAAAAATTTGATTTTCTCTATTTTGAATTGAGTATTTCGCTGCTAGACAAAATGTCCTCTAACGGTTAAAATTTGACCATGCCCACCATTCGCAAAAAATGTGTACTTAAATATAATTTCGAGTTTGTGAAGCTAAATCGAAGCACAGATAAGGTATAAATAGATATCCAAGCTAGAACAACGAAAAAGGCAGGAATTTTTGTTAAGGTAATGTTTCAACATATTTAAGGCTGAGGAAAAGGTATGTGTGCAATCGGCTTAGCCGATGTAAACTTCTTTACTTGTTATCTTTATAATTTCTCCAAAGAACAAGAAAATTATTATGAAATAATAAAGAATTTTTTCAAAATACTTTATTCTTGTCAAATAATTTGATGACAAACAGTCTAATACCTATCCAAATAACTTTGACTCGCTTGCTCCAAACATGTATTTGTCTGAATCAAGCCAAACAAAAAAGTTCCAAATATTTTTTTTATATGCCAAACAGTGTAATACCCTATTTTTATATGCCAATCAAACACAATATTTTATCAAATATTTGTGAAAAATTGTATTCCAAATATTTGGCCAAATGCCAAACAGTGTAATACAAGCTTAAGTCTAGTGAGCCAGAATTTTGCCCTTTCATTTTTAACGGTGGTATGTTTATTGGTGTAGATGCGTCGCAAATGTGAAATGGTGTATAGTGAGGCACGTATCATGCATAGACATAGACATGACGTATTAGTTTTAGTCAAATTTTGTAAATCAATTCAATTTTTTTGTCTTACCTGCATGAAATGGTTCACTAGGAATGTAAGACCAATTCCCAGTCCAAACATAACCAAATGTGACAGATACAATTTGGGCCACGGACGACGCTTTCGCATTAGAAAGCTTAACAGGTTCATCTTACGATCCGAATAAGGTGGATATCGACCTCTGAAAAATGAATTTATTTGAAATTACCATTACAGTTATTAAAGACTAAACACTTACGATGCCAGTAATTCGCCAAGTGAAGCAAGATCTTTTCCAAGGCACGATTTTTTGTGTGTGAACGTATCGAAACCATACTTGCCATGATAGCTACCCATTCCACTGTCACCGACCCCACCGAATGGTAGGGTTTCAACTAAATTCGCGAATTTAAGGTTAATTCAATAATGAGATTGCCTTTTAAAAAAATTTAAAAACTATCAGGATATTAACTGGTCGAAAAAATTGGCTTAATTCAATTGATTTTGACCGAAGCATGATGGTTATTCCTTCGAAAATTTTCAAGCATGTTATTCAACATTTTTATAGACATAATATATTAAGAACTACTTTTAAATATTTGATAATTCTGCTTAGTAAGAATTGCAGCGCAGTGATGTTACGAGTATTCGCATTCGCGAGTATTCGCATATTTTTGGGCATTCGCATAATTTTAATCGAATATTTCACGAATATTAACGTCCGAAAAATATACATATCCATATCGATTTACACGGCACGTCAGCTGTCAATACCAAAGCATAGATAAATTCCGCATAATTTAAAACTGAACATTCGCATTCGCGAATATCGGCGACAGATATTCGCATTTGCATTCGCATTCGCGAATGTTTAAAAAACCATATTCGTAACATCACTATTGCAGCCTTGAGCCTGAATATGCGGATAAAAATGTTCATGCATAGCTTTTAAAATAATGCTGCCGTAAGCGTTTAAAAAAAAAAAAATGTATATATACAAAGAGGTGCTTATCAGATATATTCTATATGGTACAAAAGATCGTCAAATATCTTATCTCTACTTTTTCTAGAAAGACCAATTCCACGCTTGGCAAAAACTTTTAAACAGAAAAATCTTCCGAAAATGTTGTAAAATTTCGAACAATTTTTTGTAATTTTTCCAGCGACACTACTTCCTCTAATGCGATTAGAGCCATTCAGAAGAATTTGCAAGTTTTAAAATATGAAATGTTTTTTTTTTGTTTGTTTTTTTTTTTTCAAATTTAACCATTCAATTCGAACTGCTCGTAAAATAAGGAGCAAAAAGCGGAGGCGAATGCTTTGCCTTATCGCACCAAAATATATAGGAGCAAGATTTTAAATGTGCAAAAATAATCAAATCTGGTTCTGTGCGGGCGAGTAATTTTTCGAAGTATCCTAACTTATGCATGCAACTAAATGTTCTTAGTCAATTAAAAAAAGTATTTTTATTATACAAAAAGAGAATGAGAAATACCTCCACAATGCATGATTGTTTCGTTGCTGGAAAATCCGCCACTCGTTGTATTGCTAAGAATTTCTTTTTCGGTTTGTTTAGAATTAGTGAAGACATAGGTCACTAAAGGTTTTTCCCTATTTAGGTAAGGTAGAAACGTAAATTAAAAGTGATATAAATCATCACAAATAAACTAATCACTAACATGATTATGATGAATATGTTACAAAGATGCGAACTGATGCGGATTTATGCAACACTGAAGATGTGAAATAATTCTTCTAAAAAAAAATTTCAAATAAATTCATTTTGTCTTTTAAAATCAGTAAAAGCGGATGTCGAATTTGTTAAGACAGTTTTTCAAATACTGTTAAATCCTTTCATATCGATACCGTATCATCATCGCCATACGTGAGTTGGCATTTCACTATCTCTTAAATTGACGAATATATCTATCAATACTTTACAAGCGTTACTTTTAGCCTTCTACCGTTTGTGAGAGTGTCCGTTATGATTTGCAACAAGTGTATGACCTGTTGTAATCATCATAGACACAAATAAATTTTATTACGATAATAGTTTATATAGTCAATCTATAATAAAGTTTTGTGGACCATCACCAAAACATACATATTACGAAAAAAATATGTACAACAGCACGAGAGAAATTAATTTCGTTTCAATCTGAAACGAAGATCCACCGAAAACCAGGTATACATAAAGGTCAGTAGAGCGGGCTTGAAGGATTGTGGTTATACCGCAGACCCAACATATTTCCTATATGTTGTTGTAGGTCTGGTTCTGGTCTCTTACCCGCATAATGCATTATCGTATCGTTCAGGCACATACCGCCCGAAGGAATACTATTGACGAATAATTGCTGAACTTCTGGTTCCGCTGTGAAAATATACGCGACAAGTGGGATTTCCCTGCTCCATTGGGCATATCATGGATATCGATTTTTGTTTACGATGCGGTGTAATGAATCAATTTTGATTGTTTGTGCCGAATCATTTTTTTTTTTTTTTTTGTATGGATAACATGCGTTTGAACGAATCACATGGGCATACATGTAACAGGTGAGGATATGAAACAAATTTTGTGCAAAAATAGTAAGGCAATAGTTTTTTAAAAATTCAGAAAAATAATTATTAAATTGTAATCTTTTCACATTTGGGGAAAATTGATAGTGTGCTTAAATCGAAAATATTTTTTGGAGGCTGTCCAATTTCTAAATCAAAAGCGCGATTGCAAATATCTGCTGTGAATTCAACGTCACAATATTGTAAAATTTTTTTTTTTTTTTTTGTTCAAAATAGCCACGAAGGGAAATTGTGAAGCCTTTTTTTTTTTTTTAGAAAGAAAACATGTCTGCATCTAGAGCACAGTATCAATTTTACTTCGAAATGTAATAGAATGTTCCCTCTGGAAAAATAAACTTAAAATGACTCAATGAGGGACAAAAAATGCATGTGCTTATGAAAATTTCCTTAAGGAGTCGTACCTGGAGTTTATGAATTTAATTGCATCGTAGGCGTTCTCTACTGTCACAATTGGTAGTATTGGACCAAATATTTCTTCTTGCATAATTGGATCATCTGGTTTAACGTCTATCAGTATTGTTGGCTCAATAAAAAGTTCGCTTGCGTCATAGCCGCCACCAATTGCTACTTTTCCGCTCTTTAAAAGGCGAACTAAGCGTCTAATAAATGGAAAAGAATTTTCTTACAATTGAAGTAAAAATTAATTTATAGGGCAAATTTAATTATCTTACTGGAAATTATTTTGATTTATAATACGACTGAGATCCGGACTGGATTTAATATTATCGCCATACCATTCTTTAAGAATATCTTTCACTTCAACAATCAAATTGTCTTGTACCTCTTTCGAACAGAGTATATAATCGGGAGCAATACATGTCTGTCCGTTGTTGATTAATTTTCCCCACAGTATACGTTTGGCTGCTGTGCGCAATGCGACCGATTTGTCAATATAACAAGGGCTAATTCGAACAATAGAAAATCAGTTGTGCTTTAGATTTTGGTTTTTTTTTTTTTTTTTTTTTTAATAAATGCAAGTACCTTTTACCACCCAGCTCCAGGGTGACTGGTGTTAGGTACTTGTTAGCGGCAGCATGTATAATCCTTCCGACGCGTGTTGAGCCTGTATAGAAAATGTAATCGAAACGTTGCTTCAATAGTTCAGTCATTTCATTTGGTCCACCGCAGACAACGGGGAAGCAGTCCTTAAATAATTAATAATTTGATGTTCAGCACTCCCAAATGTTTGTAACATATTTAGATGGTTAACTCACGTTGTCCAAATATTTGGGAACGGTTTCGGCAATGAATTTAGCACAGTTCGCAGCTATTTCGCTGGGTTTAATCACAACACAATTGCCAGCTGCAATCGCCGATGCCACGGGCACCATTAATAACTGAATGGGATAATTCCAAGCACCAATAACGAGCACTACGCCATAAGGATCGTTGTATATTTGAACGTTATCGAGCAAATTCACAAACGACTTCTCCGGCTGTAATTCAAGACACCAAAATATAATATACTTATAATATATTATAATATATAATATATAATATATATACTCTGCTATATAACATATTTCTTTCTACCTAGTTCAATAGTAAAACAATAAACTACAAACATACAGTTTCCGGTTTCGCCCAATCATTCAAATTGTATAAAATGTTTTGAATATCGTTTTTCAAAAAATCCACTTCAACGATTCGACTCTCCTGTTTTGGACGACGCAGATCTGCGTCGAGCGCATCAAACATTTCATTCTCGTGTTCTTCATACATGCGTAGTAGGTTCTCCAGTTGCTTGCGTCTGAAAACAAGAAGCGGTTTTAAATAAAATGAATAACAAAAGAAAAAAATTAATTCTCTCCAAATTCTATATATAACTTTTAACATTATATATATTTGGTGGAGGAAATGCATATTTTTCCTTATAGATATAAAATTAAATTGCGGATACAGTGAATTTGGGATCTGCACACAGTCGAAACCATAATCGATACGAAGATGATTGCTAGCATTCGAGCCAAACCGCTTTTTTTTTTAGTGTTTGGCCGAAACACGGCACTTACTGAAGCTAAAAACAAGTAAGGAAGCTAAAGTCGGTCAAGCCCGACTTTCATATACGCAGCGTCCGGAAAATATTGACGCACTATGTTTTGCATTTCCGTACGTAAGTTACAAAAAATCTCTATTTGTGGGCGTGGCGGTGTGCGAACCACATCAATTTGTGTCCTACTCCCTTCAGCCGTCTTGTTCAACCTATGATTGGTCCAGCCGTTGGGAAGGTGATCCGACCACAGACGGACGGACGGACATGTTTAAATCGATTCAGTTTTCGATCCTGATCAAGATTATATACATATATGTATCTATATATTTGTCTATATCTACGGAGCTTAGTTCCAGCTGTTACAAGATTCGCAAAAAAACTAAAATACCCTCCTGCTTAGACTGGGTATAATAAAGTTAGGTTGTACGCGCCACATGGAAAAAAAGTTTTTCTTTGACCAATGATTTAGTCTTTTGTGATTTCTTTATCAACAGATAATTCCTTATTTAATATTTTTAATAAATCTTTTGTCTCTTGCATCCTTACAGGTTAAGTCCTCGTCCGATAGAATCGAAACGAAGTAATATCTTAAGCTTACACTACAGTTTAAAAGCTGACAGTCAGCAAGTGCATAGGAGGTTCTCCTCTGGAACCTGCAAATCTAAAAATCAAATTTTTGCTTGTACCTTAGAAAACTATAAATACGGTTAAACATGTCGAGAATCTGCAAAAACGAACGTTTAACAAACAGAATAATTCCTATTTAACAAAAATATAGCCAAGAATTGCCAGCGGTAAAAACCCGATTACACGGTCAATCAAAGCTTAAACAACGATTTGAAAACTCGGACAGGTTGTAAGAACAACTTATCTCCAGTAACGAAAGCGAATTTGAATAAAAATGCATTTTTACTTTGTTCAGACCCAGATTTAGCATTTAACGGGGAATACATGATTCTGAACTCTAATTATCTTCTAAGTGGTTGATTTAACATTATATACTCGGGTATAACATAAAAAATTGTCTATACACGTCGACATGATAGAAGATTTCGGCTCTTCATATTCAAACCAAAACCCTTAGGCTTTATGGGATCTCTTACAGTTCACAGAGACTAATCCCTGGACGAGGTGAGATTTAACGGTAATCATTGTGCATTTACCCACGCGTTACATCTCATTAAAACTTAACAATTCAGCCAAGGCATTATTGCTTACCTTGCAAATACAAACAGATTCAATTTCTTCGAAGTACAGTGAAAAGGGGTGAAAACGATATCCAAGGGACCATCAAAAATCGATCGTTATAACCGGGAACGCTAGGAAGGTGCTGAGAAATTTACACCATCTCATCCGAACTCCCAAAAATAAGGCAGGTGCTCGTAGCCATTTAGATGGGGACCTAGAGGGTACCGTTCAAACAGTCCGACTGTCATCGAAAGACGCGTTTTTGACATCCTGAGTAATTCCTCAGTCCGTTTATGCCCTATGCGTGGCCAAGTTAGTCTAGCTTTCTCACAAAAACCCCCGCTTTCCCATCTCTCTTGAAAGGACCTGTTGGCCCATTCCTCAATGAGAAGGCGACAGGTAGCAAGAGGAACCTCTGTTTGCTCGCCTGTTCGTGGAGCCGTCAGAGTGGTGCCGTGTCTGGCCAGCTCATCAGCTGTACAGTTCCCAGGAATTTCGCTATGTCCAGGTACCCATACGATCTCTATTTGGAAGTACTTTCTCATCTCAAAGAGAAGGGACAGACACTTATATAGACTGGGTATAACAATAAAAAATTAGTGTTACACGTCGACATGATAGAAGATTTGGGCTCTTCTTCTTCTGACCCAACGACTTTAGGCTTTATGTGATTCCATCTTACAGTCCAACAGAGACTAAATCCCTGGACGAGTTAATATTTTAACGGTAATCATTGTGCAGACAAAATCCATCATCCTAAATAGAAACGGACAAAATCCATCATCCTAAATAGAAACGGTCAATATCATGCGTTACATTTTCATTAAAACTAACAATTCAGCCAAGGCATAAATTGTTTACCCAGCAAATATAAAAGAAATTCAATTTTTTCAAGTACAGTGAAAATCGGTTATAACGATGTCGAAGGGACCAGCAAAAATCGATCGTTATAACCGATAATCGCTATATACGGTAACAGAAATTAAGAAGAATTAGAATAGCGAACCAAACTTTACCTAAAATTTTCATCGCTATAACCGATAATCGTTACAAGCGGTATCGTTATAACCGATTTTTAAAGTATATATATTCAATAATGATATACATATGTAAATACATACAAATTAATTACGAGGTTCAAAAAATCATTTTACTTCCGATTCCCATTGTTCGTTATGCTTCATAATTATTTCTCTATTAAATATTGTTATGCAGAAAATCGCATTTTTTGCATATTTTTTCCTCGGAACCGTTAAGATTCCAACTAATTTGAATTAATTTGAATATCCAAAGAGCCGTTTGTCATCTCTAGCATAAGGAATTTATGGACTTTCCGACAACAAAAGCTTTAAAATAAAAGCAAAGAGCTCAGAGTGCAAAGTTTTCAATAAAAAATTATCTACAAATGCAGAGTGCGAGCAAGGTCAAAGTCAACACGCAAAAAATAAAATAAAATCGAAAAAGATCACGATGAGCACTGAGTTGATAAAAGAAAAAAAAACTACATAGCAAAATGCGAAGAATACTAAAAGGGAAAATATATTTAAGGCGAATGCGCGGCTTGAAAGTGTAAAAAAATTTTTTCATTCAATTTCTTTCAGTTTCAATTTACATACTTTAGTTTATGCCTTAAAATGAATTACAGACAGCAAGAATGAAGAAAGATAGAGAATGATCATTAAATAAAAATATGCTTCGGTTTTTTATTTTTTATTTTTTCGCAGTGTCACATCGCAGAGATTAAAGTTCCCCTAAGTAACTACTTTTATTTGAATGAGAATTTCAAAATTTATACTAGTGCTCTTCTACATATGAGAGAGCAGAGGTCGACGATTCATAAAGCGACAGGGAGCATTGTCGAATTTTTATTAGTGTCCGACCGAAGGTGGATTTTTAGTCGAAGCCGAAGCCGAACAATCGGCAGAGTTGAAGACTTCGGCCGTAGACCGAAGGCCGAATGCAAAAAATTTTACAGTAAGGAAACAAAATCAGTCTTTATTCATTTGACAAGCACAAAAAAAAAACCGCTCAAATTTTCTCTAAATTCTTTCGCTTCAGTCGCCCACAAAGTGAGAATTTACGGCAATAATTCACTAGTGTAAAAGGTCTCAATGAAGCAATTGAAAATCTATCTTATAATTGTCGGTTTTAGGAAACCTTTTCGATATTCATTAATTAGTTTGATATTGCTAGTCTGATATCTAAAAAGAAAAAATTTCATGGAATCACTTTAGCAAGAACAATATCTAGAATAATCTTGTTCATAACAGTAAATTTAAAAGGCATTTCTTGAGGAGAAACAATCAATCTGTATAATTTTTGAAATATTTTGATATACAATATTGTAGCTAAACTGAACTTTATAGTTCTATGTATGAGAGCACACTCATTTATTGAGCTATATAAACTTTCGAACAGCACAAGGTATTCTATCTTCTTGAATGTATTTCATCTCCAATCTGAATCAATAGTTAACGGAAGTGAATCTTTGTTCAAGGTTTGCAGTCGAGCTTTAAAATTGTCGAAAAATCTAAAGTCAAGCCGCATATCTCGCCTTCAGCGTTCTGAATGATTCAAATACTTCACGAAGGCATCTGAAATTCATGGCAAGAATGTATGAAAAACGCCAGTTTAGTTACCAATGCAAATTTTATTAGCACCATTCAAAGTTAGAGAAGAATTTTTTCCGCTGTCTTTTGATTAGCATTGTAGCTAATCAGAAAACATCAACCGAAGGATGCATTAAATATAATTATTAAGGTTGCTTTCATTCAATGCACTTGAGAATGGGTATGTCAATATCAATAACAAAAACCTGAACTTTTTTCTTTCTTTCTTTTTTTTTTTCTAAAGAACACGCAGTTCGATGGAGACGTTCATATTCTATATAAAAGTAAAAAAAAAAACTAGATTTTAATTGCTACAAAAACCGGTTGCTGTCGTGTTGCAATAATTTCAAGTTCAAGTTTAAGTTTTCGAATCGAGCCAATCATGTTGATTAGCGTAGTCAGTTCAGTTCATTATTACAAGTCACTGTCGTATTTGCCGTAATTGTCCGTTAGCTGTAATACAGAAGTTAATTTTTTGAAACTGACTCCCATGCATTCAGAACTGTGATTATTTTTTTGTTATATCATTCTGTTTGAATAATCCATCTCTACTGAAAGTTCATTTTTGTTTTCATTTATTTAAAGAAGAGACATTTTCTTGCTTAGTCTTATCTCTTTCATTTATTTTAAGCTCAATTATATTTGTTTTTTTACTAAGTTGAATCAATTGTCGGGCCTGATTAAGAGAATACATATTGTTTGAGTTCATATTGAAATCCATTTGGAATTGAAACAAACGAAAATTTAAATAAATTGCCTGAGCCGGCTGAACGTAGTAATCACATGAATTTAAATTATTTTTTCGCTTTCATTCGCTTTGATACCGATCTATAAACATACATACATACAACTAAAAAATTCGAAAACTGAGTTAGGAGCAAAGTTCTTCATGAATTTTGTTCTACGAGAAGCTCTACACAATAATAAACATTCGTATGAATTCCATTCGGAATACAATGAAAAAAAGAAAAAAAACTAAGACTGAACTTTGATCTTTTTCATTAAACGATTTCAAAAAAAAAATCCATTTTTTAATCCATATAATACCTGATTAGATAACAGAATCTTCTCTTGCGATATTTCCAACGACTAAAACTTCGATTCAATTCCTTTGGAACAATATCGAAGGAAAAAACACATTGTTCATGGAGAGAAATTCTGTTTCAAAGATTTCTCATTCTTCATAAAATAATATTCATGGGCCAAAATTCTTTTTAATGCCTAAATTTCTGTCGCTGTCAACGAAATTCAGTGTTCGTTAAAGAGCAAATCAAATTAATAACAAATAAATTTTACCAAAAAATTTATTAATAACGAAATAAAATACTCTAGTTCAATTGGAAAAAATCGAATATTACCAAACTTCCATCTTGTTTACTCGCAAATTACAGTAACATTGTTGTCTTTTTTGGTAAGACAAGACAAGATAACCAACAATGTTACCGTATATTTGCGAAGGAAAAAATTGAGTTTTGGTAATAATTGATTTTTTCAATTCGACTAGAGTATTTTATTTCGTTATTCATAATTTTTTTGTTAAAACTAAATTTTTATTAATTTGGTTTGCTCCTTCAGAAAAACTGAATTTCATTGACAGGGACAGAAGTTAAGGCATTAAAAAGAATTTTGGCCCTCATACTTTCTTGGCCCTTGCGGAAGCATCCTTAGCACCTAGTGAATTCGTCAATTTTTATGTACAAAAATCATGAAAACTATAATATTTCGGGCATAATTGGAAAACTCTCATTTGGAATATTCCAGCAAGCCAACTTGGGCATTGCCGAATTTACGAAACACTATTCCTGAAATACTTTTCATATCTATTTACATTCAGATTTGATCCGAAAAACGCTTGGAATGAAGGGACGTGGAGCGATAAGATGTGAAAATTTGAATGCAATGTCCTCAACTTCAGCTTACAATAATGATTTCAGTGCAGACCTAACGAAGATTAAGACGACAGTCTTCTTTGTCGACAATACAGACAAGAGATAAGCTTCATTGCCGTTGCTATGAGTGTAGTTGATGTTGATGTGCAATTCAATAATGTATTTTACTTGTTGATTCGCTTACCTCCAGTTGATATTTTTTGTTTTTCCGCTAGCGAATGCGGTCCGGCATCTTTGTAAAATCTATTTTCATGATTATTGCATTCATTATGACATTCGGAATTCATTTTTATTTTGCGTTATTATTTTTTAACAGCCATTAGCATTCGAAGCGATAGTAGAGTTGTTGTTGCGCCGAACAAACGCATGAAATGAAAGAGAAAACAAGAGGAAATGGAGTTAAGACAATTTCTCAAGTAAATCTTTTTTCTTTTTTTTAGATTTTAGTTTTCTTTTTGCTTTTTTTCATTTGCACTTTACTCACATCATCGAAATTTGCCATTTTGTCGGATGTTTGATCCGTATCTGCAAGAAGTTTGAATTTTCTGATTAGAAATGTACGGAGACAAAAAGAGTTCAGGCGTAGGGTCGACTGGACGCCTACCTCAAAGCAGTTCAACTATTCGAATTGTTCGTTATTGTGATTTTTGAAGATCTTTTTCTTCACTATCAATTTTTTGCCACTTTAACGGCTCAACTTCACTTTTATCATTGAGCGCACTCGGAAGCAATTTTTCGATTTCATTTTTAAGTCCGAGTAGGTATGGGCTGAAAATATCGATACTTCCAAATATCGATAGATTTTAAACATCGATACGAATTTATGAGATCACCTGAGTGAGCATCGATACTTTTAAAGTATCGGAACGTCCATAGTAGCTCTCATGGCTGCCAGCTGTGGTGTTTTCGCCGCGAAACTGACTATTTATGTTTGGCGCTGTGAATCTTTCTTTATTGCAATTGGTTAACTTACTCAATGCTCAATTGAAAGAAAAAAGCTTTTCGCTGCAAACACCTAAAATTATCGATTTTCCCTTATAATTGAAAGCTTAAAGTGCAGTTAATTTACTTTACAGATTTGGTGCTTTTTTTTTTTATAAATTGGTTCGTTTTTGAGGTGCCTTGGTGCTTTTATATTTTGAAGCGGCAGCCATGGCAAACTACAACGATTCTGTTTACGGAATGCTGCCAGCTTTGAAAACTGAACACCCATGGACAGGTAGAAATTTTTGGCTGATATTTACTTAACATATTTTGGTATTAATTTGGTTATCGCGGCTTTTTGTAATTGATTTTTGTGCTATAATTAGTTGCAAAAATTCTTTGAATGATATACAGTAGCTACCACACAAAATGGCCCACCTGGTAAATTTCCATTTAAATACCCATATCTTGAGAAATATAAGTTTTTCTTACAAAATTGTTTATATTATATTGGTAGAAGGGTTCGAGCAATATATATACTATTTTGCCAAGTGTTTAAGAAACATAATAAGTTTATTCAATGTTGAACATAAAAAACTTCACTTTATCGCAGGGACCTGACTTTTAAAGTATTTTCGAAAAAAGTCTTAACATAATAATTATTTTGTGACTAAAATAATTAAATTATTTCATAATTATTATCACAAATTTTTACATTTTTAAATTTCCATATAATTGTTATGATTGAGAAAAAATTTTATTAATTGAAAAATAAGTTTTATTTTTGAGAAATATTTTTTACGTCTTTTCAAAACTTTTATGGGGGGAAAATGTTTTTCAGTTGCCTTAGAAGTTTTATGTTTGAAGAAAAATAGATTACGTCATCAGCAAATTAGATAAGGGAATTATTATGCCCTATTATTACCGCCAATCGACTTCCATTCTATTATTCCCTTACGACGAATCGACGTCGTACAGATGTAATTATGCCCTATTTAGGTTAGGTCAACGAAATATTCTGACCTAAAATAGGTAAGAAATTACTAATTTTCGACCTATTTTGCTAGTTGGGATATTCATGCATTGTCATCCAAACCAAACATATGTGCAAAGTTTCAGATCAATCAGAAATCGGGAACTAAGTCAAATTTAAGTTGTAAGATTCCTTTACAAAGTTTGTTAGTTTATTACAAGTGAAGCGAATAAAAATTTAACAATAATAATTTTCAAAGACGTAAAATTTTCTCATGAAAAATAAAAGTTATAAAGAAACGTAAAAACCAAAAATTGGAAAAAAAAGTTATAAAAAGACTTATTGAATTTTTTGAATTTGTAAAAGTTATACAAAGATTTTAAAAATTTTTCTTTGAAATAAAGGCAACTTTTTTAAAATCTGAAATTTCAATAATTATTATTTCGGGTCCCTGCTTTATCGACTTCAAACGAAAAACTTAAAAATTATGTTAAAAATAAAAATTTTGTAATTAATTTCATACGCTACTCAAAATGGCCCACTTAGCTTTAATTGAAAGCCTTTAAAGCGGGATAACTAAAAAAAAACTTTGCAAAAATTTGTGTTTTTAATATAAATTAGGATATCCTTTTTGTTAAATAACGGATTTTAGTCGGGTTGGAACGGATTGGACTTGTTTTTTTAATATTTTCCAGGTCAATTTTATCCCACACCGCTTTTAACCCATTTGCGCCCGCTGTACTATATAAACGACACCATTTTAAAATAAAATTCGTCAATTGCTATTACGGTGAAGTTACTTGATAAAAAGCCAAAATTGGCATTAACCTTTAATGCAAGATGTTTTAAATATATGGAGAATTTTTCTGAAGTAAGTTATATTATTAACCCTTTACTGCATAATATATTAGAAAAGTATTCAAAAATAATTATAAATGTATCGTTTCTTATGAACGTTTTCGGTTTTTGTTGGGGCGCAAATGGGTTAAGGCAGTTTTAAGGTCTTCTACAGTACTAATGTAATGTTTATGGGTTTGAACTTCTAATTTTTGCCAAAAGTTCTCTTTAATGATTATATTATGGATGACCGTGGAGGCGTCTGAAGCACTCTGGGATAATTTTGTAGTAAACATTTTTTGACGATTCCAACAATATGCTAAGCTTAATTAAATTCGTAGAAGTGATATGTCTCTGCTATGCGTAACTTCTGTGCGCCTTGGTTTAAATTTTCTCGCAATATTTTCAAATACTGGTTCTTAACCATATTTCCATCAATCAGGCATAGATTACCCACGCTAGCTGCCGAGCAAGGGCCCAAGAGCTTAATAAAAGGAAATAAATCACATCAATTTGGGAGTGGAATTCATTTCCCCGGGAAAGGGAAAACAATTACATACCCGATAGTGAGAAAAATATATATTCCCTTCTTTTTATCCTGTTATTTTTTTAACTCTTTTGTTTTGGGAAATTTCGCTAGATTTTTTTTTTTTATCGTTACGCCTCAGCACAAGGAAGCTACAATTTATGGAATGTTAATGTTTCGTTTGAATAAATCCATATATCGATTCTTTTCTAGAAATGCTTTGATATGAAGGACGTTCGCCCGGCTCTAATGGTTATGGTATCAATGATGGCATCAAAAACATTTAATTACACTTAACATAAAAGCCGTAATGTGATTAAATATTTATATTTTTCATACACTTTTTTCTAATGGTTATTTTATGTTTGCTTAGGGCTCACTCATTCCAAAAAGGTCATTGGTTTGATGGATTTAAGTAGCGTTTCTGAGATATGGCCCAAAATGTGGAAAAAGTCAATTTTCTCTACTTTGCCCCATATTTAGGGCCATAACTCAAAGGAAAGGTGGAGACCGTGCGCAAATTTTAAGTGCCTATACGCCAGCCTACAACTATAATTGTGGCTGCTATGAAATCAGAAAGGCCATTTTTCGCTCATATTTTCACTTTTTTCACTCAATTATCGAGCCATATCTTAGCAAGCAGTGAAAATTATCCCAATATTAGGCATAACAGTTTTTGCGAGAATCATAACGAACATTTAAAGCCACAGAACTCAACGATCGGATGAAAAATGTGAAAGTTATAAGCAAAAAACTGCACTTTCATTTTTTTAAAACGTGGATATTTGGTACTGTACGAGCATTCAACACATGCAAACGTATGGAAGTAGTTACAATCAAATTCTGAGTTTATTAAAATTGATTCCATGTGTTTGTAGGTGTTGAATATTTGCAGGAATTCTTGCGAAGGAAAAGTTTTTACAAAAAGTTTATAGCCGACTGCGGCCCCCCGAAAGTGATTTTAAAGTTTTGTTCATCTTTGGATGGACTTGAAAAATCCTCTATAGTAAGTCCTTTTTCAACATTTTACATCTCAAAATAAAATTAAGATATAAATATTAAACGAATATCGATTGATAACACAGGCCTGCAAAATTGAAATTTGATCTTCCCCTTTTGAGTTGAAGTGGTGGTTCTATTAGAATTTTGTGTGCTGAAAAATTGAAAAGTTTCAAAAAATTCCATCACGTCAGAATTTCGAGAAAATCGCGTAATTATTTCTTACGACCATTGCTTTTTTGAAACTCATTTTTCTTAAATATGGTTTCAAATATTTCAAAATTTTTAAAATTTTTGTATTCTTAAAACATGATTTTTTAACATGGCATCAAAAATAACTAACAAATCGCTAAATGAATGGTGTAAAATGATGCTCAAAGTCGAAAATTTAGTAATTTTTTGAAAGATTTTCATTTTTTTTTGGACTTTGAATGAACGTCGATCACCCATTAAAAGTCCCCTTTCTTAACACGATATCCTAAATTGTAGGCCAATCCATTGTGTGTAGATATGCCTAATTTCAGAAATGCAGCACAAACAGTTTCCACGATATAAACGTATTTATAAAACAACTAAATTGGGAGATTCATATACATAACTTAATACAAGTTCGAATTGAAAAATTCACTTGTTTTTTCGTTTGAAAAATAAGAAATACTAAATTGATTTGAAATATTGGGTCAGGGAAAAATAAAGTTCGGATTAAAACGCGCGTAATTCCCTAGCTCTCCATGTTAACTGCCGCGACACAGCTTTTGGTCATTATTTAATGATTTTTGAGAGAACATATTGTGCTCATTTGACTTCAAAAAGAACGAGTGTTAATTTTGTTTGTTATATTATAAGCACTTTATTTATTCCTGACCCAATATTTCAACTCAATCTAGTATTTCTTCTTTTTCAAACGAAAAAACAAGTGAATTTTTGAATAAAAAAAAAGGTTTTTTCGCTAGATAGAAAATAGTGGCTCTGGGATAGCGTAGGGGATGCGTGCTATGCTCTTGATCCCAGGGTCCGAGGTTCGATTCCCGGCACAGGCGAAACGGAGTGTAATGTTCCAAACCTAGCACTGGTTTTTCAAAAATCGCATGTTAGGGGCACACTACATAAAAAGACATATCGAACCACTCTACTAAAGGTGACACAACTCAAATTTCATTTTTCAGAAAACGCAAAAAAAAAATGGCTCAGTGTCAATCAAAGCAAGATGCAAGGCATTGACAGGGTATTTCAGCTTTTTTAATAACATAAGCGGAATAGAATTTTTTGGAGGTAGGGAGGTGAATTATGCTCATTTTCCATAAGTTAACTCAAAATTGACGTTTTTGAGTTGTGTCACTTTAGAAGAGGGAGTGCGATATATACACTCACACAAACACAAGAAAGCACCCCCGTGGTATCACAATGGGCCGATTAACGGCCTAAGTGGCAGCCACTTCAACCTACCTACCTAGATAGAAAATAAAATTTAAATAATTTTTTTCAGTGTATTTTTCCATTTGTGCGCCACTTTCTGGCCGTTTAAAAAAATACTTCTCAGTATTACTCTTCAGTTTAGACAAGCCTCTGTGCCGTAGTTGGTTGAGATGCCAACTTACGAAGCGGTAAGCTCTGGGTTCAACTCCCAGCTGAGGTCGTGGATGCTTATGTCATTTGTTCGATTTATGTTTGTCTTTGTTTTCCCATTATTCGTAATGTCAAAACGAGCACATGTAAGGCCTAAGTGTGTCACCCGTCATTGTCTCTTTAGCCTAGTTTAAGCTCTTCTAAAGGTTTAAACTTCCAAACCATAGTCTTGAGGAGAGTTTAAACCAGATTTATTAATTTTATATGAACATTTTTGAAAAATTCAAATATAGCAAAGGGATTTGATTGAGTTAAACCGGCATGAAGACTAAAAGAATATACTTACGTATTCTAAAATTTAAACCTACGAATTTCTTAAACCAAGTTGAAGATTACGACCCTTAATGGTGGCAGTCACACTAACCGAACCTTAACCTAAGTATCTTTTAATTAAAAAATTTTTATCGAAATCAAAAAGACGCTTTTTGACATACATATTTACAAAAACGTAAGAAACTTACCTATTTCGATAACGGTTAAATTGGGATTGTTTGACTCCGTGATGATGTTTCCATTTCCATTTCCATTTGTTTCGGCGGGCTCTGCTTATAAACAATAACGAAAGTAAAAGAATATAAAACATAATCATTTAACTCAGATTTTCGAAATTCTTACGGTCTTCCTTTATCGGTTCAAGTCTGTTATGGGTGTCTGGCGAAATTTTGGACATGGCGTCGGTCGTTGGATGGCTCTGGAAAAATTTCAATAACACACGATTTAATTGTCTCGAAGGCTTTTCGAAAAATTTATGGAAATTTCCTACTGGCGAATTGCATTCAAACTCGCCATTCAACTCACAATTACTAAAAAAAATTCTCATAGCGAAAACACCGTGAAGTGTCCTTTTTCGCTTCGCATATTCGAATATATACCGAGCATACGAACACACACATAAAACTGCATCCGATGTTTGTTGGGCGTGAGAAAACGCGCATTCGTTTCATTCTCGTCATTGAAGGCTCTTTGCAAATGAAAATGAGCTTTCTTAACATATGACGCCAATTCGAAATGTGCAGTTATTCTTGGCATTTTAAACGTATCAATTACAAAATTAATTATGAAAATGAACTTCGTTCGAACGTTCGAGCGAAAAGAAATTCTTATTTGGTACTATTATTTTATATATTATTTAATATAAATAAATATAGACATGGACGATGGCTGAGAGGGCTTTCCAACTGACGTTATATTGTCGAAGCAACTATGAATTCGGATATACATTATGTATGTGGAATTTTCAGAAAGTTCTGAGCTAACAGTGCGAATCGATTGCCTTGTTTGTTATTTAAGAACGGAATATCTTGAATAAATCGAATCAGTTGATTTCTTATGTTATACTATGCCGCACAGTGTAACGTAGGCGTCAAATTCACAAAAAAAAAAAAAAAAAACAAAAGTGTTAAATTAATGAAACTAATGATGCAGTTTAATAGCAAATACTCTAATTAAGGGAGATTTAAAAGGGTTTTCTGAAAAATTGCATACTTTTTTAAATCCCGCTCATTGAAGTTATATGTCAGAAGCAATTTTTAGAGATTTTTTATTGCAGTTCTGTGCAACCGCTGGAAAAAATCATTACTAAGAAGGGTGCTGTGCTAAAAAAAATAACGTTCGAAATTTTCGCTACCAAACGGCAACGCTCAGGATCATTGCTACGCCGTTAAATATGACTTTAAAAACCAAAAATATATATGAAAAGAATTTAATATCCGATATCCAGATATCCGGTTATCCGGCCTGGAAACCAGCCGGATATCCGGCTTTCGGACGGATACACTATCCGTTGCAACACTAGTTTTTATGGTAAAAATTACCATTTTGATGTAGCTTCTTTCATTTTCTATAACTTTTTTAATAATGCTCCGATCATCATAATCTTCATAATCTTTTTAAACTTCTATATTTGTACAAAAAAAAAAACCGGTTTTACACAGCTGGATCATTTTAAGTTTTTGTACATTACGTAAGAAAATACCTTTATTATACCTTTGGCTCCGATTTATTATAAAACTTTGATGGAGGAAAAAAAAATGTTCGCATATGTACGCATAGTTTATATTTTTGATTTTTAGACGAAAGTATCTATTATCGAAATCAAAAAAAGAATTGGCTGCCCCTAGCTTCCCCCTTTTTTTTAACATTTTTTTTTTCAAAAGGCTTTTTTGTAAATTACTCAAAATGCGCGTAGTCTATTACAGCACTTTTAATGTTGAATAACATTTTGGGTTGTATGGAAGGTGGGTGGTGGGCGTGGTCAAGTTTGATGAAACTTCATAATTTTCTTAATTGGGTCAAAATAACCCATGATGCCAAAATTCATTACTTTGAGAGCACTCCTTCCATTTTTGTCGCGTGCATGTATGGTATCGGTACACTGTGTGCCGTGACTTATTCCAGTGCCGTAGCGTGACATTTCCGAGCACGGGGGACAATGGACGCAAAATGGAGGAAATTCTGCGCCCGTTCTCCACTTTAATAAAAAGACATTTATAGAAACGAAAATTTGATTTGCTGCCCCATTCTATACCCCCTTACTACGCTACTGACTGATTGTTGCTTTAGAACAGAGATTGTCAGGCCCATTAAACTTCCATAAGCGACATTCAAAAGCTGTTTTATAGCTTTCACATCGACAGCGTGTACATGTGAGTTCGAAAGCTGTTTTTTTTTTTAATTTCGAGAGAATGCGAGAGAGCAGCACAACTGACGCTCTTTTTTTTCCGTACGCTTGTTGTTTTTGTGCTAGTACACGCTAAAATATGAGCATGGCGAGTCGCCTTTCTTTCCTTCGAAAGTGCTCAAGCGAAACGGACGTTTTTTCAAAATACTGTTGCATATCAGAATGGAAATGCGGCGCTACTAAGTATGATATTCCACTACAAAATAAAATTTTAATGATGCAATCAGATTTGACAGTTCCAAATCACATATTTAGGAATTAATTTTTGGAAAAATATTGACGATGGAAAGTATGGTCAAACAAAGGAAGCTATGCACAAATTGCTGTCGATGTTTAACACAACTTACTTATGTGAAAGTTCCTTCTCCTTCCTCAAACTAATTCAAACACGTCATAGAAGTAAACTGACATATAAACACCTTCAAGATTTACTTCCCATCAAATGCTACCAGAATGATATAGATCTCAATTGCTTTGTTAAACATACTCCTTCTTCGCAGCATTAAATGACTTCATATATTTTCATATATTTTTTTATTTTTATTTCCTTTCATTGCCTTTCTTATACCTACATATATATTTTTTTCAGTCAGAAAAATTTGCCCAAACTGTCATTGAAATTTGGTTTATCAATTTGACGTACAAGTTTTTTTTTCACTGTAAGCTTTTAAAAGCTTTCAACACATAGAAACTTATGCGTATGTATCGTACCCTGACAACCTCTGCTTTAGAATACCATATTCCAAAGAATTCTTTCTTACGTAAAACTGAAGATCTTTTGGAAGTTTCGTTTGGCTTTAAAATCTCGGTATGTGGAAATTCGCAAACTTAAGTAGTTATCTCATTATAGAGATGTATACTGCGTTTTAGTCTACAATGCGCTAATTATAAAAACGGGTCAGGATTAAGACAAAACGAGTAGCGAGCTGAACCTGTCATTTAACAATCGAACGATTTGTGAAGCCCAAGAAATGCTTTTTTTTTAAAACGAAAGACGAATCAAATAACTTGATATGAACTTTTTCTTCACAAAAATATCACTTTTTGTTGTTGTTTTAATTTTTTATTCGTTTTACGGGATGCTCGCATTCGAATTGAGCTCTTGCCCCTCAAAACTACTGCAATCTGGGTTCGATTCTGAGTGAACATTTTAACAGTGAAGGGAATCTATTCTTTGAAAATTTCTTAAAATGAAAGTTACTTTTGGAAAATACTTCTAAATGAAAAAAAAAAGACCGTATCAATTCATTGCTTTCAGCAAACTTTTATCTTTGTTTTTAGTTATTAACCCTTTATCTGGATTTATATCACACTAATCACAAAATCGTCATAACTACAAAATTTTAAATTCATTTGTTTGACATTCGTCTGACGTTTAAGTGCTTTTAGATTCGAAAACCGTGATAACCTCTTTCGTAAAACTGATTAAGGTAGCCATACAGGTTCCGTCAAGGATAATACATCAAAGAAACACAGAAAAATAATTTAAACGATAATAGGCGGAAAAATGTATGCCCATTTGCTTAGGCGTATTAAGATTATGTAGTAGTTTCTAAAAGGAAGAAATGTTAACACTCACCCAAAATTAGAATATTTGCGATGGGAAAATTTCACAAGGGCAATTAACAAAGCTGCATGAATCCCCCTATAATTTTATAAAAAAAAAAAAAAAAATATTTATATTACAGGCTTCGAAGGAGATTGAATGCCCGTACGAGAAATGCAAAATTTTGAATTTTGCCGCTTTTGTGATTAAGTCTGCGATATGTTGAAAGCCCAGTACCCTGCAGGGCAACGAACCAATTTTAAAGTACATATTTTAAAGTTAGCTTTTTAATGAGCACAACTGGTTGATTAATCGACTTGCTTCCTTGGCTTCAACTCACTATTTTAACGTGGCGATGTCCTAGCCTAGGACTCCTAGGCAGTAGTCAATTGTCCGTTCCTGCATGACCTTGTTACTAAATAATATCTGGCTACTTTTTGGTTGACTGAAGTCAAAAAACGAAATCACTGAATTAGGGGCTATTTCCACTACACCGCATTTAGCATTTGCATCTTTAAAGATGCTAGACCCGTTTCACTGCGTTTCGCATTTAGCATTTTGTGAAAATTTGAATTTTTGTTCGGAAAAATATTTGAATTCTTTGAAGTAGGCTTTGAAATGTTAAAAATTTGAAGAAAATATCAATGAAAACTAGACGGTTTTTTAGCATTTTTATCGCATTCTCAAGATGCTGAAAAATGCTGTTTTAAGAACAACAACAATTACATGTAATTCAAAGCCGCATTTTGAGCATTTTTTAAAAATGCTAAATGCGACTGTAGTGGAAACAGCCCCTTAGATTGGTTACAAAATGTTCAATCAAAAACTACCTTCATAAAAATTATTGACAAATGTGTTTTTTGGTTTTTTTTTTTTTGTTCAACGAATTAGTTTTTTAAACCTTTCATTCCATGTTATTATTTTGTTATAAATTTTATGAAACAACGAACAAAATGAAGTTTTTTACAAAGTAAAAAAAAAATTTTAACATCTAAACAACAATTAAAAATGAATTAAGTTTATTTGTAGGCCAGTCGCATTTGCATACAGAGTAGTAGTTTCAATTTATAAAGCCCAAAATCCAACATTGCGAGAGCCCGATGCGAGAGCGCGAGACGAGACGCACACAAATTTCAATACATTCAATCATATGGTTCAAGCTCCAATGTATCGCACTGCGAGACCTCTGTAGCGAGAAAATTTTGAAAAATTGAATATTTCTCATTGCGAGGCAATTTGACAGGTTAATGATGTAGCTATTTTTTGAGTACTCGCTATTGGGTACTCGTTTCAACTAATAAAACAAAAACTGTTCACTGTTCCGTGAAAAAGAGCTTTTAAAATATTCCGCGAGCTTTGGTTAATTTTGAAAATTTTTTGAAAATTTTGAATTAAAATTTTAACTCAAGTGATAACGTATAATTTTTTATGGGTAATAGGTACCTACTCGTTAGATTGGTACTCGGTTGAAATATTGCATTACTAGAAGCGAAATTATGCTATCATCTGCGTGACGCAAAACTCTCATTGGAGGTTGAAATGCGTCACGCAAAACGTTTTCGTGACGTCGCGCACTCTCGCATCGGGCTCTCGCAATATTGGATTTTGGGCTTAACTGTGAGAGGTATATGAGCTGAACTTTTTTTTTAATTTTCTGCAACGAAGGTTTTTTATAGAAGAAAAATAATTAATTTATGAATGTGAAAAAATGTGTTTTTCAAGCGATGGCATTTGAAAGAAATCCATAGGCGACTATTTTGGCTGACGTACGTTTCGAACTGCCGTCTGGGGTCTCATCAGAGCAATTTTTATGGATAGTTTGACTCAAATTTCGGATTGCGTATTAAACTACTTTTGACTGCAATTCATATTGTATTTGCTTGATGTCTGGATGACTTTTTAAACGATTTCTAATCAGTTGCGAACAAGTAAGCTAGTCATTAACTTATTTGCTAATCGGTTGATAAAAGTCCTGCAGGGTATATTGACTATAATTTCACCATTATTACAAAGCACAAACAAATTGTTCCATATTAAGGGGCACCCTCCAGTTCTGTCAGAAATGAAAGCCTTCATATGAAAAACTCTTCAGAAAATTTCTGATTTATTTCTGAAGCGCCTTTATATGAAGAGACAGAGCTGGAGATAGCCCCTAAGGAGTAAATAACGTTTAAAAAGTTCAATAGAATTATGCATTTTCATATAAATAGTAATTATAATAATAGTGCCCGTTAAAGGGATAAATTACCAGGCAATCAATTTTGAATTGCTTTTGAAACCTTTGAGCTTGGAGCTTTGAGCCGAGTTTCAGCACGAGATATACATATGTATGTATGTACTTATGAAACTTGTGGATCTTGTAACATAGAGGAGCATAAGAAATTTAGTTTTTGTTCACGGGTGTGATAAGACTCTGAAATAGACTCTAAGGCCCAATGTTACCAAGGGTATGTAAAGCAATTACTTAAAATTAAAGGCTTATTCTGGTGTAATCGCATAAATTTTACATATTTTTCAGGATTTTTTTTTTATAAGACAATTAATTTCATTCAGCTTAATGTTTTTCAAATGTTTTTACTTGTATCTTAAACTGTTAAAAAAAGGATTTTGATCTTTTTTTTTTGTAATTGCTTTTATTTATATTTATTTTTTAATTAAAATATAAAAATTAATATTAGAAAATATTTTCGAAAATAAAAAGTTTTTGAACCTGCGAGAAATATACATAATTGAGTTGAAGAATATATACAAATTTCAAAGAAATCGATTTTGTAAGATGTTCAAAGTTGTAGAAAATGATGTTTCGAGAAAAACTCGTTTAAAGTTTCAAAAGCAGATAAAGTTGCTTAGATCGCGTCGACGATTATGAGCTGTAACTTATTAGTGCTAAGAATTTCGGTATGATTTTTTCACAGAATATATAATAGGTTTTATTATCGAAAAATAAAAGAAAAAAAAAATGATTTTTAATAGTGGTCACACCAGAATAACCCCTTAAATGCACGTTTTTTTTTTTTTTTTTTTGCTTACCGCTCAAACCTTCAAAAACATTTTAAAAACCATCGACAATGTTACATTTAAATACGGTAACAGTTCTGTGTGAGATATTCGAAAACAAATAAGGGTGTTATAGTCAGGCGAGCCTGATAATAAAATACCTGACAGAGACACAGATGGTTAATTAATTTTTAAAATACGCCCGAAAAGCAGGACCCTTTAAAAAGAATATACTAAAGATTTTTTCATGAAAACCGCCTTTTAGCCACGCCCACTTTTCCAATTTATTTTTTTGGAATTCTAATCGTAGGCTTAAATATACCCTCAAGTTCTAAGTTTCGTTGAAATATTTCGAAAAAGTCCGATTTTGGGGCAGTTTTGGGATTTTTGTGACAGACCCTAGTACTGGACGTACCCTTAGAAATTGACCGATCAAGAAAATTTGTGAAGAGGATGTTTATGGCTGCAAAGGAAGCATAAGTGCAAACTTTCGTTCAAGTCCCATTTGAATTAAGGGTGTAGGAGACATTTTTCCAAAAATGCCCTTCTGCCAGGCCCACTTTTCTTATTTTCGGAAGTCACATTAATTGCCTTAAAATATGATCAAATGTCAAATTTCATCAAAATATCATGAAAAACTCCGAGCTTAGAGCAGTTTTTGTGGTTGTCACAACAGACCCCAATACTGGAGGCACCGTTAAAAATGGTCCGATTTGTTCCAAAGGGGGCTTAATTTGGACTTTAAGTATAGCTCGATCATGGAATAAAAATTTTTGAAGCCGGTTATGTATAAATCGGGTTTGACCGACTTTTTTAAAAGTGAGTAATTTAGCTGCCTGTCAAAAAAAAAAAAAAAAAAAAAAAAAACAATCGCATTAAATATCTCTCATCGTTCTATTTATTATTTTTATTTATTCTCAAAACTGGTTTTGTCGTCGACATTAATTCCTTTCATAAATTGTTTATCTCACTTAAATAAACATTGTCATAAAGTTCATTGTTGTGTGAATGGAATTGTGCTATTTATCAATTAAGTAGCTACGAAAATGTTAATTCCATTAAATTCTGTCTTATTGCATTGCAAATAATTTGAATTCGTTGCAATTGAAAATTGTTTGCACAGAAAAAAAACAAAACATAAAGACATGGAAGTTAGAAATTGCAAATATAATTTGCAATAATTCCGAATGGAATGGAAGGAATTCAGACGAAGTAACTACCTTATATTGAGATCGAAGATCAATAAGCTGGCATTATTGGCGTAAAACTCTAGCAGGTATTTTCTGGCGTGCCCCGAAGCACTTAAATTATACGTATGCCATATTTTTAGAGATCGAAACCAGCGTAAATTATTTAATAATTAATTAATAATCGTAAAGGTAGTATTATTTTGGGAAACTGTGGCGCTGCAATAAAACGTCGAATCAATGCGATATTAATACTAGGGATAGGACCCTGGGATTTTGCTAGGAACTTTTTGTTTCGTAATAAAATTGGATTTTCCTTTTAAAAATAGGTTCGTCCAGTGGTCGAGATTCGACCACCACGTATATATTATACATTAGGGCTGCTCTTAATTCCCGAAATGGAACTTCAATCGGTCTCAGGGTCCAGAAGTGTTCCATTGGACATGGAGGAGAAACGTGAGAAATTTGGAAGCAATCGGATAACGGGAACCCGTGGCAGTTTTCAATTGAAGTTTGGGAAATTGGCAAAAATAGAGAGGAAAAGGCCCTTAACTCCCCACAAGGCGCCCCTACGGATATATAATGTATGGCCAACCCCCATTATTTTTTTACTCCGAAAATTTTTTCCGAACAAACCTACCCCCTATCTCCCCTCCTTAAGGGGGCTCCCATACAAAAATAATTTTTTAAAAACTTTTCCCCCCATCTTCCTAACTAGCCCCAGAGTGCTCCTAGAGGAGTCAAATGTATGACCGACCCCCATTAACTTTGTCCCCCTAACATTTTCTCCGAACATACTTAACCTCTATCTCCCCCCCTTAAGGGGGCTCCCATATAAAACTACCTTAATTTGAGCAAAAATTCATACAAAATGGCCGTCACTACAGTCAAACCCCTCCTAGGGGGCTGATATATATGACCGACCCCCATTATTTTTTTACCCCAAACATTTTCTTCAAACATACCTACCCTCTATCTCCCCTCGTTAGGGGGGTCCCCATACAAAATTAGGCTTAAATTAAAGAAAAATGCCTCACGAACTTCAATCTATAATATAGATGCCGTAGGAACAAGAAAGAGCATGTTCAGCATGCATATTCGAAAAATTTAAAAATTACCTTTTAAACGAGCCTAATATGAAGAATATTGGATTAGTTTTTGGTGTGTTTTAATAATATGATATATTTTATTACCTTTTTTTTTAAACTGAATTTTGGGTTCCATCCCCTAACTGGCCAAATAATGACCCTAGTAGAAAAAAAATATATTTTCGAGTCAAATGCCGCAACCTCAATCTATGACGAGTTTTTTGAGACTATAACCATTAAAATCGGTTAGTGGTTTCTATTCATAAAATTAATTCAAAACAAATATTTTTTGAAACGCATTATTCTAGCCAGGCTAGAGTTTTCTAAATGGGCTTTACCTAGAGAAAACTAGCTAGGCCCTGTCTAGATTATTCTAGTCATCGCCCCTATAGGGGCGGTTCTAGCTAGGCGCTAGCTAGCGCCAGGCTAGATTTTTCTAGTCGGGAAAATCCAGCTAGGCCCTAGCTAGTAACTAGATTACTCTAGGCAATTTCCAGCCGGGTTATGTTAACGGAGAATAACTTTATATGGAACTTGATTTGGTAGATTTTTGGGGGTCATAACCATCCGATTTCCAAAAAAAGGGTTTGTGCACTCTTCTTATGACTCACAAAAATTTTCCGAGCAATGAATGCTTTTGCTTGACCCGAATAATGTTACTTCCGCAACTTTTTTTTTATCTTTTAGCCTCTATAGGTCTTTCGGACCGCTTTTATATTTGCGTGAACGCTGCACATTCCTTTAAAAAACCGTTACCCATCTCAGCAATTGCGAGCGAGCTATTATTTTTGTGGGCGAAATCACTGAAAAACTGCGTTCCCCATGTAAAATGCCGATCGCAAGGCCGTGTATTGAAATTCAAACTGCTTGCTATGCAAACGCTGTGGCCGTACTCGAGTTTTTACGTAAACTTGACTTGACTTGTTTACCCATTTAAGTTTATAGTTTTTTGTCACTTTGCAATTGGAAATGTTTGCGCTTAACGTTTAGAATCGTATCGCATCAGCTCGCACCGGGTCCCCAATGACAGTCTACCGATGATTGGAGTTTCAATTATTTAATAGTCTGAGATTAACTCTCAAAAATATCGAAAAAGCACTTCGAACGTGCGTTCATCCCAAGGAAAAAATTAACTTCATTCAATTGAGATATGAAAAAAACTCTCAAATAACATTTTATATAGGCCACAAAATAATAATAATAGATCGATAGGACCTACATACGTATCTGCATACACCATATCAGCGTTGCCGGATCTTTGGCCTCAACTTTAACCCTCTGCAGTTGACGTGGGGTCTAACAGACATCTAATGTCTAAACTGATTTTCCTCTTGAAATGCCTGACTGGCGTGTTCTTGGCCTTGATGATGATGATGATGATGATATGGGAGTGGGAGGGACACTCTGTCCCCTGACAATCAGAGGGTTTTTCCCTCTTTTGTCATCCTGGGTAACGGCCTTACTCCTTATAAAATTAAATAGTTTTCAAGCGAAAAAAGCGAAAATTTTAGATAAAAGGCATTTTGTTCAGAAAGCGAAAAGATTGCAACTTCGGACGGAGGCGGGGTCTGTCAGTCAGATTGATTTCGATTTTTAATGGAACCCCTAATTTTTGGTAGAACTTTGAAGGTATCCAATAAAATTCTTCTGGCAGCGCTGTTACACTTGTGCATGGATGTCTGTGTCCATTGTTTTGATGGTACATTTAAGGGGTATACATATGTATATCGTATACATATGTAAACGGCTGGCGAGGGGACAAATATCCTTCTTCTCCAAAAGCATGACTACCAGTGCTGTCGTTTTCAATTTTCGTTTAGTAGTATAACTTGCTTTTTTTTAGTAGTATTTTGGGGCATATTGTAGTACTTTTAGGAAATCAAATAAAATGGGTTGGAAATATAATATTTAACGAATGCACTTCTCTTAAAGACTATTTCCTGGATGAAACATGAATGGTACAACTGTATCCGAGTAAATTTTACGAAATTAAAAAAAAAAAATTTTTTTTGTATAGCTGTCTTTTTTCATTTTTGAGAAAAAATTTTTGACGGATACTTGTAATCTACTATACAGATCTGCATTTTTAGAGAAATGTAGTAATATTTCAACTTTAGTAGTATAGTAGTAAGGGTGATGAAAATGTAGTAAAATACTACAATTGTAGTAATTCCGACAGCACTGATGACTACGTCCAAGAATTCCTTCTAGTTCAATGTCAAATTTTGAGCGCCTTGAATATCAAGAATTGATCAACCAATTGATTTCTTCTCTTGTCAAACTACAAATTTAATTATCTTTTATTGTTTTTCGTTAAATATTCACTACGAATATATAAACAAATCACATTCTAAGCTGAAGGTCGTTTACTGCAAAGGCAAGTACTGCTGGCTGTTAAGTAAATATTTCAAGTTTGAAAATATTATCGGTTTTAAGAAGCATTAACTTTTCAACTTTTTTCGCCCATTTTTCACGTTTCTCTTACATCTAACTAATAAAATTAAAAGATGGAAAATTAATCACGCCATAATCACTATAAATTTTAAGAGGGCAAAGCGAGTGACCTTGAAAATTTCAAAACTTTTTTATGTGAATTACATAGGAATCAATTTTTGGACTCAATTTTGTTTAACTGCGAAATCTTTTGAAAGGACAAATTTGAATTTCCACTCGAAGGATTTACGTTTTATTGATAATTTCATAGCTTAAAATTTTTTATTATTTTTATTAAATCAACTTTTAAGACTTTTCAGTTGAGAATGAAGACAGCTCACCTTATATTCTCTTTATCCGCTTCATATATGTAGGTGAATTTAGCGAAGATCCTTTTGTCCTTTATATATATAAAAAAAAAATAAAGATTTCAAACAAAAACAAGAGAAACCTTCAAATTTTGAAACAGTTTTCTTTTGATTTTTTTTTTATTTTTTTTTTTTTAATTAAGCCAAATTTGCGTTTTAAACTGGCAAGAAATGCACTCGGAATGAAATTGTGCAACACGATGATTCGGTGTGAATAATCAAAAACCCGGTTCAGTTCTTAATGGGCTCGAATTATGAACGCACGGCCGTCTTGAACGAGAGACGATAAATCACAAACGCAACGAACACAGGCGAGCTTTGCTTAAATTAAACTGCTTTAAACGTTTCAATTGAAATCGAAATATGTTAAGAAATGAAAATAAAAAATAAAAAATAAAAAACAAAAACTCCAAAGCAAAACAGACACTGAGAGAGCCCAAAACAGATTTTTTTGTTTATGGAATGCATTTACGGTAGCAAAGTACGCCTGACATTGGGTCCGATTACAATTGGCTTCTCAATAAATGAAACCGTTTGTCTTCTTCTTTTTCTTCTTGGCCGCCGCCGTTGTCTTCTTCGATGAAATATCACTCTATATAATGATGAGCAAATGCACAGCGACCTGTCCAGTTTGATAGTTCGAGTCAAATTGCGCGACGCGCTCAGCACAATGCTTAAACATCTTTGGACTGTTAGCTCCCCAGCAGCGAAAGCGAGCACTTCAAGAGTAATCTTACAGTACTCCCAAAAGGAGTACAACCTACTCCCTTCTAATTTGCTTTTGCATATGTTGAACTGTATTTTTTAACATTATGCTTGCATTGGAAAACTACTACTCGCTATTTAAGTACAAAAGGGTGAACTTCAAGAGTACTCCCAAAAGGAGTATGATTGCTTTTTATGAAAAGAAAAAAATATTTTTTTTAATTGTTTTTTTTTGTTTTTCTTTTTGGTTTGCTTTAAAACTTTGAACCACTGACCTCTAGGTTGGTAAGTCAACGTATTAACCATTACGCTAATCATGCAAAGTGAATATGTTCGTCAAAACGCTAACTTGAGTTTTCAGTTGCTCAAGTTTTTGTGAAACGCGCGCACAGAATTTGTCACAACAAAAATTTTTCAATTGAAAAATAAATATTTAAAAAAAATTAAAATATAATTACAAATAAGTATAAGAAACAAATTTTTTTTGGTTTAAAAATTAACTATTAAAAAAAGTAAAATGAAATTATGAACATAAAAAAACCTTAGGTAATTGAAAAAATAAAAAAAATCTTCTCACCCTAGCCAGGGATCGAACCCCTGACTCACGCGGTTGCTGATCGACAGTCTTAACCAGCAAGCGTTCATTAATGAACGAACTCATCCACCTTCGATCTTAAAGGGAGTAATCCCGTACACGGAGTATTTCAAGAGTACTCTCTTTTCGGTTAATTAGTCGCATTTACGCTGCTGGGTCTGTTAATAGCGCTCTGTTGCCGATTCAATGTTATACCATGAATATTAAAACCGATTAGTTGGCTCTCTTAAGGCTCAGATACTCTTGATTGAACGTAACTTAACATAACTTATTTAATCAGCTGACTTGATATGGTTTGTAGGTACATTTTATGTGGTAGCAGTTACTGAAAAATTAATTTGACTTAAGAAAAGAATTTGTGGAAAACCGATCTTCATAAGTTATATTCAATCAAAAATATCTGAGCCTTTAATTGAGTTAAATTACAGCTACGTACCATAATCCGGCGCTGTTATGTTATGTTATGTTATGTTATGTTATGTTATGTTATGTTATGTTATGTTATGTTATGTGCATTAGGCTGTCCCATAAAAAAATTTTTTTTGGAACGTGAGTTTTCTGAAAGCTTGTAATCCAAAATATTTTTGAGAATTTTTTCAGATTTTTTTTAAAAGGTTTAGAGGTCGCTCAACGCGGCTTTTCAAAACCGGCCCTTTTTTCCTCAGTTTTTGGTGATAGCTTCTTTATATGGAATATCTTTCAACATTACTAGGCACTTATCGGTAGAAAAACATCCAAACCTTATTTCCATTTACATAAACTATAAAATATACCTTTATTTTATGCCATTAAGCGTCATCAATTAGATTTTTTCCCAATAAAACTGGGCGCCAGAAAACAAGAATGCTTCATAATTTCCAAATTTTATATGAAAATGGTTGAAAGTAATGATGCAACTTTAAAGAATACGAAATCCTTTGTATTTTGAAAAAAGAAATAAAAATTTTGCTGTTGGACTTTTAGAGCTACATATGTCCGATTTTGTCCTCAAAAATATTTCAAAAATACGTTGGATACTTCCAGGCTTTTTTATAATATTTAGTTTTCAGCGCTAACATGATACCCAATCTCAATTTCAAATAGAATATTTTTCATAGGCATTTATTTGAATTTTTCCGCTTAAAAAGAGGCCGTGCTATTATCCTTTTATTTAACCCTTTCATGAATCTTTTGTTTGTATATAACAACGCCTTTATAACTTTATAACATTATAACCCTAGTACTGGGGGTTTTATTTCGTTATGATGACACTCTAAAATAAAATTTTACACGTAAGTATGTATCCATTTGAGGCATAAATTGAAACCCTTTCTTCGAGAGTGGGGGTTGCCCCACAAAATCCGTTTGCGCGACCTCTAAACGACTTTCAAAAAATCTGAAAAAATTCTCAAAATGTTTTTTTTACAAATGTCTCTCGAATTCCGTCTTGATATTTTAACATTTAAAAAAAAATTTTTTTTTCGGACACCCAAAGGTACATACATGATGGGTTATCTTCAAGCTTTTTTTTAAACAATTTTTCTACTCCATATAGCCGCTGTTCAGAGCATGTCTATTTTAATTAAGCATTTCGCTATTAATCAATGTTAAACGCTCCTGCATACGTTCAGAGTTTCCCAACGATTCTTTTGGTGAGTGGCCTCGATGCTAATTTGCAATTCATAAACTATTACCGCAGGTCATAAACTATAAAATAAAATTTAAAAAATTTATACCTTATTATATAAAAATAACAAATAAATAAAAATGCATAATTATTGTAATAAAATTGACTTAAGATGCTGCATCGAAAACGAATCAAATGAAGTCGAAGTTCGTGCAATGAAACAGCTAGATTCGCTTATGACGTCACGACAGGTTTGTATTGAGGCACTGGATTTGATTTTCAACTTTTTATTATAATTTTTTTTTTTTTTTTTTTTCAATTCAAAAACTCGTTTGCGTGTTTGAAAGTGTTTAGACCCTGACAGTGATCTTCTAATTGTTCAACTTTTATTAAATAAATTTATTTCGGATATTTGAAATGTCAACAATGTGTTCCTTCAGACCAGACAAAAAGTGTTGCTGGCATAGTTTTATACGAAGGAACGCATATTCTTGCGAGCTTCCATCGAAAGCGGTTCATCTTCTAAATAAGTTTAACTTGTTCAAATGTCCCCTTGAAATGTGTTAGACGCAATCGCGTAACTTGAAAACACGTGTATAAGCAAGCTTTTAACAAGTAGGTACTCGTATTCAAAGGTTGAAGCACTATAAGCCCGTACCAACCCAGGCGATAGGAGGGGCTTTTTCCCCACGAATTTTGGTTTCCCTGTCACCCTAAGCGTTTGTTCTCTATAATGAAATTGAATTAGAAGGCTCCCCTCCCCCCCATTCCAAGTTGGGTTCGTACTTCGTTGCATTCAATTCACCTATTTGAACATAGGGCTCGTCATTGGAAAGCAACCGATCCCTACACGGAGAGAAATAAGTTTCCGAAATATAATTGGATACCCAATTAATCCATATGAATGAATTAGGCAGCCTTGCACCCTGCATTGCATTATTAATTGCAGAGACACAATTTACAGACTATAAATTGAAAAATGAAAAATATCTAATATGTGTAACTTCATTTATTCTATATATAGTAGTTAGAAACATTTAAAATTTATCATATATGATAGAATTAAGTAATGTTACATAAGTTTTTTTATCAACTAATGGCTTAGATTACTTATTACAACTTATAAATGCAACTTGTATGCAAATATAAATTATATCATGCATTAGTTCGATTTTATTTGAACAGTTTGTGTCTTATAATTGAAAAATCATCATTAAATGTGTCAATCTAATTCAATTTGAATGCGTATATAACGTCGTTAAAATTTCAAAATCACTTAAGGCACTCCAAGCGATGAGCCAGGATTGTGTGTTATGGCCAGAATTATCTACATGATGCATATTGCAAATATATTACTCGAACTCTATCAATTCGTGGAGAATGCCACCTTTAGCTATTGCATATATAGAATGTATTTCAGGAATTGCAGGCATCACAAATTTATAGATAGACTCAATTATGTATATAATTCGCATACAATTACTATACGACTATTGCTTTTAGCCGATTATATATTTAATTGGACGGATAATATATGTAAATCGACTATTTATTTTTTTTTATCATTTGATACAATTACATATATAATTGGAGGCAATGAAAAATATAATTGGATGCAATTATGAAAATATAATTGCATCATACCCAATTACATATGTAATCCCTGCAAAATATAATTGGGTATGATATTTTTTCTCTGCGTGTATGCAAATCGTGTGGGGTTGGTTGCGGGCGAGTCGATTTGTCTGAGCTCACCCAAGAAGGCTCATTTTGGGACTAGATGAGGGTGAATCCGATAGAAGTTGACCCTAGAGTGGTCGCGTTTGGTATAAATTTCATATAAATTTGGGGTTGCTCCAATATGGTTTCTCCTCCTATGGGCGATCCTTTTTTTTTATACCGAAACCATTTTATTAGGTACTGCAGGGCAGTTATGAGTTCTGATACGGAGTATGCGTTCATTTAATAGACCTATTGACATGTGGCCTTCGCGTACTCACCCAAAATTGAGGATTAAAAGCCATGGAAAAAATCAAATTTGACGAATATGTTTTTTTTTTTTTTTTGGTTTTTCTAGTATGTATATTTATTTATTAATTTACGGATTTATCAAAATTTTCCAAAATAATAGTATTTATTATATTGTATTGTATAAAATATAAATGTATATTGTATATGCTGCGTTTTCGTTCATACAAATATAGATGCCCTTCATTTAATTTATTCTTACCAATATTATTTTTTCTTTAATTTTGCGCAAATTGCATTTCCGTTTCCGTCTTCATTTCCATTTCCAATTTTCAATTTTCATTTCCATTTCCATTTAAATTGTAATTTTCGTTTTCATTTTAAGTTTTAACTTTTTAATTTTGAGTATAAAAGTTTTTATATATGTATGTATGTATGCATGTATGTATGTATGTATATTTTTTATGATCGACTATGAAACAATTATGCGTTTCCTATAGAGATTTTGAATATTTTCTCCCGCTTTGGGTAAGAAGTTTGATGCCTATTTTCTAAACATTATTTACTTATTTTATTATAATTTTTTTGGGTTTTTTTTTTTGGTTTTTCTTTTCATTTTGGTTTTTTATTTTACTTTAGTAAGTTACATGGTTATAGATATATGTATGTAGAGTAGTACAGTTTTGCGATAATGCAAAATGTTTCCAACGTTCTTGCCATAGTTACGCTTTAATTTCGAATCTTTTCTATTTATTTTGCTTCTCATTGCAAGAAAACCTGAAGTGAGTTAATTTTATTTTTTTTTGAAATTATAAAAATTCATTACAAGCCGGTTTTAATATTTATCTGCCTTTATAATTTTTAATTTTTTAATTTTTAATTTTTAATTTTTTTTTTCGTTTTTAAATTTTTAATAGGTATGTATATAATTTTGAATGATTTTGGAATTTTTTAAATTTCTTTATTTCTTTTACAATTTCTTATATTTCTACGAACCACTTAAGCAGTGAAAATTCGCAAGTTTACCTTAAATCAATAATTTGTACTTTTCGTTTGTACTCCATTGCTTTCTTTTCTTTTCTTAATTATGTAGTGCCAAATGCAATTAATCCTCCTTTTCTTCTTCTTTTATGATTATTATTAATGAATTTCGGCTTAAGTTTTACATTTATGGATGCTCAACTTGTTGCGGATTTTCCGAAAACTTATATTGAAGCAACGCATGTGTGTGTGTGTGTGTTTGTGTCTCACTCTGCCCTGCAGAAATTTCAACTAGTGCTGCACTAGGACTTTACTAGCGCAATAGCCACCAGTAATAGTTCTTTTCTATACCTTTGCTCATAAAAAATTCTGTAGAAAATCAGTACCTATAACATCTGTACAGGAAAGCACTAGAGCAGTATGCACGAGAATTATTCTAGTACTTTTATAGGCAATTGGGTAAATTTGCACCAGTTAAATACTAGTGTTGTTTACGGAGAATCGTTGATTCTGTTTTTTTTTCCCCCTTTTTCTTTAAGTAAATCACGCGAAAAACAATTATGTTCAGTCACTATCAATTGATTTGTAGTTCAACTTTAATGAACGAATACGATTAACTATTCCAATTATCACTAGTACTTATACTTATGGTGGAAACTTACCCAAAAATTTGACTGGTTCTTCTAGTTCTGGTAAAAGTACTAGTTCTTTTCAGATAATTGCCCAACTGTTTACTACACAGGGTGGTTATATGCTAAGCCGGTATAAAATTTTTTTTACTCAAAATTCTATTTTGATTTACACTTGTGTATACTAATCTACAATTCTTTGATGTTATGAATATAATTTTTGAGATTTCTTATTTATTTTTATATATATGTGTATATATATGCATGTATATATGTAAGTATATTAAGTTTTTGTTTAATGTTTTTAGAAAACATATTCTTTTTAATATCTCAAATCTCTAAAAATTACGCCGGCGGTAGGTTTAAAATGTGTGCGCTTCTTTAGTAAGATATCAATTCGTTTGATACGGTACCATAATCGAAAATCTAATTGAAAAGAATCGAACTGCAACTCAGTTCAAAAGGGAAAACAAAAACCAAAAAAAAAAAAAAAATTTTCTTTAAAAACATTGGAGCTGAATTAATCGTCGAATAAGTCCGCTCATCCAATTTATCGCTTTAAGATACGAAAGAAAGCTCAAAATACAGAATTCGTTTAAAAAGCGTTAATACCGATGAACGGAAACAGCGGCGGACTGGGGGTAAAAGGGCCTACCGGGCATTTGCCCGTTTGCCCGTAGGTGCAGTCCGCCCCTGAATGGAAATGTTAATTTTTGTTTTACTTCTTTGTGCTTGCTTTTGCAATTAATTATTTAGAAATGTATTAAACTTTCTGAAACGGTTAATAGCGCTTAGAAGGGAAAGACGAGGGGGAAAATGAAATTGAAAAATTGCAACTTGAATTGCTTTCACGTGACTCAATACTGAACGTTGCAAGCAGTGCTTCTTGCCTGTTGATCCCTTCTCAGTACAGATCAACGTAACACTTTCTTAATTGCTTCGGTCGCAGGTGCGGATTTGGACAATTTGGCGCCCTAGGCCGTTGAGATATTGCCGCCTCAAGCAGCAAATAGCAATTTTCGCCTTTTCTGTTATTGATGCATTGGCGGTCAGAATATTGCCGCCCCTGAAAATTTACCGCCCTAGCCAGCTGTCTATGCTGCCTATAAGATAAATCCGCCACTGTTCGTTCGTATCACTTTAAATGTGAAATTAAACAATTGCGATGAGCTTAAAATTAAAAAAAAAAAAAAATATTCGTTTTTCAATTTGCCCTGCTCATACATATATGCATGTATGTAGGTATATATATGTATGTATGTATATTCTAATGATTCCGTTTTCGTTATCTTTATTATATATATATATAATATATATATATATATATATATATATATATATATATATATATATATATATATATATATATTAATATATATATAATTGTATATATAATATGTATGAACATACGTTTCCATGGAAGTATGCCTTGCTGGTTTCTACTTTGTAGCGGCTTATAAAGTGAACTCTCGACATATACATATGAATCATTTACGTGTAGCTAAGTACTTAATTATATATATGTATGTATATATATATGCATATATATATGTATACATATAGATTAAATGCTTCAAAATATATTTTATCAAACAGAAATACATATATCTTGCGTCACGTCACAATTTCAATTGCTATTGAAGTTTTTGTTATTTTCTTTTTTCTTTTTAATGCGCGAGTTTTTAAAGGTTGAACCAAGTTTAAAAAATAAAACTTTTTAAATTAAATTTGATTGGATCTGGTCTCAACCAGTAATCACAAATTTCTTTTCTTTCATTGTTTTTTTTTTTTTGTTCACTTTTTTGTTTTTAAATTTAAAAACCATTGTTTAACGGCATTTATTATTTAGTTTCTTTGAGTGGTATCTTCTCTCTTTTATTATTTAGTTTACTGTTGCTCTTCATATTTCAGCCTGTCACAATTGTTAGTTTTCTTAAAGATTTATATATATATTTTTTGTTTGTTTTGCTTCTTAGATTTGAGAATGTTTCGTTTTACTTAGAGTAAAAAAACAAAAAAAAATGGCAATGAAAAAATACTTGAAATTATAATTAAATTATTTAAAATAACATATTTATTAATACTTTGAGTAAACTATGAAAATTTTTACAAATAACGCCCGAATTCATCAAAATGTTTTATGAATATTTCCATAAAATGTTGCCCTTTTTTATTTCATTTTTTGATTAACAAAAATTGTTGCAAATATTTTAATTGCCTCAGAGAAGTAGAATCGATGGCAATATGGAAGAGGAGCTTAAGTCGACAAAGCGAGAAATGAGTTAATGGATTTGGAGCAGGGATCGGCGCGCTAGGAACAAATTTTACGATAGCCACTCACAGTCGCTCTCGAACTCTTGTTGAAGCAACGCCACCGCGTGCCCATCGTACTCAAATTTCAGAGAACACACAACAAAAAATGCAATTTTTTCTTTAGTGCATTTCCTCGCTTCTCTCACAAATACACTCTCACTTTAATTTTGCCGATCCCTGATTTAGTGGTATAAGACAGCCAAGGCGCTAAGGTGTATTCAATCCATTTTCAAATAAGCATGCTTTTGTAAGAAGTTATTTGCATTTGCTTTTTTGCTTATGTATGTATGTATGTATGTATGTATTTTGAAATGCTTTTAGTTTAGACAAAATCCTATATGCACTTCAGTTTAGATTACATATTCTGAATTATGAATTGAAGTGTGAGCAAATTGAAATTTTACATATGGATTAAGCGTTTAAGTAGAAAAATTCGAATATCTCAAAATAAAGGAATTTCGACTTGAGCTGCTTTTCCATATTGCCACAGAAGTATTTGTTAGTGCAAGTTTTCACTTGTAAATTTACGTCAAAAGTTTTCAATTTGGATCAAAATGGATTCAGAGGAAAATGGTGACGCTGCAAACAATACGGGTTATCCACAAAGAAGGTGGAATTCTGTCGACGTCAGAATATTTTCGATTTGAATTCGTCACGCACTGGGAGGGGGAAAACACCCGGTTTTCACATATTCATTCAAATATAACAATAATGGTATTCAAGCAGCTGTGGAAATTGAAGTGTGCAAATTTTGCCCTTTTGTATGAACGACCCTGCGAAGTACGAGTGCAAAACTTGTGCGATAACATGGCGCAAATTTTGCCCATCAAAATCGATGTGCAATATTTGCCCGCCCGCGGAAATTTTTTGCCATACAATCTTGCACACCTGCTTGAATCCCACTAATATTTTCAATTAATCCGTGCAAATCGGGCGTTTTTTCCCCCACCTGTTTTGGTAGAAAACTTTATTCATCGACGTCGAAGAATATTTAGAGACTGCATTCAATGCGATAAAGTCTTCTGCTATTAAACTCCAAAAATTTTCCCTTTGGTCCTGCGTAACTCTTCCATTGTTCTTAGTATCTACAACGTTTTCGTTTTCCTTAAACAATTCAAGCAACAATCCCACTGCTTTTGACGCTAAGTTTCTCGTTCGCGCATTGCCCTCCAATTTTTTTTTTTTTT